>VWZW01004512.1:630742-763654 GCA_013397115.1 Edolisoma coerulescens | reverse complement strand
GGCGGGGGGCGGGGTCGGCGGAGCAGTGAGGCCGCGGGGCGGGCCCGGCCGCCATTTCCCGCCTGGGGCTGCGCGGGAAAAAATAAATCACGGAGTGGGAATTGTTTCAGGTGGGAAAAGAGCTCTGGGATCAGCGAGTTCAACCTGTGGCCCAGCGCCACCGTGTCAGGCACTGAGTGCCACATGCGGGCTTTAATTAAACACCTCCAGGGACGGTGATTCCACCACCTCGCTGGGGCATCCTATTTCTAATCTCTAAACTCTAATCAACTTTTATGTGAAGGAATTCTTCCTAATGTCCAACCTAAACCTCCCCTGGCCCAGCCTGAGGCCGTTCCCTCTCCTCCTGTCCCTGTTCCCTGGGAGCAGAGCCCAACCTGGCTGCCCCCTCCTCTCAGGGAGTTGTGCAGAGCCACAAGGGCCCCCCTGATCCCCCTTTCCTCCAGGCTGAGCCCCTTTCCCAGCTCCCTCAGCCCCTCCTGGGGCTCCAGCCCCTTCCCCAGCTCTGTTGCCCTTCTCTGGACCTGAATGTTAATGGGTTCATGAACAGGTATAAACCATCTGATTAGAAGACGTGCGGAGTGAAGGATGTTTACAGGTGGCTGTAAGGTGTCTTTTTTCAGAAGCGAGTGTGTAGCTCAAATCACAGAATCACTCAGGCTGGGAGGAACCACAGTGGGTCGTCTGGTCCCACATCCCTGCTCCAGCAGTGGAGAACCCCAGCAGGGCCATCCCGGAGAACAGGGCACAGGATTGTGTCTGGATGGTTCTGGAATATCCCCAGTGAGGGAGACTCCACCCCCTCTCTGGGCAATCTGTTCAGGGCTCGGTCACTGCACAGAGAAGAAGTTCTTCCTCATGTTCAGGTGGAGGTTCCTGGGATCGGTTCCTGTCCATTCCTCCTGTCCCTTTGCTAGGCCCACGGAGCAGAGCCTGGTCCCTGCTCTGAGCCCTTCCTGCAGACAGGGACACACAGGGATGAGGTCCCCTCTCAGTGTCTCCTCTCAAGGCTGAACAGCCCCAGCTCCCTCACCTTTTCCTCCTAAGAGAGATGCTCCAGTCCTTTAATCTTCCTTGTAGCCTCTGCTGGACCCACTCCAGGAGCTCCATGTCCCTCCTGTCCTGTGAAGGTACCGATGGCAGGCTTGGCTGCTTCTCTCAGAGCAAATACCCTCTGTGTTTTTCCTAAAAGGCACGTCTGTCTCTCCAGGAATTCCCAGCACTGCTGTTTGCTCGTGCATGAGGACACAAACTGTGGTGCTGTCCTGTCCTGCTCCCACCCTCCTCGGTACCTGCCATTAGCCAGGGCCTTGGACCCGGTGGTGGGGACAGTACGTGGGGAAACCCACCCCAAATAATGGCTCTTAGGTGGGGCTGCCAGAGTGTAAAACCAAGAGAAAACCTTTTAAAAAGCATGGTGATGTATTTAACATAAATAAAGAGTTGTAACATCCTTTGTCTCCTAGAAAAAAAAATCTAATGTATATTCAAGCCTCTATTGTAACCTTGCTATACTAGGGACAGGTTTAATTTTAAATTTAATTAAATAAACAGGGAAAATCCTTCTGTAGCCGCCATAGACCCAGGCAAAATGAATTTTAGTAATATTGGTTACAACTATCTTCTTTTTGCACTAAAAGAGGAACCTACTGACCATTTGCATTTAAAAAAATACTTATGAATTTATCTATGAACGGGTTTACTTAACAGTAACAAAACCATGGCATTGACTCCCCATCCCTGGAAGTGTCCAAGGTCAGGTTGGATGGGGCTTGGAGTAACCTGGGATAGTGGAAGGTGTCCCTGCCCATGGCAGGGGGTAGAACTAGATGCTCTTTAAGGTGCCTTCCAACCCCAGCCATTCTGGGATTCTGTGATTCATTTCAGCTGCCAAGCTGGGTTGCAGAAATGACCATTGTGTTTAATTCCAGCAATTTAAGCAGCTGGTTTTGTTGCAGCTCTTCCTTGCTGTGAAAAGGGCTATGGGCCCAGCCTCGAGGAATCTCTGCTCCGCAGCAGTGCCACATCCAGTTTCTGGAGAAAATAACTTAACAGCTCGGGGGCCTTGTTTCATTCCTGCAGTCAACAGATTTAAACATTTCGCTGTGAGTCTTCAGATCACTGCGTTTTTTTCAGTGTCGAAAAAGTCATTCCAAATCTACCTGTGCCTTCTGTCTCCAAAACTAACACTCCCTAAAGAGCAGTACAGGCAGAGATACCTGTATTGCAGGTTTCTGGGACTCGTATTTTAGGTTTCCCCGTCCTACTCTTATGACAAACACTTGCACGGGGAGCGAGCGCGATGCCACTGCTTGCATTGCATCCAAAACTGTGCAAGTTCCAACCTGCTCCTTGGCTTTGGCTTCTCCAGACAAGAGTCTTGCAGTTACAAACAGTCCCTCGCAGGCTGGATCGGGCGCAGGTGAACAGGAGTTGGTACATGTTGGCTGCTGGAATTAGCCCTGCTGCCTGTGAAGGCTGGGAGCTGCTGCTCCTGAGCTATTATGCAGCTTTATCACGGCACTGGTTATGTTGTAACCCAGCAAGTGCTTGATCTTTTACCTGCCCAGGCACTGGAGGCATTTTTAATTATCTGAGGGTTAATTTGCATTGGAACTTTTGCTGAAACAATAAATTCATACTTCTGTTATTATCTGGTATGAGTTTCTGTATCAATATTTATATTTGGGTTTAACATAAGAAGCTTCCTGCTACCATTAAGACAAAAGAAGTGCTTCAGAGCAAGTTCGGGAGTCATCCAGCACTAAGAACACCTTCCACTTCTTTGCAGGGAAAGGGAAATTGTAATGTGTGGTGGGAGAACATGTGTTCCAATGCCTCTTTTCTATGCAGGGATGAGGAGACAGAAACGTCTGATGAAAAGCACGTTTCGCAAGGCTTGACAAATACAATGTTCACCTCGAGCCAATGTGGTATGTATGATTTTAATGCTGGTAAGATTGTTTCTGCAACTCATGTCGTAAAACTCCAGTCAAACAGCTCGCTGTGTGTTCATCCTGGTCAGGAACTTGGTATTTGCTTCAGTTTAGAGGGGGAACTGCTGTTTGTGGTGATATGTAAGGGGGAAATAGGGTGAGAGGGTGTGCCAGGAGGGGCTGTCTCTCCCTGCACTTGTCCCTTTGCTGCTGCTGTGCAGCTCCCTCGCTCCTCCAGCCTAAGGTGGAGAGCAAAAAAGCAGGATACTGAGGAGCTGTAGAAAGCTCTCGCAGGGCAGCGGGAAGCAGAATGGAAGCTGAGAAAGCGCAGCTGTTCTGGTCCTGGCAGCACTGCTGTAACCTCGGAAACAGGTCCCTTCCCCTGGGCATGGGATCAGCCTCTCCCACCCCCCACCACTCCCATTCCTGTGCCAGTTATGAGGTAGATGTTACAGAATCAAGAGCGATCCACGTTGTATCCTTTCTGTTTTTACTTTACGAACACTCTGAAGTGTGTACAGTATCTTCTATCTATGTTTCTTTGGATGCTACATGAGCTAAATCCTAAATAATCCTATGGAACAAGGGAATGGTTTCATCTCCCTGTCACAGACCAGAGGTGGAGGTACAGACAAAACAATGCTCAGCAGGGAATTGCAGCACCAGCTAATAGGAGATCCAGGTTTTCATCATGACTTCTGACATTTGTCCTTGCTACTAAAATGTGTCCCTCTCTCAATGCCACAGGATGTTTTATAATAGTGTGGGGGGGGGCAAAATGTTTTTAGCAGAACCGTTCTACATTAAAAGGAAGCATTTATTTTCATTGGTATCAGCTCTGTGAAGTCTTGACCCTCGGCCCACAATGGGAGTTTTATCCTTGACTTTAATGGGAGAGCAATCAAGGTCCCGTGGTATTACATCCTAAAGAAAGGAAAATACTGCAGTTTGTATCAATAAGATAAATGTCTCATAGTTAGTGTAAGCGGCTATATTCTTGCAATAAATGGTGTATTAGATTGATTAAATGTCTTAACTTCATCTCGGCTATTAATCACTTTTGGCAGCTGTTTACTGCTTTGTATACTTTGAAGTAATGGACATTATTCCTTAATTATCTCATTGCAGTTCAGTCATTGTTTCCTAAATAGTGCCATTAGAATGGTAAATTGCAACAGTAAAACAGTGTCAATAGGAAGTTATGAAGTTCCCATTTTATGATGCATTCATAAAGTTAACTCAATCTGCTCAAAATGTGGCTGTGATTTCCACACAGTGACCTATTTGCTATGACAGAAGAGATTCTGATGAGAAAACAGTTGAGCATTAAGTGTGCTGGGACTCTGCTTTTACCCAAGTAAAACACAGCATACTCCCTGTTGGAACATATGTGCATATCAGAATTTATTAAACTGGTGCTTGTTTGATCACTTTTGGTTTCACTGAGTGCTATGAATTCCAAGGATTTTGTGGCTTGGAATACAATGTATTTCTTCCTCTGGAAAAAAAAAAAGAGAAAACTCCAAGCAGTGCTATCATTTAGATGTTATTATTGTCATTCCACATAAGAGAGAACCAAATCAATCAGAAGAAAATGGCTGCTTTTAGTTTTATCTCCAGATCTGGCAGCAAGTCATAACGTAGCAGTTGTACAACAATTTCCATTCTGAGTCCCTTTTTCAGTCGACTGTAACTGTCCTGAACTTTTACATTATGAGTTGTCTGTTTCAGGCTGAGTTGTTTGGGTGGAATCAGTATTACTGTCAATCTGAGAAAGAGTCATGAAACTGGCTTTCAAGTGCTGTAACAGAAATTGTCTCTCTTCCTGCTCCCTGATAAAGGTTTTTGGGGAAAAAGTGATGCTGCAAATTACGAGTTCTTGTGGGTTTTTTATTCTCCTGGGATTTTTGCTGTGCATAGGATAGAAAATGTAGGTCCTTACCTTGGGCTAAATTAGTGCTGAAGACAAGGTGAATGGGTTTTTCACTAACGTTAACGATTTATGTTTAATACCAAACTTCTGTACACTCCTAATGCAGAGACTTTGATTAAGGAACCCAACTAAAACATGATTGTGCCGGATGTCAGACACCCACAGAAGAAATGATGCCTGAAAAACGTTCGACCCAGAGGAAAGCAAACATATAATTAAAATGCCTGGCTGTAATTTTGGTTCTGGGTTGAATGCAGCTGGTGATCCACAGCTGGAAGGCTCTGAGGGCTCATCACCAGGTGACCTACAAGTGACATATCCAGTTCTACCTAACTGCAAATGCTACACCTTTGCAAGGCAGCCTGCTCTTTTTTTTTTTTGAGCGAGCAACCAAATCATGTTCCAGCCTTGTCAAAGTCTGGTGAAGTCTCCCATTCATGTGTTTGTTGCATCTTCTTCTTCATCTGGTCAAGTTTAAAGAGTCTGCTGCAGCTCCTCAGCCTCTTAGAGCTGGAGAGCAGCTGCCACCAGAAATCAGCTGGTGGAGGCATTTGTAACAAAGCTCCCTCTCAGTCAAACCCAGGTGACCGAAGACAACAGATTAAATTCTTTAGCCCAAAGAATTATTCTTAGACCAGATCAGGGCTTGCTCTGAATCTTTCAAACTCCAGAAGCAATAGCACAGGGCCAAACCCCAACCATTTCGGAGGCAACAGCAACTTCAAGTAGTGCAACTGCTTCTTTATCTGCCGCCTTAGACAATATCCATGCGACAGAGAGGTGGTAGATGCCCCATCCCTGGAAACATTCAAGGTCAGGTTGGATGGGGCTCTGAGCAACCTGATCTGGTTGAAGATGTCCCTGCCCGTGGCAGGTGGGTTGGACTAGGTGACTTCTAAACTTCTCTTCCAGCCCGAACCATTCCATGATTCTTCAACTTTTTGATGTTGGTGAGAGATGAGAGGTAGGATATGTCAGCAGTAGCAAGGCTTCACTTTTGATTGTTCTGCTGTTTCACTCGAGCATAAGAGTGGGGCAGGATAAAAGTTGGCTTTGCCCTTATCTGGTTACCCATTGTGAGCACTGTTCTCCAGTATCCTGCTGCAGCATTCCTGCCAATTTGGCTGTAGAGGCTTGGTTTCCGTTTCAGTTTCACTGGTTGTCAGAGAGTTTATCTGTGAAACAGATATAACAACAGCTAATCTCGTGTTATGGTTCCGTGGCTGTTTATAACTCCTATTAATAGCAACCGTGGAAAGCCTGAGAGTAGATTTTATAGGGCACTGGGGTAACCAGTTACTGCACATTCCCCTGAGGCTATGTAGCATCAAGTGTAGCAGCTTGTCCTTTCCAGAGTAGGTCATGATCATCTTAACTCTGGCATTCCCTATCTTTTGGGGATTTGACTTGGTGCATGCTCTTGGTAATTCTTTCTGAGACACGATTCGGAAGCAGTTGATTTTGTTCTATTATTTACACTTACAGAGATTCCAACTGATCTGCAAGAGGCATCATAACTAAGCTCTACCTTGTGCACCAGCTCCAGTGAGGATTTCACAGCACTTAAAAGGGATTGGCTGGACTTTCATTGGAGAGAAATAGGATGGGTCCAGGATGTTTTCATAACTCTTAGAGGTTCATATTTTTATAATACTTCTAAATGTTCAGATTTCTTATTTCAAATGTTGATACCCATTCATAGAAATGTATGTTTTATCCCCCAAGCGTGGGAAATGTTCATGTAATACCTGATTCAGTGAGGCATTGACCATTGTCACATATAAAACAGGACAACAAACACCTTCTTACTGATAGGTGCATGATGGGGTTGCTGAGTTAATAAGAGCCATGGTCGATACATGCCACGTTACTGACACAGTTGTGGTTTCCCATGAGGCACAGTAAACATGGGAAGGTATTTCTCTACCGGTTCTAGGGGAACCAGCTGATGAGCTGTGAGAAAGTCCTGGCTTTGTGGAGGATGAAACGGGATAAGAAAGTCATGACAAAGGCCTGAAACAGCCCTCGGCGAGGACTTCAGGTCATCTTGGCACACGGGAGCTGTAATTTATTCCAGGAGTCACTGCTGAAATCATTAGTGTGAGCTATGGAATAAAGCAATAGTATGAATGAAGGCAGTAGAATCTGGCCTAATTGAGAAACAGAAAAGGAGGAGTGAGGAACACAAAAGGTCTTGTAAGTGCAATGTCCTGTCATCTGAGTCAACTGATAGTCATGGTAAGTAGCCATCTAATTTATTTTTTAAAGGACTCCTCACAGGAAAAACCTGCTGACTGTTGGGAAAAATAAAGTCAAAACGATTAAGAATTGCAATGAGAAATTCTAGTCACTGCCTAATTCTGTGCCTTTCATTTCAAATTGCATAAATGGTAACTTAGCTTTTGGCCTCGTGCCTAGAGAAGCACCTGAGAACACATCATTGCATCATCATCGAGAGTCTATTGGCCTTTTTTAATTATGGGCTAGCTGTGGAAAGTGAAGTGGCTTGGTTGGTCAAGGCTGATACTAGACCCTACTGGCAGTGAGTGACTACCACAAAAAATGCTGGCATGGAAACCACAAACACTCTTTGAAGCCTTTGGAGCTATGATGCTTCCGCTCAGACCATTTGTCTGATTGAAATTTCATTCACGTGGCTGCTAGTGGAACCTGAGAGTGTCAGGAATGTGAAAGAGCATTTTTCATGATGTGGTGTGGTCTGTGTGGCTGGAAGTTGAGAAATCAGAGTCAAAGTGGGGAGGTTTGAGTGAAGGAAAGAGGACAGATTTATGAAAGGCATCTGTGAATTCTGTACACAAGCTGTGAGGGGAAAATGCAGATGGGGGAACTGGTAAGGAGAGGAAAGGCAAATGGACCACAGAAAGAGGAGAAAACAGGAAATCCTTGAAGAAAAGCTCCTAACAACTCTTGACATTTCAATCCTAGTGCCTTCCCCCTCAGAATTTCAAGCGTGGAGTGGTCTTCAGCACCTGGTTGATGGAGAGCTGCAAAGAAACTTGGTGAGCTTTGTTGGGAAAAGGAGCTTTAGCTATTGGAAAAGCAGAGATGATTTAAAGGAGTTCTGTGGCTGTGCTTGGGAATAGTATTTTTGTCTTCTCCAGTGGCCTCTTTTGCTGCCTGTGTAATAAAAAGGAGTCCAGTTCTGAATACACCAGGAGCTCCATATAACTTTGCTTTCCTGAATATGTAAAGCAACACAGGTGCTGCCACTTGACTGGTTTCTGGTGATTCCCAAAGCCAGAGGCACTGGCCACCTACCAATAGTTTGAAGTAATATCCTCCACTTTTCACTGTAGAATTTGTATTCCAGTAAAAAGACCATGAAAAATGTTCCGTGATAAATATCTACAAATAACAGAAGTGTCTAAGCATCAGGAAGAAGCACTTATGTAGGACAACCAGGATGAAATTGAGCTTAATAAAAATATTTGATTGTGAGATCAAGATAATTCAGTAATCTTGTCAAAACTAGTCTCATTGTGCTGGGTTCTGTTCAAAAAGTAGTAGGAAGTGACCCACAGCATAAAGATCTAGAGTTTTAAGTGTCAAAGGAAATATAATTTCCTGTGGAAAACTGAAGCATAGGAAGAGTAATTCAACTGCAATTACACAGGCAATTTCTGGGAGGGTTGGGACTACCCAGGCTGCTCCCTCTCCTGTCTGAGGTTGAAGCTACCCTTTAAGTGCTTGAAAATCAACATGGTAAAGGCACAGGAAGGGCTGTGGTGGGATAAGTTGTGGACTGCTTCTGTAAGATAGGCAATGTCCATAATTCCTGGTCCTATCCCCCACCCGTCAGGAAGAGAAGCCCGGGGTGGATCAGCGGGATGCGGGAGCCCAGCGCTGTGAGCAGACACAAAGGGCTCACGGAGCGTGCACCATCGCCTCATGCAACCGCAGAGCAGTCGTTCGCTAAAAAGGTGCCAAGAGTGAAAACGTAACCGGTGCTGGGTCAGTGGGAAGCCTCTGCTTGGTTATTTTTGGATTCGCCATCCCAGCACGATCCTGCTGAACTGAGGTTCTCACAGAAGCCGTTCCCAACCTAAAGCCTGTCCCAAGCCACCAGCTTAATGAGTGCCATGGCTGTCATGCACGGCAAAGACGTGGCTGGAGTGGAAGCAAAGAGGAGCGGCGCTCTCCGATGAAGATGTGGACAGCAGGCCTGCCACAGCGACACAGCGCTGAGTGCTCCAGAGGCTGATATGCCCTGTTAATTCAATTAATTGCTTCTTCAGCTTGGTTGAGAGATCAGCCTGTGAGGTACAAATATCCCAAGCCAAACAATTTTTCCCTTGTCTGCTGTGGGTAAAGTGTTCTACACGTGGTTGTCTGTCAAGTGTTCAGCTGCAGCACCTGCATTTTGATGTTCCCCGGTGATTTTCTCCAGGCTTCACTGGACAGCTATCCTACATTTTACTTTCCCTTGGGTCAGTAAACAAAATATTTTCCTTGCATACTTGTGTTATGTTCTGTTGGGGATATGACTGGGTACAAGTCAAACTGGTATTTAAAGACTCTGATAAAGCTGGAAAACAGTATGGCAGTGTGTTGGTCCAAGCATCCCTTGTAATGCTTTGCCCCTGGCCAGTCATCCCACAGCTCCATGCAGCAGGAACATTCTCTATCCCATTTGCATGCAGGGGAGACGTTGAACAGCCTGAATTTTCCCCTTGGCTGAAGGCCCTGTGCAAGATCCACGCACTGTTTAAGTTCTTTATGCATTAGCTTTTACCAGAATAGTTAAATAATTAAGACAGTCCACTGGCCAATATACTGATAAATGAATTACTTGGGCTTCCATTGGCTGCTATTTGTGTGACCATGTGGGTTGTTGTTTGCATGTGTTTAAACGGCTCCAGCTACAAGTGGAACTGGTGGAGTCATGGAGGGATGGTACTTTTTGGGAGAGTTGGGTTTTGACCTGGCAGGCAACCCCCAGCTCTCTCCCTGAGGAGGGATTTGTGGCTCAGGGGTTGGGTTGTATTTGCAGAGTGCCTGGGCCTGAGACAAAACCAACGAGCAGCTCTAGGACACCTGCTTGACCTGTACTGCTTTGATTTAAGGAAATTAAACTCTACCCCATAGAGAAAGAGCTGAAATCCTGCTGCTTTTGGGAATGTTATTTCAATGTACTTGTTCAGTGAGTTGGCCTGGTAGTTTACAATTGAGAAACCCTGGAGCATTTGTGAATTGTGAGGGAAGTACACTATTCATTATCTGCTGTCAGGCATTCATCATGCCAGCGTAAGCTTCAATCCTCTCATCAGGATGCAGAACATTACTTATGACCAGTCACAGGCCATGAATAATGGCTTAACGAAATGAACAGTTCTCTAGCAATTCAGATCCAGGTTTGTTAATCAAAACTATTCAGATCCAGATTCTGGCACCCCCTCAAACACTCTGAATAACACCTACCCCCAGTGCACCCTCTTTGGTTTTAATTGCGTTTATGGTTTAGCAAACTTTTTTTTTCTTTTAATCTGGCTGACCTCACCCAACAGGCTCACAGAAAATGCTGAAGTTTGCCTGCACCAAAAGAAGTAGTTCTTGTCTCATTTTGCATTAGCACTTGCTGTAGAAAGCCACTTTGGCAGTGATGATGAATCTCCATGTCTTTTCCAGATGGGATTTCCACGCTGGTCAGCAGCTAAGCTCCGCCTAAAGCTAAGCACTGACTTAAACATATCTTCTATTCTTTTTGTGGGAAAAGTAAGTTGAGTGACATATTCTTTCTGGGACCTCATGCACAGCAGTAAAATGGCATGACCATATTCATCCATGTGTGTGATTAGGCCCTGTTCTGGTTGGTGTTTCACACCACCAGCAGTTCTCTCCTGCTTATTGCCAAACATACTTCAGGCTGCTGGAAAGAGGAATATAGCAGTGTGTTTGCAACCCAGTCCCCAAGTATTCCTCTACAAATGTTCAAAGCAGCTGGTAGCTCAAACTCTCTTCCCCAGTCATAGGAGGCTTCTTAATTTTTTTGGTATTCTGAATTGTGCCAAGAAAGCTGGTACTTCATTTCCAGAACCAGGGATTGAGTAAGTTGGAACATTTTTTACATGGACAGATAGTGATGGGGCAAGGGGAAGTGGTTTTAAACTAAAAGAGAACAGGTTTAGATTAAATATTAGGAAGAAATTCTTCCCTGTGAGGGTGATGAGGCCCTGGCACAGGTTGCCCTGAGAAGTTGTGGACTACCCATCCCAGGAAGTATTTGAGACCAGGTTGGACGGGGCTTGGAGCGACCTGGTCTAGTAGAAGGTGTCCCTGCCCATGGCAGGGGGTTGGAATGAGGTGGTCTTTAAGATCCTTTCCCACTCAAACCATTCTATGATTCTATGACTCTATGATTTCATCAACGGAGAGCTTTGTGGGCAGTTGATGTAAGGTAAAGCCATGGAAATACTCAGCTGGGTCTTGTATCTCTGATCATCTCTTGGCATTGAAAATCAGAGCCTTGGCTGTCACTGCACATGTCAGGTAAGACCCCCAGGAGTGGTTCCCCAGTGCTGTTTTGGAGTATGGGACTACCAGCAGATGTGGAGGTGTCAGGACGTCCAGGATTCTTGATGCATTCCTACTCTTCTAATATTCTTGGGATGAAACTCCCCATGAGACTCTGAGGGATGTAGTTACCAACTTCCATTATGGTCAGGCTCCTCTATGTGTTTGAACAGAGCTCTTTATTTTATTTTACATATTCATTTTTAAAATGGTTTTCAGGGCATAATCTTCCATAACCAGTTCTTCTTCCTTGGGATCATATTTTGGGAAACAGCCACAGCAGTTTCACCCCTGGAATGTATTTCCCCGTATGATTAAATGTTGGTCCTTTTGTGTGGGTGAATCAGGGTTCAAAATGAGGAAGAAAAAACCCTCTGGATCCATGTCAGAGGATCTCTCTATCATCAACGTCTGGTGCAGGGGAGGCAGAGCTTGCTCTGGGATTTTTTCCACCAGATTACATTTTGATGCACTAGCTGCAAGGAGTGGGAAGGGAAGGAGCAAGGAAAAGAGGGAGAAAAAAGAAAAGGCTCTCATCCAGAGAAAAACCAGGAGTGCTTATCTCTCCCTCTCCCTCCTCTGCCTTGCGTTCACTGCCATCAGCTCTTCATGATCACTTTTTGCCCCCAGGGGTATAAATGCAGGCATCTGTGGGGGAATAACCCAAAACAGGGTTTCGTCTCCTCTTGGAAGTTTTCAGCAAATTTTCTTTTTGGTCATTTCTTTTCTTCAGGCATTGTATGTTCTTTATTTGAGAAAACAGAGGAAAAATGCAACCCAAACAACATTTCAGCTTCTCCAGCAAAGTTTCTATTTTGATTTATTGAAAACTTGTCCAACCAGTTATTTATATTTTATCTGTGAAAGACTCAAAAAATTTCATCCGAAACAGATATTTCCATGGAAACGTCCATCTTTGATGAGATGTCGTTCCTCAGATGTTTCAGCTGAAGAATTTTGTCAGTTCTGGCAGAAAAAAAAAAGAGTGGGGGACAGAACAAAGACCAAGCTCCCAAGAAAACATGCAATGCTTCAAGTTAATGGGCTAAAATGTCAGCTGGTAAACTGCCATAAAGCCAGAGAAGTCAACCAGTCGACCCGAGTCAATGGAGCTATGCTAATTTACACAGAGGATCTGGCCTTAGATTTTAATAGAACCAGCCTAGCAAGCTGTTTCTCTGCTTACCCATCCTCCTCCCTTTTTAATAAGCTCTCAGTCATACTTGGCCTATCCTTTAATAATTCACCCTTCTCTCTTCACGATCCCTCTTCCCTCTCTGGAGATAATGGGATGGGATTTTCTGCTTGCAGCCCTCACAGAAACACCGTAGACAGGTTAAACTCTGCACAGCTGGCTACTGGCTTCTAACATATCCCTCGTGCCTCTTCCTGGACTCTGATATCCATCTTCCCTTTGGTCTTTACTTAGCCAGTGCCGACTGACTTCAGTGCAATTTGCCATATATTACGATGCAGCGCGTTGTGCTGTAATCTATGGATCCCGGGATATTGAAATATTAAGCTCACGGAGCAATCAATTACTTTAATGGGAGTTGTGTGCGTCTGGCCGCGATTCTGGAAAACAGATCTATGAGATAGCTCCAGGACACAATCCAGCCTCTGGACCAGGAGGCTGCTCTACTGCAGAAGTTTTTCTAGCTTGGGGCCAAACACAATTGGCAAGAAGCACATTATGGTTTTTTTGTTGCTCTGGGTAACTACAGTATGAATGACCGTGTGTGACTGCTCAGTCTATGTAATATGCAGCTGTATTAAATAAATACTTGATGATAACCAGTTACTGAGTTGCAAGTTTCTTACCCTGTTCCCTTAAATTTTTTAAGACACACCAGACTACTTTTCTTAATCTAGTTCTAGTTTCTTAGTGACCGTGTTCTTCCCTCTTGACTACTTTGGTTAAACATGACAGAGAAGTGTTTATGCAGAAACACTCCCTTGCAGACCTTAAAAGGCTTGTGCATCTCGGAAGATCCTCATTGAAAAGGAGTGACACTTGATTTTCTCCCGTAGGAGTAAACAGTCCTGAGTCCCCTGAGAATGTGAGCCCTTATTTTCAGTGAAATATTTCGAATACTTCAGTTGTTTGTACCTGCTCTTGTTCACACGGAGGAGTGAAAATACCGTGCAGCGTCTGAGATGTGTCCTGTGTTGATTTCTCAGACGCCCAGAGCACGGAGCAGACCTTTTGCACACCTTTTCCCAGAATAGATGAGATGATGTTTGATTGCCCCAGGTGCAGAGCTGGTGACTGCGTCTTCCAGAGAAATAAAAAGTAATGTGTGAGAATGGTTCCCTTACTGAAGCCCTGTGGACTTTGCATTGATTAAATCAGCGTTTTGGAACAAGAGAAGTGTGATTGATGTCATTTGAATTTCAGCTCAGCATCTTGATTGGCATTTTTGTGTAATGACTTTTCCTTATTTGTTGAATTTAATTGATGGTTGTTGCATTTATTTCTAAAGAACATTGCTTTAATTAAAAAAAAAAATCTCTGCTCTACGGAAATTAATATTCCTCATCTATATGGTACAAAGGGGTGTGTGGCGAACATAGAGAATAATTAGTAGCTGTAGGAGGAGAACTTATGAGAAGATGATTATGAATATGTAAGAGAGGAAATAGACTACAAGGAAATTAAACCAATAAATTTATGAGTGAATAATTGACCTCTGAGTAAATATGAGCATTCTCTCAACAGCCACTTGACGTGTTGTTAACCACTCAGTATTTCAGAACATTAACCACCGTTTTAACCAGCCAGTTCTTTGCTGTTGGCAACGACTCACTCTCCAGAGTTGCCTTCCTGTCTTGCAGGGAGATTGCTTGCTGTGTGCACAATGCCGTAAACTCATGTGGTGCCAAAGTTTTGGGGCAGGGGGAAGAAAGGTCATGATCTATTACAGACACGTAAATCTACCCTTAGCCAAAGGAAATGTTTGCGGGGAATAATTAAATCTGCTGCAAAATTATGCTGTTCAAAATGAGAGCAAAATTTTATCACTGCTACCAAATGAACTCAGGCCTTTCCACCACGGGGACATCAGCCCAAAGCTGAGATTTTCAGAACTGGCGGTGAAGTTTCTAAAGTAAATTTTCAAAATTTTCAAAATTTCCATTTTCCCTTAGATGTGGTGACAAATTAGAAATTGTGACCTTAAAGAGTGTAGGCTAGAGATGTCATCTGGTTCCCAAGAAAGTCCCAGTATCCTCCAAATGAGAGGCCTGACAGATGTGAGCAGATGCATTAGCCAGAAAAATGGACCTGATGATGTTTGTATTTGATAGAGAGAGTTCCCGAGAAACACAGAGCATCTATGAGTAAGGGCTAGGCCTTAAACCTGAATTGTGAGATGGAGTAAGTGGGGTTGGAACTCCCTCAAGAAAGATTAGCTTCATATTTTGAGGATTCAGAAATCATAATGATAAAAGATAACATGGTGAAGTTTGTTTGTTGAGAAACTTTTGTATTAAAATGGTCCCTGGGGAATGAGGTATAATGGATGTATATTGAGGATAAAGACTGTTTTCATTCCAGAGAGACAAGCTATTCCATCTGGTTAGGGACCACAAAAATTGTGAAATTACTGCCAGTTTTACACCAAATAAATAGATAACAGAGATGTGATGTCAGTGCAGCTTTGTGTTTCCTCCTCCTTCCCATTAGCTGGTTAGTGCACCCAACATTTTTTACATCCTAGAATAGAGGGCAAGTAGTTATCTAGAAAGTGTAATGATCAACTACAATATGTGACTGATTGAATCAGGAGGGTAGTGGGAAAGATGAGGTTCACTTGCTGGCCTTGGCCTCTCTGTTTGGCAAAGAGAGATAAGAAGACAAAGCTCAGTTTTATCAGAAGTTAACAAATGACTAAGTAGATGAGAATCTCAAATCAGCTCTTTATTTTCTGTGATCCAAGTAATTGATGGACTACATTTGGTTGTGGTAAAAGACCAAACATAATAAATTGGTTATCACCCCATTCATCTTTGCTGGAACGTGGAGGGGTGTTGGGAGGTGCTGTCGGTATCAGGGAAGAACCAGGCGGAGCCTTTGGGTTGGAAGGGAGCTGGGCACTGAGTTCTTTCTCCTCCTTGGAAAGTCCTCATCTCCAGAGCTGTAGTCTACGTGAGCCCATGCTCGCAGTCCCAAGTCCCACCCTTGTCCGCTTTGCTGAAAGTCAACAAGTTTGGGGAGTTAGGTTTATGAGCCATAGGAATGAAATCAGGAGCTTATCCCAACGGAAAGAGGTGGATGTGCTCCTCTTCAGCACAGCCTTCCTCAGCAGGAAACACTTCTCTTTCTTTCTGGGGAAAGGAAAACACCTCATAAGATAAAAGTAAGTAATCCAGGAAAAAAAAAAAGATACAGTTTGTTTGGGTTTTTTAATACTGATGGGAAGGTTTTAAAGTATGCATCTACAAGAGTGAAACAGTTTTGAGCCCCTGGAATTTGCCTTCTGTTGTTAGAATTATCCCTGGCACAATTTTTGGCCCAGACTACCTAGAGCTGTCCCAAACAGTCTCCAATTGGTGCTTCGAAGTTGACGTGGATGAGGGATCTTTCCCTATAGGCAGTTTGGATGGAGTCACCCTTTTCTGGAGGCTGGAGGACTTTGATAGTATGGACACACCTGGACTGTGGCAGTTGGATTCCGAACCATAAAATGTCCCCTGGTCAAATTTAGTCCACTCCAAGAGGAACCCAAAACAGACATTCAGGGGAGATCCTTCCTCAGTTTCCTCTTCAGCTAAGAACAACCAGGGTAAGCTGTAAGAGGGAGAGGGAAGATAGGAGATTTCTTATACAAATCATCCACATTAGAAATGACGAGACTGTTTGGAAGATCTGACACCACTTGAGTTGAAGTTCAGTACTTTCTGGAGCTTTCTGCTTTTTTCGGAGTGTTTGTGGAAAATACAAGGCACGATGGAGAGTCAGGATACAGGAATTGAGGGTATATTTTGAGCCTCTGTGGTTGTGCCTTGTTTCAAAACAAACAAACAGCAGCGAAGGCTGAAAGGTCAAGTTCAAGCTGGGGGCTAAGACTGAGATGCAGAAGAGGGAGCAGCAGTGCAGACTCCAAGAAAACATGCTTATGCACCCCTTCTGACAGGTAAACACATATTGGTCTGGCTAGATGAGCAAGCTTTGTAGAGATGAGGACAGGGTCTTGCAGAACTGGAAATCTGATGCTGGATGAGTTTTATTCTGAAGCTCCTGAGAAGGCAAGGGGAATCTGGCTGTATGGTCAGGGAAGTTAGAAAGTAAGTGGGTACAGAAATCAAAAGATGCAAAGAGATCATCTATAGGAAGAGATTGGAAGAAGTACAGGTTAGCCTTGTTGAACCAAGATTAACAATTTCTAAGTTGTTAGATACCATCTTAAATGTTCTGCATCCTAAAGCAGTGTTCAACATATGGGCCCATTTCAGTTTTACTGACACAAATGAGAAATAAACCTCTCCACTCACTTGAGCTTCTATTGCATGCAAGATCAAAATCAGAGCCAGAGGCATTTGGAGTCTGAAAGAAATGTTTTTGGTTTTGATGTCTATTTTTGCTGCCTCTATTTAGAGCAAACATAGCCAGGGCTGCAAGTGAATACAGTGTCTCTGAAGAGGTGAGTTAGTCCCACCCAATCTGTAGTGGCAGAATGTGGTACCTTATGGGCTTGAAATAGACCGTCCTCATTAACTACATGTTGGGCCAAACCCCATTAATTTCTACAGCCCCTCAGGGCTGAATTTAGCCCATTAGAACAAAGTGATAATATCATTGGAAGCTATTTTTGTGCCCTGCACTGCAAGTTGGATACTATGATACAGCATAAACTAGCTAAAGCCAAGATGTTTTAGGCTTTGGGGCATTAAGTAGTTCCTTAGTATTTATCCATGCTTTTCTCAAGGGTTCCAAACAGTACTAATTAGTGTACATAAATGATGGCTGAAATTCAGGGAGAATTTCAGCAGCAGGTGTGTTGGGGGTACTTGTGGTGTCTTCAGAGCCAGGTCCTAAAGGGCTTTGAATTGAGCTGAGTGATGTGGTGGGACATGGGGCAGTGACCGGTGGGACTTTATGAGTGGTCGTGATTGTGGAAGTGCCAGTGAAATGGAGTGAAGCAAAACCAGGCAGCACTCCAGGCAAGATTCCTACTAAAGTCTCTATCATGCACCACCTAGGGCTGTCAAGTTGTATGTTGACCCATGCCTGTTTTAAATTAAACCAGGAGAGATTTAAATAACACGTTGGGAAGAGGTTCTTCCCTATGAGGGTGGTGAGGTACTGGCACAGAGAAGGGAATTTCCCATCCCAGGAAGTATCCAAGGCCAGGTTGGATGGAGCTGTGAGCACTCCGGTCTAATGGAAGTTGTCCCTGCCCGTGGCAGGGGGGTTGGAATGAGATGATCTTTAAGGTCCCTCCCAACCTGAACCATTCTGTGATTCTAAAACAGATGGCCAGACCCCTTCCCACAAGGGGCACTGGGCAGCTAGGAAGCAGTTGACAAACCTGGTCTATGTGCTGCTTCTTAAGCCTTATCCTCAATTTATCATTCAATTGATCACTTATCTTGTGGCTTTTGGCCATCTGAAGTTTCTGCTACACGTCTCGTGAGCTCAGGAGCACCAGTCACCACAGGGGTTTAGCAACACAAATAGGACTCATCAACGTTGTCCCAAACATCCCCAGTGTTCCCATCTCACCGTCCCTTCCTCCTGCTGAGGCGGAGCAGGTGAAGGTGGATGCCCTGCTGACATGTGACAGTTTGTTGTTACCTGATGCTCCTCTCCTGTGTTGTTATCCCCGTGGCAAGGCCAGCAATGATTTGCCACCTCATCGTGCCTGACGCACGCCCGAGCCGTGCTGTGCTGGCGTTAGCTGGCTTTACACCTGCTGGATAATTGCGCTCTCGCTCACTTCAAGATTGGGCATGTGAGCTCCAGCCAGGCTGGGAACAGCTCCACTGGAGCAAAAAATCCGGTTAAAGGGAGAAGCAGAGCGGGCGGTGAGCTGCTGAGTCATTCCACAGCCCTCCTCGGTTAGCCTGACACCAACACAGAGGATCAAAGGTGAGGTGACCTTGTGCATCGGAGGTGAGGCAAAGTCCTCTGCACGGGCTGGAATGTGCATTAGCTCTGGAATGCAGACAGGCAAACACTGCCTCTCTTAGCAGCTTTAGGCAGGGGTCTAAGATCGCCTGTCTAAGGGGAAAAAAACCCTGTATGTGTCCAAAACCCAGGGAAGTCAGTGCAAAGACTCCCATCAACTGTGCCTCAGGTGCTCAGAGAGAATATTCTTGGATCTGTTCTTCTGGCCAGAACTGGTGGTTAGTCTAGGTGATGTTTAGTTTTGGTCCACTCTGTTTTGAAGCTGGGTGAAGCTCTTGGAAGGGCTCAAAACCTCTCTTTAATTTGCTAAATAGGAAACTTTCATCTCATCCTGTAATTCCACAGTTCTCATTATGATCTCCAGAGAAACATTAAAATGGCTTGTGTTCTAAAGATTATTGTTTCTCATCCCATCTCCAGCCCACTTTGTTTATTTCAGTGGACTAAATATCAAGGTTGTTATTTCTGGGTGTGAATCCCTGGTTCTGCCCTTGCTGATTTCTATACCCGCTTCTGGCCTTGGTAATTAAACTAAGCAAGGTTTTGGCTACTTTTGGAGGATTTTCTGGCAAGGCCTGTTTCACTGCCTTTTCACCTGGATCCAAAGGCACAAAGAGCCGAGTGCTGTTTGCCACCTCTTCTCCATGTCTCTGAAAGGTGTAGGGCAGAGAACACAAAGGTGTTGGCCAAGATGAAAGAAGGACTCCTGTTGTCTGGTTAGATCCCTTGTTTAGTTTTGGGCTCACAGGTGCTGCTGCAAGGTAAAATTCATATCTCTTAACTTCAGACATCTGCAACGTGGACATTTACTTCTGAATAGTCATCCTGGACTCCCTTTACAGCCCAGAAATGTACCTCATCCTAAAGCAGACAATTGCAACACATGCCCTATTGGGTTATGCCCTAAAAACCCCTGGTTGTCTTCCTGGACTCTAGTGGGCTCTAGCAAATAAGCTCAGAGACAGACATCTACAGCTGAGGTATTCACATTTGGTCAGATGCCTCAGATGCACAGCCTAGTTTTCACTGGATCTCAGGATCTTAAAATCAAGCCTCTGTTCAGTCTATTTTCCCTTCAGTAAGTCACCTTTGGAGATGGATTTGCCCTCTTTGGAAGATATGCTGCAAAATTAGTCCCTAAAAGGTCTGCACATGTGGCCCTTTGCAGAAGGCATGCTTTCACAGGTTTCTTGCCCTGGGGCATACCTGTCTTTCCAACCATCCTTTAGGATGTATTTTTAGCAGAGGAGTATAAATGGCATGGTTGTGCTTCTTTCCATCATTGCTTGGGACACCACCACTGACCAGTACATCCATGAGCAAAGAAGCCACCAGGGCAGAAAACCTAAAGGTACAAGAGAGCCAGAGAGGGACATGGAGTGATTGGAGGAAGGAGAATGGCTTTAAACTGGCAGAGGTCAAGTTTAGATGAGGTATTAGGAAGAAATTCTTCACTATGAAGGTGGTGAGGCCCTGGCACAGGGTGCCCAGAGAAGCTGTGGCTGCCCCTGGATCCCCGGAAGTGTCCAAGGCCAGGTTGGATGGGGCTCTGAGCAACTTGGGATGGTGGAAGATGTCCCTGCCCATGGCAGGGGATTGGAATGAGATCATCTTTAAGGTCCCTTCCAACCCAAACCATTCCATGATTCTGTGATGTCCTCATGAGTGAATGTACTTGCAGAACAGAAGGGCAGCGTCTGGATCATGCCTCATAACACACTGTGGGATCCTTAGGATGAAAGAAGCTGCATAAACATAAACTATCTGCATTGATTATAAATGACAGGGAAAGGGAACTGCGTGATTTAAAGCAGTGCCAGCTCTGGTTTAGCAGCAGATAAGCAGCATTGGGGCTGTTGGTCAAACAGTGCAGCTCACTCTTCACTGCTCATGTTCAGATGAAATGCAGGGAAAGGATATTTTTTCTATCAATGCCACAGAGATCTGAGTGTTCCTGTATGTCTTTCCTACAGAGATAAAGACATGGACACTGCTGACATGTTACATTCCCCTTATCTGGGGTGATTGTGCAATCCCATTGGTGTAAATCTCCTGCTTCCCGGCGTGATGCAAGCAAGCTCTGCCTCTGCAAGGATTGGGGGCAGTTTGGCATAGCCCTGCCCCCCACAAAGCAGGAGGTGTGACTTGTCAGAAGGAAAACCATGGAAGTGATTCTGCAGGAGGTGACAAAAGGTTGGAAGTTGATGCAGGGGCTTTCCAAGAAAGCCCCGTGCAGTCTCCACAGCAATTCCTCCTCTCGCCGTGTGTCTTATGTAAGGTCACAAGAGACTGACTTGCTCAGCTGGGCAACCTCCCGAAATTCTGGCCAGGGCTCTCACGCTGCAGGCTGCTGCTACATGATCCATCTTTGGAAATACAGGCCCATCAGGAGTGCTTCCAAATGGTGTATTTCCAGGTCCTGCTGACCTGGGGACTCTGGGAATGGTTTTCACCTCATGCAACTTCAGGGGAATGAATCAGTGACCGAGCTCCGCTTTGGATGCCCCATGTTAGCAGGGACACAAGGCTGGCAGGTAGGAGATGGGACCTGTGTGAGACCTGTGTCCTTCTAGAGGCAACCAGAAGCCAGGTGAGATACACCAGGGCATCCCAAAGGGCTTGAAATGCCTGTGTTTAGGCACCTGCCTTCCTTCCTGCACATCTACACTCTCTGTCTCCATCAGAGCTGGGCTGTTTTTGCAGCAGTGACATAAGTTTGTTCAAGGTGGGGTTTAGCCAAACTGTTTTAGACACCTACTTTAGTGAGCTGTTCCCTAGACACCACGGGCTGTCATAACCAGATTTCTGTGACTGTGAAGGGAGCTCAAATTTAGACATTTACATGCAATCAGCCAAACTCCATTCCAGATCTGGTCTGTCTCACTGACATTAACTTAATACTAAGAAAACAGCAATCCACGGACCTGATTTTGCTTGTAATTACAACAGTGTTGATGAGATTAGATACAGAACCGCCACTTGGCAGTTGTCCCCCAAAGTAAGCTCTGACAGATCTTCATTATGGTAATGTTTTCATGGCTCCTTTTGTAAAAACAAGAGTTTCAGTTAAGAGTTATTTGTTTGGATTCAAGCCAATTGTGAGCGGCTTCAGTTTTAACGGGGTGTCCCACGATGCTTTCAATTACAATGAGGCGAGTAAGAGATGTTTTGGTTTGCTGGCGATGCTGAAAGATAATTGCACACGTCTATATTGTTCCTGATCTAATAAAAAAGTTTCACTCCATCCCAGAGAAAACATTTCAGTTCCCTCTTTAAGGGTTTTTCCCGTTAAGAAGAAAAACAGATCGAAAGGAAATCTCTGAACAAAGACACATTTCATACTGAAATCCATCTCAAGCAACTTATGTTTTTTAACTCTAAATGAATTCACTTGGCAAAACTGACAGAAATTCACAGTGTTGCTGCTTTCTTTCACCAGAAAAAGCATTTATCCCCCCCCAAACACGCCCACGCTGTTGCAGCTGCAGTGCTCTAAAATCCACAGGGCTTTGGACCCTTGCTGGCAGGGCTGGGGGGCCTGGGATGATCCCTGCAGGTTTTTGACAGCAGGCTGACAAAGGGCCCTTGGATGCCTTCCCTCCATGATACTTCCACAAGGTAAATGTTCCTGGTATTATTTGCAACACAGTCATATGTCACAGCAAATGCCAGGTACAATAAGACCCAGACAGCAAAACAGTATAAATAGATGAGGGAATTCCTGGCATTAGTTCTGGAGCAGTTTGGGACTGGAACAAGTGAAAAAATGCAATTTTTCATAAAGGGAAGTTTCCTGTAAGTAAAAGAAAATCTCCCCCATTTCTCCGCTCCCTTCTTCCTCCAGATTGCGCTTTTTCACCAGGGAGAATCCGACTGCTCCAAGTGAGTTGAGCCAGAATTTCATTTTGCTGAACTGGCCTGATTTGGGATGCAAACCACCTCTGAAAGGCTGAAATTTCCCATGGGAGCGGAAATTTTCCGAATTTTGCTCATCTCTGGTTACTGCTTGCACAGAAATGGCCTAAAGCAAACAAATAGCCCTCTCCTGGAGCAGCCAGCAGAGCAGCCTGGTAAGTAGGTTAATTTGGATGGGGTTCCCGGGTGGCAGCTCCTCGTCCTCTCTCTTGCCCGGGGAAACCTGTGCAGTGATCAGCTCTGCAGACAGGGCAGTGACAAGCCTCCCTTCAAGGCAAAAATAAACTTCCACATTTATAAACTCAGAGATCCTTCCCTACAGGAGACATTCCCACCCCAGGGCAGCCTGGTGTGGCCCGACACAGCTCCGCTGGCCTCAACAGAGCACCCCAGGAAAAGGATCACCTCAGTCTAGATGTGAAAATATTCCATTTTAGAACAAAGCCAAGTCCCCAGAGGATTTTTTGGTAGGCTCTACAAAGCAGCTGATAGCCCAGATGGGAATTCATAGCTGTGGTTGGTTGCTGAGAGCCTACCAGCTGGTGATGCATCCCCGTTGGTGAGGTATCAGCATGTTACTGGTGAGGATCAGCAAACGTGCCAAGGCTGGGAGCCTGGGGGGATGAGAGATGGACACGTGTGAGAGGCTCTGGATGGAGACAGCTGGTTCCTTCTCACTGCCTCTGCCTCCGTAACACGACTGCAAGGAGACATAAGCTCCAGAGCTGCTGAGAGGCTGGGGCAGGGCAGCCTTGGGGCAGCCAGTGGGGAGAGCTGGACCCCAGGTGCAGTGCTGGGAGGTTTCTATCCATGTGTTCAGGGCATGGGATGTAGGGTCAAGCGATTCCCCCTCCTTGCAGCAAAGGCAGATGTGCCCTCTGAGCACTCCAGCGTGGTCCTGAAGTGTTCATGGCTCACTACGCCAACCTTCAGCCTTCCTGCAGCCTTTACTTTACTTCTCATCTGGGGAGAGAAAAGTGCCCTGCAAACAATTAACACTCAAAATCCCCCAGTGAACTGGGGAAGAATTATTTCCTCATTTTTACCTGTCTGGAAAATGACACAGAAATTAATTGACTTCTTCAAGGTCACTCAAAGAGTCAGTGGGAGATTTGAAAATGGGACCCAGGAGTCCTGACTGCCAGTCTTTTCTAACCACTAGACACCTAACTTCAATTGCTTGAGAACCTGTTCTTAGGCTTTACAGTTTTGATTAAAGATTCAAAAAATGTTGAAGCTTTAAAGGAAAAATAATTCACTACAACTTTACCAAGTGATGTGTGACTGGGCACAGCCCCTCTGGGAATACAGGCACTGTTTAAGAAGAGCTGCTCTGCTCGATGCTCTGCATACACATGAGGTCCCAGGCTCAATGCCAACAGACACAGGCACAGGTCAGGCTCCTGCCATCAAAGGCAGCTCAGGTGGCTGCCAGGGCTCTGCTTGTCCATGTCCAGAAGATGAGGTCCTGACCTGAAGCAGCAGCAAGCCGTGGGTTTACACCTTACACTGGGCTTTGGTTGTGTTACATGTTCAAAAGCACTTTAGCTGCTAAAGATGAGCAACCAGGGCTTTGAGAGTAAAACGTCGAGTTCAGTAGGTGCATCTCCTGCTCTGAGTGCAGAAGCAGAGCAGTGAGTTGGCCCTTGGCTCAAAATCATCCAGTGAGGGCAGAAAGCACCTTCCACCAGGCTCCTTATCCCCTTCCCTGGGCTCACGCTCCACAGCCCTGCGCTCCCTCAATGCTCAGAGACCCATTTCTGATGTCACCTCATTTCTTCTCCCACCAGTGCACAGAGACCCCTTCCAGCACCCCCACTGCTCTGTCCTTGGGGCAGCCCAGCCCCACAAGTGCCCCACAGGAAGGACAATGAGGGGAGTGCAACCAGCCCCTTCATTTGCTCCTGCCTGCTCTGGCCTCCCTGGAATCACCACTTCCAACACTTCCATCACCATCAACATGACCTATCCCAACAACTGGCCCAGCAGCCTGACTCACTGTTACCCTCTAGTGCTGGACCAGCTGGGAGACAGGCATCTCCCTGGAGAACTCAGTGCTCCAGCCAGCACTGGGTTGTCCTCTTCACTCCCAGACACCCAAAATTCAAGTCCTGGCCCCAGTGACTCATCGTAGGGTGCTGACTTTCAGCCCCTGCATGGTTTGCTGAGCCACTTTTTCTGCTCTTGCATCCCAGACAGGCAGATTTGTCACCCAGCTGTTGGTAGCTTGGACAAGCCCTTTGGTTCACTTGATTATGTGCCTGCTGTAGGTTTTGTTCTTCCTTCCTTTTTATTTAAGGCTCTCCCTGTCATCTCAAGTTTTGTTCTCCAGACCTCGTTTGCTGTGGTTTTAGTGGAGGGACCAGTAGCAGGTTTGCCCACGGAGAGGCTGACGGTGAAACGCCTGCCAGGAACAATTAGGGAAAACTTGTTCAGTTGGAAACTCCTATTTTTATAGGGAAAGCACTGTTGGTGAGAGGGACCAGAGTTTGCTCCCAGTCTGCACCAGTAAGAGCTCAGGCTCAGCAAGATGGTGAAAACATTAAAGCCCTCTTGATCTTTCCCTGCATTCTCTGAGAATATTGATGTTGGTTTTCAAGGAACCAGGATTTTCCCTCTCTCCTGGGAAAGGAGGGGTTGAACATCTTTAGAGCAGCCGTTGTGGCCAGGGCTGAAGATAGCCCATGGGGCTGGGAACAGAGTGCTGGGATCAGGCCAGGGTGGAGTGAGGAGCTTAAAAGAGGGGTGGCTTTCCTGGGGAAGGTGGAGAAAAGGAATGCCTTGCAGCAGCAGCAGAGCTCTAACCCTCCCCCCTCTCTTCTTCTAGGGGAAGAGGGGTAGCATTTTTCCCTAGCAGGATTTGTCAGTGTTGGGCACCCAAATTAGAAGCCTTTTCACCCTAACCAGGCCACAGCCCTGAATGCCAATGATTCATCACTGGAAATACTGGTAAAGCTACTTTCCTTTTCACGGTTTTCCGTTTCTTTTCTTTCTTAATGAGTGCCGCCGATTCCTTATTTCACACATGCCAACACGGATTATAACTTGCTCCTCTGAAAAGAGGCCAACAGTCACATTGGCCACGGGCTCGACGCTGTGTAATCAAGAGCTTTCTCTGGCTCCTGACACATTTGGACCTGTTTTCCTGATAAGCTGAGCTTGTTTATGGTCGTGCATGAAATGCAGCTTGTGGTTTTCTGTCCTAGTGCATCTTGTTTGACTGTATTTTAACTTCACTGAGTGTTCCCGTTGATAGAATAAACACTGGTATTCACATAAATCGTTTACCCTTTGAGATCCTGTGATAAAGCACAGGAAAAGCGTCTTGCCCACACTAATGAACTGAGCAAAGCAAACATCCTGGGCGATAGGTAAGGATCATTTAGAAATTTTATGGCCAGAAACAAAGCCTTTGAGTCTGAGCATTTGTGTACACACACCACAAAAACTCACCCCCGTGTTTGTGCAATGTATCCAGCAATGCATTCTTGGGCAATGCGTATGTTCCTGGAAAATATACAGGGCACTGTTCACTTGTCTAAATGGAGGTGTACGGGGGGTTTTTTGGGATGCCGTGAGAATCTGTGGCATCCACACAAATCTGGCAGGAAATGATGCAGGCCTGCAGGCTCCCACCCTCTTGGAGCAGCTGCTGAAAGCTGGGCAAGATACCCCCAAGACCCTCCAGGGGTGTGAGATAGCGATGTGTTGTCAGCAGAGCTGAGCTCCCTGCATGATATGAAGGGTAGAGTTCAGAGATGGAGACACAGCTGAATTACAGCGTCTGCAGGATGGTGTCCAATGAGCAATGGGTGCCTGTCAGTCCTGTCCGTGGACCCCAGGGAGTGCTTCCTTTGGCCAGAAGAACAGCGCTGCTGGCTGCATCAGGAGGGACTCAGCTTTCTGAGCACTGGCATCTTTTAAATTGTGAGATGCTCCAGCCTGTCCCAGCCAGCACATACCATGGATACCTCTGGCATCTGCAGTGGCAGACATGACAAAGGACTCAAAGGAGGCCCAAATCTGGATGACATCAAATTCCAGAGAGATGAAGTCTCCATAGGTCTTTTCTCATGCCAGCCAGCAGATACGTGTGCAGATACCCAACGCATCCAAAGATCACTGGGTGCTCAGTTTGGAAACGGAGCTGAGCACCACAATTGGAGTTTATCTCTCCTAACCAGACATTTATAATATAGTTATATCTAACGTGGCCACTCCCAGCTCTTTTTACCATAGGTGGTAGGAAATGTGCACTCCAAGGGCACGATTCACCTGCCCTGTTTTAGAGGTCTCCTCTAGAAAGATAAGAATAATTTCTTGGTTTTCCTGGACACATAGACTAGATCCCTCCAGGGTCTAAATGTGCACAGCAAGACAGGAGTCAGTGTTGGCTTTTCCCTATGGATACAGGCATTAATCAGAAGAACCATGTCTTCAGGACATAGACAGTCCACCAATTCCTTTGATAGATATTCCCTGTGACTGGTAATTGTCTCACCTGAATCTGCCCATCTCAGTTTATGTCCTGCTTCTCTTCTGCAGATTGAAGGATCCTTCAGCACTGCAGTGAGTCACATATTCTGATCTTCCCATTGATAAAATGAAGAGCTGGAGCTGCTCAAGGCTTTGACGGATTGCTTAAAATCCTTGAGAACTGAGATAAGATGTGGTTGAGCACATTGTTTCCGTCAATGAGGACAAATGGAGCAAATTATTAAGTAATTCCATGTTATGAGATAACTGACTTAATAGCATCATCATGGTACAGCCATCTATGACAAATCAGAGCAAAGCTACGTGCAAGCAATTCATGAGTGGGAGAGTTTAACAGTATATCAAGGTGTGTGTGTCCTTTGAGACAGAGTCTCAAAGAGACTCAGAGTCAGAAAGACCAGAAAACTGGAGAGAGAATATCCAATGGATGTAGTCCCAGTAATGCTGTTAGGTTTTGCTCAGAACATGGAGAGACGGAGAGCAATAATTCATTTTACTTTCATGTCTTGAGTTATCTGGAAAATGGATTGGAGCTGTGAATTCAGAAACAATGTTCAGTTCTTTTTCACCATTTCTAGAGAAAAAAAAGGACTGTCTCAAAGGACAGGATTGCACTGCAGAGGTCTTGATCCTACTCTAAGTTCTACTGGTGGAACATGGCGTTGCTGTGCCTCAGTTTCTCCATCTGCGCAGTGGAGCTGTAGGATGCTACTGAGCATCTCCTGAGTTTTGTAGCTCTTCCTGGTCTAACTCAGACCTCTGAGGGTGTAAATCAACTCCTGTGGTACTTTCTGACAGGGATTCTGGCCTGGAGCTTGCAAAGCAGCCAGACATTCCTATGCAACACGTGAATCCCACCCTGGGGCAAAACCCACTGCCAAATCTGTGAGCAGGAGAGGGACTTCCTTGGTAGAAACATCACAGCGTTACGCTGGAGGGTGAAAAAGAAAAGAAGACCACGTACTGCCCTGTTTCTGGGCAAAGTTTAGTTGAATTTTAAACAGCCTCATTCTAACCTCCCCCCATGACAGCAAATGTCACTTGTAAAGTGTGTAATTTGTGCCTGCAGCCTCGAGTCACTCAGGTCGCATGCAGACGTGTGCTCCCTGCTGCTCCCTTCCCTGCTCTGAAAGGATGCGGGTTCGGCAGCGCCTGACATCCCAGTAAGGCACCCGCAGCTGCGGGGCCTCTCCGTGGCACAGGTGGGATGATGGGCTTTTGGGAGGTCTGAATGTCCCCACTGCACCTGTGGTGACCCCAGCTGTCCCCACTTCACCTGTAGTGACCCCTGTGTGTATTTCCCTGTGCACGGCTCAGGGCACTGCTGGCTCCAGGTGTCTGCATCGTCCACATCCCCAGCTGTTGGGGGCTGTGAGCCTGCAGGGTCTGCTGGGGGAGAGAGTTCCTGCTTTTCTTGGGCAGATACCCCTTCTTTTGGCCTTGGGCTCGTGTTCTCTCTGGCTGACAGACCTCTCCTCCCTCCCTCGGCATGGCTGCGTTGGCAGCACAGACGGTGCTCGCAGCACCCTCTTCCCCAGCCTGACCTTGCAGCCATCTCTTCTCTAACCAGAAAGATGACACTGCTGGTTGTTCTGCCTCCTACAAACCCCACCTGTGCTGGGAGGGAGCTGCGAGACCTGTGGGAAGCCCTTGGCACCTCATGTTGTGACCTATTGCAATGGGAGGCCCTTTGCAGGTCTTCAACGCGGCGTTGGCCACACGATGACAGTGTTGGGGTGGGCAGCTGTGGTGCTCCCTGTGCTGCACACTCCTGGGCACGCCCTGGTTCATCTCAGCGTTGGGCAGGTGCTTCTTCTGTTGGAATTATTTAAATATCAAAGAAAAGCCCTAGTCCTCAACTTTTTGATCTTTTCTCACAGCGAAACCTTGGCAGGGTTGAAAAACTTCAGGGCTCCGTCCAACCAAACAAGTGTTAAACAAGTGTTTCGTCATTTTGGGAAGTGAAACTTGAGCTTCTGCAGTGAACCAGCCCAGCAGATGCCTTCTGCAGCCTGTTTGTAACCTAAGCAGGCACATGGCTGTGCTGGAGGTCAGGGAGATGTCTGGGAGTGTGCCCTGATGAATGAGAGTCAGGAACCAGCAGTGGGTGATCCTGTGAGGCAACTCAGTTGCTGAGTGAATTTCAAAGACAACATGAATGAAAGGCACTGTGGCAGCCTCTAGACACTCCTGCCAGGGCTAAGGTCCCATTTGCCAACCAAGAATGATGAAATTGTACACCTTGTAGAAGGCACTTCAAGACCTGCTTGTGCTAAGTGTCTTAGAAAAGACAAATACTGCTATTATTGTTTATTCCAATGTCAGAAATGCGTCCACACCTCGTAGCCAATGGTTGCCACCACAGATGACAATTCCATCAGCCAAAGGATGGAGTATCTATGGAATAAAAAGGAGTATCCAGGCCCCCCTAGCCGTGCAGTGTGGATCTGAGTGAGGCTGAGTGACTCACTCAAGGCTACCTAGCAAAATGTGGAAGAGGCAGGACTGATTTCAGTGCCACAACCCTTGAGGCTGTGCCTGCACTTAAGATCAGGTTAGCAGAGCAAAGCAGCCCTTGCAGAGAACGTCCTGGTCCTTTCTTGTCTCCATGCAGAGCTGTGGTCATGATGGGCAGTGAGCCTGTGGCCAGTGAGCTTCCTTCTATATCCCTCAAAACAATATTTTGTTCTTTCCTCAGCCCAGTCTAAACTTCTGAATCCCTGTTGGAACCCCGCCCACGCATGTAAATACCTGTGACAGAGAAAAAAGTTTCCTCTGAAATATTTTTGGGATCCAAAGTATTTTTTATAGGTTCTTCTACGCCCTCTTCTCGTAGGTGAAATGTACGCTTTGAACTTCCATTGGGAAAGGAACAAAACGTTTCCGTTTGAAAGCCTGAAACCGGGTGAGGGACACTGGGCTTGCCCAGCCCCGTAGTGTGTGAACAGGAAAAGAGACGGGTCCCCATCAGATCTAACGCCTGTCCTTAATTAGACACGCTTTAATCTGCGGTGATTAAGTAAATTAGAGCTCAGTGGGAAGAGGGAAGGTGCTCAGCCCCGCTGTGAGTCATTCCCTTGGTGGCTCCAGGCCGATGGTGCCAGCCCGAGGGCAGGAGGAGTGGATGCTCCTGCGTGCAGTCCTCAGGCAGCACTGGGGTGAGCTGACAGAGCAGGCTGGAAAAGCTTGTCCTGTTGGGGGATTGGTCAGACAGCAAGAGAGGGCTTCAATTTTCAGGCACGTCAACCTCGTGCTTTCTATGAAGGGCAATGAAAAGGAGTTTCGCGTCCCAGGGCTGTGCTCTGCGGGCCCATCACCAAGCTCAGGTTCACCAAACCTTGCAAATCCCCTGATGGATCTGCTCCTGCTCGCAGTGAAAACCTTTGACACCAGATCAGCTGAGACCAGATCTAGATTTGTAGAGGGAAACCAAAGTGGTTTTTTTTTGTTTGAGGAAGTATTTTTCCTAAAGATAGTTTTTTCAAGCACTTTGCATTTTCTTATTACATTACTGAACCGTTTCTTTAAAAACCAATGAGTTAAGCAGGGACCCTCTTTGCAAGGCTTTTTTTTCTATTCCACTTAGTGCCATAGATCTGCTCTTCAATGGGTGCCATTCATAAATAAATCCTCCCTTTGTCCTCTCCTCCTTTGAGCCTACCCAAGGGAACTAGATAGCACACTAGCAAGCCATTATTAAAGTGATGGTAAATCCAAACCCTTGATGGAGAGCTGTGGTGTAGGAACAGATTGCCCAATTTTCTTAGAGCAATGGAAATGTGCGTGTCATTAATAAAACATCTTGTTGTATGGTTTTTAATTATTTTTCCCATCTCAGTGGAGATCGTTACCTCTGCTCACATGAAAAGAGCAGATAACTTGATGAAGGTTCTTGTAATAAGCATTGTTGGGGCCATCATCTGCCAGAGCATCTTGGTAATTAATGGTTTGTTTAAATTCCGGTGCATAATTGTCTTTGCGTTCTTGGCTGTGGCTGTTGCTTGGATCCTAATGGGACATTTGTAGGGAAAACAGTAGGGCAGTGGGGGTTTAATTCATCACAAAAGCTCATCAGCCAGGTGAGCTTCAGCGGTGTCACATCCCAGAGGTGCCACTTGGAGAAGGGTTGCCAGCACACAAGGAAACAGCACCTCTTTGCCAGGCATCTGGGCTGGGATCTTCCAGCGATTTTCACTGCCACGGATTTAGGAATAGGGCTAAACACCTTCTGAGCGAAGATCAGTGGGATTTTTTTTCTGGTGGCTTCTCCAAGTGCTGAGCACCATCCTTTGTGATGGCACAAGGTGCCTGTACAGGAAGGACCAGGAGATCTGATTCTACTGAATATTTTCTGGACCAACTGGTCTCTTGCCCTTTCAGCCCTCAGTCCTGCTAGGACTTGGCCCCAAACCACTGCCCTCACTGGGCTCTTTATCCTCCACAGAACAGCATGAGAAGACCTTTGTCCCTGTCCTTGCTGCAGCCCTGCAAATTATTTGTGCCCTGTTTCACCTGATTTTATTGTGAGATCTGAAATACCTGGTCCTGTGTTCCCCACGTCCAAACTCACTGCTGCCTCTGATGCTGGGTGAAGTAAATAAGTGTAGATATAAAAAGGGGCTTCTGAGCCTTGTAAATATGGAAGAGATTTTGGAAATATGATCCATGCACAGCTTGAAATTCTCAGAACATGTGAAAAAGAAGTATTCTGCTAAAAAAAAAAAAAAAGGGAGTGACATACATCTCGGGAGATGCAAATCCTGATGAGAGGAAGGGACCAAGGGGTCTGCTCACACTGCTTTGAGGCCAAAGGGTCATGGCATTAGCTGTGTCAGGACTGTCACTTTGCAGCCAGTAAAGCATTTAGTACAATTGCAACTTGACAAATCCTGAAGTGCAAAGCTAATTTCAGTCAATGACAATTGCTAGATGGGTGCACGTCCTCACTGAAGAGGTTAGCACTGTTAGCTGAGCAATAAAAACATCACTGGAAACCTCACCCTCGCCATGCCTTGGGAATAAACAGTGAGAAATTCCTCCTTGGAAGGTGTCTGTGCCACAGGAGGCAATGGCTTGAGCTGGGATCTCCAACAGTAAATGGAGGTTTTTATACCTCAGGGACTTTACCACCCATAAGAGCTCTCATGGTTCTCATGCTTTAGGACAGAGAGCATCCTGGTGTCAGGAAGGGTTCTCTCCTCCCGTGCCACAGGTCCCCACTGGTGGCCAAGGACAAGGTGCTTCATGTAAAGCTCCCCTCTGAAACACCCACTACCAATTCCTGCTGGGTGTTTCATTTCTCAGCCAAAATGTTGAGTAGCTGCTAATTCCAAGATGACAAGTGAGTGGCTCAGAATTGTATTGTTGATTATTTTTGGGAAGCCCCCTGTTACTGTGGTGACAGCCTAGAAGGAGTGAGTTTGCTATCTTAAATGCCTTTGGGCACTTCTGTTTGTGAAAACGTGCTGTGTTCCCAGCTCCCGTGGCATCCAGCTGTGGCCCCGAGCCAGTGGAGCAGCACAGAATGATTCCAAGTGATGACTGGGAAGAGGGTGAGCAGCACCAATGGTGCCTGTGGGTGAGCATCTCACTTGTCAGGATGGAGGTGTACAAAATACCCAGCTTGTCAGAGCTGCTGCAGCCACCTTCTTGTGGATGTTCCCAGGGAAATTTGAGCTCTGGACATATTGGGATGGTGGGAACCTCAAAGAGGTTCTCTCTTGCCAAGGTCTTGTCCTTTGAGAGATCATCAAGCAAGAATCCCTTTGTGAGTTACCATGGGGGAGTCAGCTTGCAGAACAAGGCCTAAATTTAGCTGCTTTTGAGTCAAAGAATCCTAGAACAACTTAGCTTTGAAGGAACCTTAAAGATCATGTCATTCCAACCCCTGTGCCATGGGCAGGGACACCTTCCACTAGCCCAGGTTGCTCAGAGCCCCATCCAGCCTGGCCTTGAACACTTCCAGGGATGGCAAGGAACAGCAGCATCTCTCTCCCTCTCAGGCACCCGTGGCTTCTCTCTTGTGTTAGCTGTCATCCTCCTCCTGTTTCTGCAAACGCTGTAATTTGAAAATAGAAAAAGGAGAAGAATGAAACAAAACAACTGCTTTAAAAGCCGTGTTAAAAAAAAAAAAAAAGGGGAACCTAAGATATAATTATGCCTCTTGGATTATATTTTCCTCTGGAAAAATACTAAACATGTTCATGTGATGTTCGGGTGTGCAAGTATCTGCAGCACGTCTCCCTCTTGCTCTCTCTCTTCCTCCCTCTGTCTTGCTCTGCGTTCCAGGAGCTGCCAGCACGTTCTGCAGACAGACCCAGAGACAGCTCACATGGGAATCTGCAGCACTGCTGGGCTCAGATTTAGGGATAACTCCAAAAATCTGTGGAACGTGGTCACAGCATTTGAAAAAAACTACATTTTGAACCCTCTTTTCACCCTCATTTGGGTCTCCGGCTCATTTCTGAGAAGCTTTGAAGGAACAGAGGCACTGAAGGGCTCGGAGGTGTTGGGCCACCCCTGCTCCCATCACTGCCCCGTTTCCCCTGAAGGCAACGAGCCCTGGGAGCTCACAGAGCAAGGCAGGAGCAGTTCCCTGCGGGATGGAGGATGGATGCGAGCCCAGGGGTTGGATTTGGGGGACAGAGCGCCGTGGTTTAAGAGAATACAAGCAAGAGAAGCTTCTGCAGTTCAGTGGCACATCACCAACCCCCCGGCTACGCTCGCTGCTGCTCCCGGTCCCTGCCCAATCAAGCCCCGCTGCTAATTGTGCAGTCAAAGCTCTGCGGGAAATTCCCTCCGCCGTCGTACGGAGGCTTCTCCTGACACACTCCTGGGGTTAAAGGATCCCGGGCTTAATTTATTCACTGGTTGCAGACCCGGGACCTGCGCTTTCCCTTTCGCTTCTCCCCTGAGAGAGGTTTGCAGTAGCTGGAATTCAAACCCTGCAGCAAATCACCGTGTTTTGCACTAATTTAACACGAAGCTTCGGGTACTCAAACATTTCTCCAGTCTTTGAGCACAAAAGTGGCCTTTTTTTCCCTTTGCCACCATCCTCTCTGTTATTCAAACCCCGTTCCAAAAAATTTGAGGAATGAGCCATGTTGCTTGTTCCTTTCTGGCACATTTCATGTTTTTAAGAGCAGTTTTTCCACCATGTTGCAGAAAAAGACTCATCACTGGGCACGGTCCTTAGCAGGCTCTTGAGAACCCAAGCTGGATTTAAGGCTGGTGAGAAAACCTGAAATCAGATTTGTGCCCCAAAAACCAGAGCTTGAGCATGGGATGTTTGCAAATCTCAGTTTTGGGGATATGATCACAGCTCCGATGCTGCCCTGTGGGGTGAAACCTCAGCACAACAGGCTCGAGTCCTCCACAAGGGTTAGATGACCCCATAAAGATGCAGCCTGTATATAAAGCTTTTTTTTTTTCCTGTTAAAAACTGAAGCCTCACATCTATCACAACACTTCTGAGACATCATTTTCTTTTGGGTAACTCTTAACCTGTCAGAAAAAGAGATGAAAAAAGAGCAGACCTTTCCCCAAATAGGGTGTAGCTCAGTGGAAAGTCAGAGCTGAAAAAAATGGAGATGCCAATAAAAAAATGGGAAAAGGAATGTTATCATCTTTTTAGATTTGTTTTTTTTTTTTACCTGTTATTTTGAAAAGGTGCTTAAAATCAACCAAAGGCTCTTCCTTCCAGCTACAAAGGTGTCGTCGTAAATTAAAGCTCCCGTGAAAATTCAAGCTGCCTTGTCCTCATCGGGGTTTTAAATTGAATTAGTCAACTGAATTAGGAATGCTCTTTGCTTTCCTGTGTTTGGTAGTGGCTGATAAGCCTGCAGCCACAGAGAAGCCTGGGTTTGATCCCAGCTGCTGCCTGGACCTGTGTGTGGAATTGGTTAACCACGTGCAGGAGAGCCCTCCTGAGCCAGGCCCATATTTCCTCCATAAATGATACTTGTGACAAATACCTGGTGTCATTGATATTCCATTAGTTTCCTTCAGTGAAAGATCAGACAGCTTTAAAAAGCCAATAAATTCCCACAGATTGTCTCTGAAAGGGAGAGAAAAAAGATTCCTTGGCAGGCCACACACCATTAAGCCCAAGCAGTGAGCAGTGTTTTATGGTTAGCAGGGCTGAGGTCACTACTTTGGATGGGTGCAATTAAGATTCACTGAAGCCACCAAAACCCCTCTATTCTTCAGGTGCTGGGGCAAAGACTCCTTGTTCAGACAGCAGCAGCCTCAGCTTGGGGGAGGGATGTTCTGCACTGCTGCAATCCCAGCCTCTGCTGGCCCTGGGAGCACCTCCCGGTGTTCAGAGGTACAAATTAGCACAGATCCCACTTGAAAACAAAAAATCGTTATGAAGATCCAGGGAAATGTCTTTGAAGCCAGAGATTCTGCTTGCCTTGCAGACTAGAGGCCATTTTAAAAAAGGGTTTTGGAGTGTTGTTGAACCTCTGCAGCTGACAACGTGCCCACCTTGTGGTCACCACGTCTCTGTCGCTCCAGAAAATGTCTCAGGCCACGTGGCTTTCTTTTTCTGTATGCAGACAATCCGTATGTGCGCTGTGAAATGGCAGCTGCTTCCTCATTGCCCGGCGTGCTCAGGAAATCTGGATTTTGTCAGGTTTTGGGTGCCATTTCCTGACATTTGGGTGTCCTTCCATCCATCTGTCTGTTGAAATGATTTACCCAGAGCTTGCTCTAGCTGCAATCCTTTGGCAAGTCCTTTGTTCCCACTATTCTGCTTATGCTTGAAAAATTACGTTATTCGTGCCCAAAATATCTTTCAGCCATTTGCCCCTAGACTTTGAATTTCAAGAGCCATTGATTAGGTTTTGGGGGGGTTTTGTTGATTTTTTAAATTATTTTTGAAATATAATTTTCTACAGGTAAACCAGATCTTTTTAGCTGAATACCAGAATAAATGAATATGCAGAAATATCTTTTTTTTTCCAAACACACGCTTTGATGAATGACTCATTCCCTTTGTTACAGGAGAATCGTTGGAGCTCTGGTGTTTTCAGGCTCTGAGCAAGGCAAGGTTGGGAGGAGGAGTTATTGTCTTTTATTAGACTAGATGATATAGTTGGAGAAAAAATCAGGCAAGATTTCAGGCATGTGATCTTTTCCTTCAGGTTTGGAGCTGCTTTTGCTGCCTTCAAGCTGACTGCAAGTGAAAAACAGGCGTTGCAATATTTGACTGGGTTGAGCCAAAGTCAGTGCAGTTGTCCTCAGCTTTTCCTTCTGGCCTGGGAAAAGAGTCCTGGAGTTCTCTGCCAGCATCACCTCATGCTAAAGCTCCTTATCATTTCACGCATTAAATGATAGCAGCCCCTTTGAACATATTTGCCCAAATGTCTATTTGGCTTCCAGTTGCTCCTTTATACCTGATAAATAAAATCAATTGGAGATAGTGAACGGCATTTCTGCCTTCTTCCTCCTCCTGGTGTTTGGATGGAAACCCAAATTACCCTTCAGGTAATTCCAGTCCCATACAAAAATGGCACAGGAGGAAAAGGAGGGAGGGGCAGATGCTGTAACTTAAAACTTCCATCTGAAATAATTTGGGGAGGAAAAAATCCCCGAGTTGACAAACCTCTGAGTAAACATCTTGGGGAGTCTCAGAGCAGATCCTGGGGCTGGAAAACTTTTCCAGCTGGGGAAGGGATAGTGCCATGAGGAGACACCCTGAGGTCGGGGCTGGGGTGGGCTGTGCCTGGGCGAGTGGAAGCCGAGCGTTTTGCACATCCCTGGCTGCAGGAGGAAAACTTATAGCCCCCATCACCATGCCCCACTAACATGAGGCCGTGAGTGATGCTGCCTCCAGGCAGGGTGCTGCCCCATGGATTTTGGGGGAGATAACCAAGCAGACCCCCACATCCCTTATGGCTTGCAGGGGTGCTGGTGTTTTTTAGGGGAGGTGGCTGCTCTGGGCCAAGGCAGGCGCTGCCTGTTTGTTTCAGCCCGGCCGGGTGTGGGAACGCTTTCCTCCCCCTCTCCCACTGCATCTGACTCAGAAAATGTTTGAAAATCCCAGGTTTCTGCCGTCTCCTGCCTCTCCCACTCTGGGTAACAGGAGGCTGAAGGAGAAGCAAACAAAGGCGTCCTTATGCTCTGGAGAGCTGATGGGTCATGAAGCAGCAACTCCTCCTCTTGTCCTGCTGCCCTCCCGGGAATCTGGCCTCCCCATTGTCTGCAGCAGTCCCAGGCACGTGAGAGGCCTCCTTGGCGTGGCTGTCACATCCAAGCCAGGGCTGGGGCTGAGAGAGGGCTGCTTTTATCAATTATCTGAACTGCAGAACACGTCTGAGCCCTTCGCTGTGCCCGCGGTCCGTGTGTTCGCTGCTGGCCTTTGATGGGCGAAGAGGTTACAAAGCCAGGCAAAAAGGCACAGCAGGCATCTCGTTACCCTGCTCATCTGCACTTGTGTGCTCACTGCTGTCTTAAAATCATCTTGCAAGTTTGCTGGAGCCAGAGTTTCCCTTTTTTTTTTGCGTTGGTGTAGCTGCGAGCGCTGCAGGACCCTGCTCCCTGCTCAGGAAGTGTCATTTTAACGGAAGCAGTGCCACTGTACAGCTGTGAGTCCAAGGGATGGCAGGTGGTTTGTTTCCAAAATCCACTGCGAAAGCAGGGGCCAGACCTGACCTCGTCACGGTCTGCAGCTTCCTCTTGAGGAGGAGAGGCAGGCACTGAGCTCTTCTCTGAGCAGTGACAGGGCCCGAGGGAATGGCTGGAGCTGTGTCAGGGGAGGTTTAGGTTGGATATTAGGAAAAGGTTCTTCCCCCAGAGGGTGGTCAGACACTGGAACAGGCTCCCCAGGAGATGGTCACAGCAGCAAGCCTGATGAGACTGGATTTAAATAAAGGGAAAGACATCTGAGGGTCTACAAAGGCAGAGCAAATCTGGGACTCCTTTTCTCTGCCTCTCAGGACTCCCATCTGCAAGCAGGGATCAACCCCTTGCTATTTTGCTGTTTTTTTTTTTTTAAATAGTGGCTCAGATGCATGAGGAACTGCATCAAGCCCGTGCTGCAGCACTGGGGTGTCATAAGAACACAGGGAAAAGTTCACAGGCTCTAGGTAAAGTCACTGTGCATGTTCAGGTTGGCACCTGGGAGAGATGAGGAGAAGCATTTCCAAGAGATATGCTGGGGAAGTTTTTGAAAGTGTTTTCAAGCCCATGACCTTGTCAGTGGAGCTTCCGAGCCCTGTGATGGCCAACAAACCCTGTGTGGTGTCCTCATCTTCCTTATATAAACCCAAGCCCCAGGCAGGGGCAGTCGGCCAAGCCAGCACACACAAATTCCTTCCTTCCCTGCTTCCACCCCGCGCTCTGCTCAGTGCACGGGCCCCACATGGGGCCTTGGAGAGAAAGGTCAGGACCATTTGGTGTCCTCTTGCTTTGGCTAGTGAAAGGGTGTCTCTGGCTGTGCAGCCTTCTAAAAATAAGCCAGGCTTGCAGCGAGGTTTTGCTCCCCACCACACACAGGAATAAAAGGACAGCAGAGGCAGGAAAGGTGTTGGGCGAGGGAGGTGTCCAAAAGCGGTGCCACGCTGCTCCCCTCCAAACCACACATATGCTTCCTCCAGTGTGCAAGCCTTCTGTGGGCTGAGAGAGGAGCAGAGGGGAAAGGAGAGGCCTCAGAAAGCCTCTCTTGCCACTGGCATGGAATGCAGACCCACCGGAGGGGCCACAAAGGGACCCCTGCCCCGGTGACAGGCTGGCAGCAGAGGCTGGGGACACGGGCACAATGCCTGTGGGTGGGCAGGGTGCCACCACGGCTGCGGTGGGGACGTGGAGCAGTGCCAGCGTGCTGAGAGGGGCTTCTGGTGGCCACAGTCTGGGGGAGACCTCCTGTGAGAGAGCCATGGGCTGCTCAGAGCAATAACAGCTCCTGCACTGGGGGGCTGCTGGGTTGGGATAGATAAGGGACAGATCCAGGGTGTAATCCTTTGGGAACAGGCCTGCCTGCTAGAGGCAGCCCCTAGGACAGGTCACCAAGGGAGATTTTAGGGCTTTAACTCCTTCAGGACTTTGAGGGGTCCAAGAGCACAGAGCAGGTTGCAGGGGTGGCCGTAGCATTATTTCAGGTCCTGGCAAGGATCTCCCCCCACCAGAGCTGGCCAGTATAAACCAGTTCACTTCGGTGTTCATCTCTTTTTCTTCCCTTTGGCTTACCATGCAAATATGTCCTGTGACAGCACTTCTCCCGTGATTTTGAGTACTGAATCCAGCTTGATGTTCTATGAAAGGCATTTCTCACTTGACTTTTCCCAGGCAATCCTGCCTCGACCAATTAATTGCTCATCTAAGCAAGCCCACAAAGTGTGACAAAGTCAGCAAGAGACAGCAGAAAAATGTGCCAGAAAATGCAGAATTTACCCTGGCTTTCAAAATCAGGAAAGTGTTTCCATCATGTTTATGGAGAGCTTGGAAGTTTTCATCCTGAATGCTGCATGTGGGTCCCCTGGGTAGAAGGAGGGGGATTTCAACCCAAAGGAGTGTGCAGAAGAGGTCTGTGAGGAAGGTCAGAGGAATGGAGAGCTAGCCCTACAAGAAGGGACTAAATCCTCCTGGCATTGTAGATGGGTTTTAGTCATTATATGAGCAGTATTATATTTTATGACTGCCTAAAACAGCTGATTGTGGGATTTGAGAAATCACTGGCCGTATATTCTACGCTGTAATCAGGAATTAATCTGGCCAGCTGCCCACAGCTCTGTGATTGCATCTCTCCAAAGAGCCTTATAGTATTCCTTGAGGTCTGGGTGGATGGCAAACACTGGGAGCGGTCATCAGTCTCTGACAAGGCAGAGCAAGAGATGGTGATGATAAATAAAGTGGAGGTCAATCCAATTTCCTGTGATGGACCATTTGTGAGAGGGAAGGGTCTGTTTGAGAACCACCTGACGTTGTCCAGGCAGCCATCCTGTTACCCATCCCCTTCTTCAACAGGTAAGGGTGTAAATGTACCTATCCAAACCCTGCTGGCATTTTACATCCACAACTCAAGCCCAGCTCAGGAGCTGTGGAAGTGAATGTCAGGAACATGGGGCAGAGCTTGTGAACCCCGCATGGTGATGGCCCTCTGGATCTGTATAAGCCAAAACCTGGGGAAAACTTGTTTATGGGAGAGGAAACTGAGAGCTCTTCCCTCGGTTCCTTCTGGGTAACTGCTGAGCTGTAGATCAAAGCTGCCCGAGAGCACAGCAGCACAGGCAGCACTGGCGCTTACACTGGGGGACAATTCATCCAGCCTGGCTGAGCTGAAGGGTAATAAAAAATAAAAGCCTTGGTGGTAACCGGGGAAGGCTCCTGTTTCCCCAGGAAAACAAAAGATTGTGCTAAAAACCTTCTTGTCCCCCTGTTTTTGACATGAATCACCAGGAAAGGCACCGAGCTGGGAGCCGTGATTTGTCCCAGCTCTGAGCTTGCTCTGCTCATTCTGCCTTTCACTGTCTGCTCTCTGTAAGATGGGGAGATTCCTTAATGGCTTTAAGCTGAAAAGGGGTGGGTTTAAATTGGATGTGAGGAAGAAATTCTTCCCTGTGAGGGTGGTGAGGCACTGGAACATGTTGCTGAGGGAAGTTGTTGAAGCCCCATCCCTGCAAGTGTCCAAGGCCAGGCTGGACGGGTCTTGGAGCACCCTGGGATCCTGGAAGGTGTCCCTGCCCATGGCAGTGGGTGGAACTAGATGATTTTTAAGGTCTCTTCCAACCCAAACCATTCCATGATTCTACGATTCTATGACTAATACTTACAAAACATTGCAGGGTTCTTCAACAAGCATTTGACAAGCACAGAATGATCTTATTAAACGTTGAGTGTTGGGTTGACTTGGATGATGTCCTGACCAACATTGATTTCCCAAACAAAACCGAGGTGAGCAAACTGCTCTTCAGGCTATAAACAATAGCTGTGGTGGGCAGGAAATAATGCAGGAAACACTTCCAATTCGCAGCTCAGCCATCCCTTAGGAAACACCTCTGGATCAAGCAAACAAAGGTCCCAAAAGCTGATTTGATTCCTCTTTGCTCCCCAGTCCCTATGTGCTGCTGGAAACCGGTTTGCGTTGTGCTCTGCGGAGAGGGGGGAAAGGCAGCCAAGGGAAGCAGTACAAAATCTGCCTCTGGAGGTTCATTTCGCAGGGAGCTGCAGGGACTTTCACACACGTATAGAAACTTATTAATAACAAACAGAGCCGTCCGGAACATTCCTACATCCCGGGTAGGGGTTAGTGCTTCCAAGTCAGGGAAATCTAGCAGATGAGCAGAGAGGGGCTGCGAGGATAAACGGGAATGTTGGCGTAGGGCTGTACCCAGAGGCTTCAGTCTCTGGAGGAGGGGATGGGGAATTGCCTGCCCCCGATTCAGGAGAGCCAGCCCAGAGATCAGAGCCAACAAAGGCTGTTATTGCTGGCAAGAGCAATGAAATTAAAGAGATGTTTCACTATCCATCATCAGGTGTGTCAGTTTTCAACACTTAACGGCTGCGAGTTAAAGCCTTTCGCGGCTGCATTTCCAGTCATTGGCTTTTAATTTCGGGCACAAAGGAGGGAATTACATTGGAAGTACTGCAGGTGAGATTTCCTCCCTCCTGCCACACATTTCCATGGCAATGCATCAGTAATGAGCCTTCATGGGCAGCCTCTTCCTTGCCAAAGCAGAGTAATTAATTCAGTTCTTTACCTGGTTGCTTGTCCAAAATCGCTCTGGGATAATGGGATGGAGACTAAGCCAGTCCTTTCCTCTGGTATGTGACAACCAAATGCCACACATCACATCACATCACCACCCCTCCTCGCAGAGCTGAGGTGTCTGAGGGGCAGAGCACCATGCTGAGATCTCAGCAGGAGTCTGGGGCCTGTGCCCAGCCTCCCCAGGTGTGGTCCCAGGCTTTCCTTCATCATCCCAGGCTGAGGAACACATCCATGGGGCACAGCTCGGCTCAGTCCAAGTGGTGCTGAAGAAACCCTGCTGCAGCCTTTGCCACAGGTTCAGCCCCCGAGTGAAGGAATGAACAGAACGGCACAGAGGGTGAGAGCAGCAGCGTATGGAGCATGGGAGGACTGAAGTAAAGAGCCCCTTCACTTTCACAGCCACAAGAATGTGTGTCAGAGAGAGACACAGGCTCCTTTCTGGCATTTGTCAGACAACAGCAGTTTTTCAAGGCAGCATCATATGGATTTTCCTTTTATAACCATCTCCCTCATGGAAATCCCCGTTGGTCCCTGCTATTCCAGCAAAGGAGAGTGTCTAATTCAGCTCATTTTCCCCCAGGAAGATCCAGCTGATTATGCAACAGCAATGTGTACCAGCACGTTAATGGCGCTTGGCACCTTCCTGGGCTGCACGGGAGGCAGGGGATATTGCTGTCATTATGGAATTAGTCATGCTGGAAACACCGCGGGGTTTGTTTAATCCAAGGAGAAAAGGAAAAGAATTGGTGGGGTGGGGTGAACAGAGGCAACAACGGCAGCTTCCTGAGCCAGGCAGAGAGGGAGCCAGGGCAGGACCTGGCACCTTTGCCAACGAGGGGGTGTCCCAGCAGCTCCCTGTGTTCCGGGTGCCTGGGGGTGTCGTGGGTTTCAAGCAGCTGCAGGCTGCAGTTTGGGGTTTTTTCACCATGCAGGAAAACCCCAAGAGCAGTTTGGCTGGATTTTAACAGGTATGAAAGAGTCAGGTCCCTTCTGACCCCCGTGGGAGGAGTGATCTGGAGGGAAAGGCCCTGCCTCGCCTTTGCTCACCGAGGGGACACACACAGGATTCTGGAGAACCCCTGGTCACGTTCTGGGGGTGCTCTTCTGTTGATGAGGGGAGGAGGGGTCCAGGCCAGTGCTCCCTGTTCTGCTGCTCTCCAGCTTTCACTGCAGCACTGCCCCCCAGTCTGGCACTCTGCAGGTCCCCTCTGCCTCCCCAGGCCATTCTGGGGTCAGGTGCCACTGCCACACACTTCCCTTTGCATTCTCTCCCCTGGAAATGCAGCCTGAGGTGATCAGCCCAATGACCTGGGTCTGAGCCCTGGTTCCTGATCATCTCCTGGCCAAAAAAAGAGCTGTGTTGGCTGCAGGTGCCCCACGAGGTGCATCCAACTCCTTCTGACCATTCAGGAGACATCCCTGCAGGTGAGCTTGCAGCAGCTGAGACCCTTTCTCACTCTGCTGGCTCTTCATCCCACCTGGGCTTCAGGCACCTCTGTTTCACAGCTGCACTTGTGTGCCAGCCCTCCCTGTGCCCTGGCTGTGTGCTCGGTGCCAAGGCACAGCTGGGATGGTGCCAGCTGGAGATCGCCTGCTCCAGTCTCCTCCTCCCAAAGCCAAGATTTAATGGTTTTGCAGCAAACTCAGTGGCTGCTTGTCCCCCACCTGTGCCTGCCTGAGTGCTGCTTAGATTTCATGTGCTGTCGAGGGCCTTCAGATGCTGCCAGCTGAGCTGGCCCTCACAGGGCCAGGAGAGGATTGATCTGGACTGAATTAATGCACAGACAGGTCCCTAAAGCTGCTGTGAGCCTCTCAGCCCACAGGAACCACTGCCACAGGGAACCAGAAGACTTGGCCTAAGGAGAAGGGATGTCTGTCCCTCCTTCAGCCAGCTGCCCACACCATATCCCCTCCCACGGGTTTTCCTGCTGGGTGCAAGGTCCTGGCAAGGGACATTCTCTACCAGTTGCTTCTGGTGCCACAAGAAAACGTCAGCAGCGAGCTTGGCTGCGTGGTGGAGCGTGTCCCCCTTCTCTCATCCCTGTGGGATGTGGAGCAGAGCTCCCAGGGGCAGTCCCCATCCCTCACTCGTGGCGAGGGGGAAGCAAGATGTGGGGGGACGTGCTCTCCCTGCTGGGTACTGCTAATTAAGGTAAGAAACGGTACCAGAGGCTATGAGGCATCGAACCAGAGTGTAATTAGCTACGTGGGATTTGCTAAGTGTCTCAGCCCGGACAACAAGCAGGGAACCTCAGGGCCAGCCTCTGTCAAGGAGCTGCTGTATGACAGCAGAGCCCCCCGAGGGATGCTCGGTGCTGCCCTGGGTCATTCTGTGCCTGATCCAAGGCTGGGTTGGGATGTGTGGAATGGCCAAGCCCTTGCTCCCTGCCCCAGGTTGCCAACAGCACAGACATCTCTCTCCTCCTCGCTGCAGCTTCTTTAATATTTATGCACCCAAGTGCTCGGGAACATCCTAACAGTTCGTGTGCTCCAAAGTCCAGAGCTCTGCTGAGATATTTTGCTGCCTGTGTCTCTTTTCGCTCCTTTTTTCCTTTGCACTGGGCTCTGCAAAGGTGTTATCCCTGTCTTGGCCTGTTCTCCTGCGAGGGGATGGGAACAGGCTCCCAGCTGGTGTCGGGGCGTCCCCTCGTCACCTCCATCTGCTTCTCCAAGACACAGGGGGAGGGATGCCCTGGGTGGGCTTTCATCGTCTCAGCTCCCTTTGCCAGGCCATGGAGATCTCATGAATGCCAAGAGGAGGGTGTCCAAAAGATGCCAGGGGAATCACAACTGGTTTTGGCCACTGAGCACCCAGTGGCATCCACAGGTGTCCACAGTCAGACCCACACAGGGTCTGTCACAGCCCTGGGGACTTGGGGTGAGGTAGGGGGGACTGTGAGCCCGAGGTAGAAAATATCTTATGGTGCTTCTGGTCTCCATGGTCACCTTGTGATGGGCTGGATTTAGACATGCCTGGTTTAATCTGTCTTTACTGGGATAATAAACCCACCCATTCCAATCTCTAAAGGCTTTTGGGGACAAAGGGATCTGTCCTCAAGAGGCCAAACCAGAGGCAGTAGGACACCTCCTCTTTTGGATTAGCCAAAAGGGGACAAAAATAGCTTCAATCCCACCGGAAGCCTGAACCTGGGTTGTGATTCATGCCCTGGCTGGCTGCCCACGAGGTTTGCACAGGAATTTGTGAGTGGAGCTGTCGGGTTTCTGGCCCCAGCTACCCTGAGTGCCTGCAGGAAGGATGAACCCTTCCTGAAACATGCCAAGGCTTGGAAAGGAGCATCACGTCACGCCTGGCAGGAGGAACCTGCTCCAAACATAATGCAGCTTCTGTTCAAGGCTCCCTTTTCTATTTTTACATGTGTGGAGTGGTGTAAAATTGCTTTTTTATTTTGCTTTTAGAGAAACCCCACATGCAATGAAACACAGAGCAAAAGGACTGGAGCCACGCTGGAGAAGGGGTGATGGGGAAAGGGAAGACAAGGCAGCAACCAAAAATCTGTCACTTGATGATGATGATGTTAGAGGGGATGTTTGGTCCTGTTGCTGCTGTGTGTGTGCTCTCCTGCTTCCAGCCTGGCAGCCCTTGCCTGTGCTCCAGGAAAAAGGAGTCAGGACAACTCACAGGAATAATGCTGGCCCATTGAGCAACACCAGGGGCTTCATGGTGTGCATCTGGGGTGAGTGGAGCAAACCACATCACAGCTTTGGCACTGAAATAATTCTCTTTCCCAGGGCTTTTCAATTGGGAAGTGCTTTTTGCACTGATTTTGGGCATCTTCATCCCTATCCTAATGGAAGAGAAACAGGCCTGTGTGGCCAGAGATCAAGAAAGCCCGAAATGAGGGGAAAAAAATTGTATTCACTTGCTTAGTATTTGATAAAAGCCAGTTCTGTCTGAGCCCAGGGGGGTTTGGTTTAACCACAGCGCGCAGGGGAAATTTTTTACATGACTTTGCAGACAGAGGCTGAGCCTCTTGGGTCACACTGTTATCTCATGAGCAATCACTCTTGTCCATTCTGGGGTAAATGAGAAAAAGTTTGGGATGAGGGAAGGGGCTCCAGGTGCAAGGAAAACCCCAGGGATGGTTTTGAATGGCGACTGTGATTGCCTGCACTGAGATTTGCCCAGAGGGTGGGACATAAATGCTCATCTCCTTTGCACACAGGGTGGGAAATTCTTTATTCGTCCACCTCACATCCCCCAAAAATTAATAAAAATATTTCCTTGGGCAGGAAAGCTTCATCTCTCCCCATCCCCTGTGCTTGCAGTAAATAAAAGCTGCTCCCTGCTGCTCCTGTCGCCTCTCTGATCTCTGGTGTTTCTCAGCCCTGGTCTCACCCCAGAGTTCTGCAGCTGAAAGCAAAGAAGGTGGGATGGGGCTTTCTGCAGGACAGATGCCCCAGGGGAAGACAGCACATGTGGCTGGGGTGGGAATGCAGGGCTGGACTCACTTTCCAGCTGGAGGCACAGCACTGAGGCCCCTGTGTGGGCTCTCATCCCTCAAACCCTCTTTGCTTCTTCCCTTTCTGGGAGAGAGGAGCTGCCACCTCCCTCTGGAGGGTGAGACCTCGCCTGGGGTAGCAGTCACCGGGACGTGGGCAGGACTGTGCCTTGGTATTTTGGTAATTGGTGGGCTGAGTGGCTGCAAATCCAGTCAGTTCTAACCTCAGCAAGGTCCGTGGGTCTCTCTGCTCTGCCCTTGGCACTGGGAACTGGGGAGCAGGGACTGGTCAACAGCTACTGCCTAATTTTGCTGAGGGTGCTGCTGTAGCTTCCTGCATTGGCCCAACACAGGGAGAGTCCTGGAAAAGCCTTTTTATGTTGGCTTTTAAGGGCTTTTATCTGAAAAGTACATCTGCTGTGTCTGTACCCCTCACCTAAACAAGGCCAGAGCTGGAGCCTGGATCATCCACAGCGTGATCCACAGCAAGTGTGCTGTCCCAGAACAGTTAACTCCTGCACAGGAGGTGCCCAGTGTCACTCCCAACGTGCAGGCAGGACACTGCAGCCCTGTTTGGGACAGCAGGAAGGTCAGTCAGGTGAAGATGTTGGATATAAACTCACCTCTACATGGGAAAACAGCATCCTCCCCAAAGTGAGCCGAGGACACCGTCCCCCTTCAGAATTGCCTTTGAGAGTGGATGGATGTTTTGGGAACTATGATCCAAGGTAAAAATAAGCTGGGAAAACAGCCTGGGAGCCCAGCCCAGTGGAGTTCCTTAGTGCCTCATCAGCCTCCCCAAAGTTGTGTCCAATCTGCCCAGAAATGCACAGAAAATTTCTCCTCTGGACTAAGCACCACCCACAAAACTCCTGGCAGGGACCTGGCCACCAGGGCTGGCTTTGTCTCCACCTCACTGGTGCTGAGCTCCACTCACACGGCCCCTGAATCAGCTTTACTTTTTAGTGTAAAAACCCAAACAAGAACTGGAATAAACTCATTTAGGTCCAGGTGGGGTTGTTGCAATGGGAGGGGGGGGCAGAGCATGGGCATCTCTGCTGGGGGGGCACTGTGGGCAAGGGGGTCACCCCACCATCCCCTCCCGTGGCTGGTGTGAGGCTGGGTGAGACCCTCCAGCTCACAGGCTGCTGATGGCCACTGCTCAACCCCCAAAATCTTATGTAAGGGGGACTTTTTGAAGAGGATGGTGGGAAAAGCCCCTTTGTTTGTTCCTTCCTCCCATCTCTGTCTGGAGAGAGAGAGGATTTTTGGAAGTCAGTCCAACTCCCTGTGTTGCCTTGGCTGATACTTTCCTCCCCATCCTCACTTCAGAGCCATCAAGGAGGAGTTCAGACAAACTGATGCCAAACCCTGGGATGTGGAGGGAGGCACACTGGGAATAGGAGAGGGGTGCTCGGAGCATGCAGTGCCACTCCTACAGCTCTTCCCATTGGGAGACACCAGCACCGGAGGCAGGGATGGGAAGAAGGTGCCCTGGGCAGTGCAGGCTCCAGCCCTGGGGATCTGTAGCCCCGGGGTGCTCTCACACTGCCAGGCTCTGCAGCTGATCCCCTCACCCGGCCTCATTCCAAGGGGCTCCATCAGCAGCTCCGCTTCCCGGGGCTGGGAAGGGCAGAGGATTGTTTTTAACGAGGCTTTGCCTCGCTGGAGGTTTGCCTGGTGTGGGCAGTGCCCTTCACCCTCCCTGCAGGCAGGGCTGCTCCCCCTGCACTGCCCGGCTCGCTCAGCACCTGGAGGTGGGGAGCCAGCAGCTGTGGGGATAAAATGCAGAGGTTGTGGGCTGATCACTGCCACGTCCCACTTGAGGATGGAGGATCCCTGCAGGAAGGCAGGGCCCTGGCACAGAGAAAGGTGGAACAGCCTCCAGCCTCGCTCCTGGGGAAGGTTTGTTCTCCACACCCTCCAGGGCCCTGCATGGCACCCACCGGGCTCTGACCTCCTTCCTCCCACTGAGCAGCAAGGTGGGGATATTTGGGAGGCTCCTTATCCCTGCTCCCTCCCAAGGGCCTAGGATGTGATTCAGCCCATCCCAAAGCAGGGCAGATGATTCACATCCTCTGAGCACCTGTGTCTTCCTACAGAGAGAGATGATAGATAGATAGATAGATAGATGATAGATAGATAGATAGATAGATAGATAAATGATAGATAGATATAGATAGATAAATGATAGATAGATAGATAGATAGATAGATAGAGAGATAAATGATAGATAGATATAGATAGATAAATAATAGATAGATAGATAGATAGATAGATAGATAGATAGATAGATAGATAGATAGATAGACAGACAGACACCTGATGGTCTTTGGGTGCTGGATCAGGCCCTTTATTCTCTGGAAAACTGAGCAGCACCCTGGCCTTGCAGGATTAGAACTATTGGGACAGAGGGTGATCTTGCAAGGTGCAGCATGTGGGAAATCACCAGTTCTGCTGGACGTGGGGCTGCTCCATGCCCTGACTGCCTCATCCATCAGTCCGTGCAGCCTGATGGGACAAACCCTGTTTAAATCTGCTACCCACCTTTAATTTTTCATGTTTCTTATGCTGCAATTTTTTTTTTTCCCCTGAGAAATTATTTAGGCAGATGGCTGAGCTTGATATTAATACACTTATTTCAACATTTGCATAGAGCATCTGTTAGGGAAAAAAAAAAAAACAAAACACCCCAAGTTTTGCAGGTTTAAAAAAAAAATTTTTTTTCATCTTCAACTTGAATTCCAAGAATCTCAGAAGATGACCACCCCTTCTAAGAATGCTGAAAAGCTTCATTTATATGCCAGTAAGATGGCACTCCACTGAAATGTCAGTCACTAGCAGATGATTTGGAAGGGGAGAGGGAAATGAATGTGTATGTTACAGAACTGATCAAGTCTAGACAAAAAAAAAGGGAAACTCTGAAAAGCAAGATCCTCAAAGGGTGGCCTAGATGAAGCTGCTGAGAAATTACATTTTTTCTCTTAGAGAAGAGCTGACAGTTGGTCTAAATCCCACATGCCTCCTTCTTCCCTGGTAAAATAATCTCCTACAATAATTTTGGATTATTAATTTTTGGGCTAGCCACAATAAAAATAAAACCTGATGATGTGGCTCATCACTGCACGTGAAGAAGGAGCCACTCCCTTCTATCCAAACCCTCTGGGTCGCCTCCCTATTAAACCCCCAGTGCCAACGCTCTGCTTCCACCCAAAGGACTCCCCTGATGTTGAGTTATTTTATTTCTCCTTTTTATGAGGTATGGAGCAAAGTCAAACAGTAAACACCTTTCTGATGTTTTCAGCTGGCCTCTGCAGTGCGGGGTCTGTCCTGATGAGCTTTAATAACAGTGTCTGCCCATCCCTGAGAGCTGCAGGTCAGGCTCAGCTCTCAGCCCATACGTGCATTTGTGTAATGGCCTGTGCAAAAGGCTTTCTCTCTGCTTTAATACCACGTGGGCTCACGAAGGTGGCTGTTGGTGCCTCCAGTCTTTACTCTGTCTTCTTCACGATTCCCACTCAAGCAGCACAGAGGGTGCAGCCAAGGCAACCTCACCCCACTCTTGGACTTGTGATGGAGACTGATCTCAGCAGGCCTCAGCTGAAGTGGAGACACCCAACCTGCAGCCACGTCGATAATGGGCAGTATCGTTGATTTGGAGCCATTCTGGGTTTGGAGCTTCATGTTGCAAGGGCAAGAAAAGCCTTTTGAGCTGTACCCCTGACAGGTTTTCCCTTGGTTTTGCACATCCCTGTATCCAGCGTCACTCCGGCCTAGGGTATTACAGGGAGAGGCAGCGTTATAAATCACAGCATATACATGCTTTAATTATTTTGTCAAAATGATTTATAAGCTCTAACTCACTGGAAAGTACCAGGCTGTACCCATGGACCAGCTTTTTCTGGTCCTTACCTGTGTTAACTCTGCTCATCACCTCTTCCTCCCACATCCCTGCTCAGGGGATGGTGATTCCCTGATTCTGGCAGTGCCTTACCTTGGAAAAAACTGTGGGAATGGCCCTGGGACTGCAGAGATATTTTCCAGCTCGAGCCAAAGTGCCACACGCAGCCCCTGCCATCGCCCCTGCCACATTCCCACTTTGGGGTCGCTCAGTTCATCCCATAACAAACTTTTCTGGCAGGGTGTCAGCTCAGCCAGAGTAATAAAGATTTACAGCCATGGCTGAGGCAATGCCAAAAATACCTGGCATAGCTGGCTGCATCCCAGAGCACAGGTAAGGGGGCTGTGGTTTCCCACCCTTGCAGTGAGGGAGGGGAGAGCTGAAGGGGTGCTGCTTTTTGAGCGTTTTCCCAGTGTTTTTTGCTTTCTAATGACCTGCTTAACCCGTGGCTGAAGGGTGTAATTGATGGCTCCGAAATGTAACCGGGGGGTTCACGGCCTTCATGCTTTGGCTCCCTCTGCTTTATCACCCGGCTCATTCCTCACAGTTTTGCATGACAGCACAAGGGCTGAGTGCCATGAATGGTATGCAGATAAAAACAGAGGGGAAAGGCTTTCCCTCAAAGTCCAGCGCCGGGGGAAGAGCGAAAGGGAGCGGGGACGGAGGGGAATGTGCTGGGGGAGGCTCTGGAGAAGCTGTGAAATGCCTCTGGAGCAGGCAGTGGGAGATAGGCGGAGTGGGGATGGAAACCGAGGGCTGGGTGCGAGCCCACGGACACCGAGGGGCAGGAAAATCTCTCTGGCACTGGGATGGTGGGGGCAGAGGCACTGATGGCCACACTGGGGTATCCCACCTCTCTGTGCAGCCGCAGGGGTTTGCTCTGGGCTCGCTCTGGTCTCACCTGCTCCAGCCCCAGCCCCTGCAAAGTGAAGAGATCCTGCAGGAAAGCTGAGTGCTGGGCATGGAAAGGCAAGGAGGCATCCCTACACCTTTCTTCGTGGCAGCAGTTTGGAGGTTCAGAGTGAGGATGAGCCCCTTTCCCTCATCCTTTGGTGGGGGAACTCTGCCTTGCCTGCTCTGCTCCTCCCTGCTGAACTTCCTCCCCTGCAATTCCAGCACCATATTTAGATGAGAGGTAGCATGAGGGATTGTTGACATGGCAGAGGACTTGTTTCCTCCTGGGGTTTCCAGCCAGGAGCAGAGCAGGGAGGCCTTGGGCCCGGTTATCTCCCTGCAGATGGACTCAGAGGAGGCTCCTGCTCGTGCCTGGGTCCTGCAGCTCCTCAGCTGTCCAGCCTGCTGGGATCCAGGTTTTGTCAGCACAGTGGGGCTGGAACATGGTCACAGCCCTCTGCTCTGAGCTGAAGGATGAGGCTATTTCTGTATTTCTGTATTTCTCACCCCAGCTCCACCACAAACACAACTTAACGCCACTGGAAAATACTGAGTTGTAGATTCTCTTTATGCCCATGGCAAATCTTTGAGGAAGGTCCAGGGCAGGCTGTGGAGAGTCATCCATGCCCAGTCCTCTTCCTGATCTCCATATATCCACTCAGAAAATAAAATCATGCCACTTTGCTTCCCTCATGCTTTTCATGGGAGTCCATACCCAGAAATGTGCTCCCTTGCTCTGTCCATTTCCATAATTAAAGCAATAAGCAGTGGATGTGATTTAAATCAAGCCTGAGCTCTTGAAAAGCCACCTGTGGTGTTAAAAGCAAGTCAAAAAGTGTGCTAATAGAAGTGTTAACATTTCAGCCGTGTACAGACAGCGTTAATTATAACATTCCCCATCAAGCAGGGCGTTTCAGTGTCCCTCAGTGAACAGGCAGTGCTGATGGGTTCGGGTCTGAGTGCTGGGCTCAGCAGCAGCACAGGTCATGAGGGGAACAATGCCACGCTGGGCAGGCAGAAAGCATGGGAGGGGTGGTCTGATTTGCCAGTTAGACCCCCAAAATGCAGGCTGGTGTCCCACCCTGGGTCCCAGAGCCACTGGCTACCTGCAGGACAAATGGGATTTAAACACATCTTTGGCACGTTGAAGTCATCCCAGGGCAAGAGAGTGGACTAAAGCATCCTTTAGGGCATCAGTACCACCACTCTGGGGAGGAATTCCTGCAGGCTGTTTGCAGCCTTTGCCATCTCTCCCTCAGGTTGTCTGTCCTGCTGTAGGGCCCCAGCGATCTCCTCTGGCACTACCAAGCAGCTGCTCCTTTGCTCATGAGGTTGAGTCCAAGTTATTAATTCCATTTATATCCTCTCTGACAGGCAGGAGTCATTAAAGGTCTGGGAAGGGATATTCCAGCAGCAAAATGAGCTCTACCATCAGTCACTGCTATCCCAGGGCTGGTGCTTTGGGATACCTGGGAACAATTTGGACCCATCCTGGCTCCAGAAGAAGTGCAGGTCTGTGAGGATGTGCTGTGCCCAGCTCTCCCCTGGGCTGTTGCAAACACCTTTATCCATTTACAGACCTCCTTTGCCCAAGGACCGGAGAGCTCAGCCCATGAGCAGCTTGACATTGACACGGCTCGAAGTGGAAAGCAGAGGAAAATAAAAACCAGGAGAGGTTTGTGTTCACCAGTGCCAAACTGTTCAAACCAAATAAATTTGTCCTGAGTTTACTGTCTGGAAAAGCATTTCAAAATGCTTTGCTTTTCCAGGCTGTTGTGACGTGTCTGCTCACATGTGCACAGGGACAGGCTCCAAGGAGAAACAATAACACCAGGACCTTCTCAGAAAAACCCTCAATTTACAGGATGCTTGGCACATGCTTAAGATTAAGCATGTGCTTAAATCCATCCCCTAAGAGCTCAGCCCTCAAACATAGTGGGGAATCCATCCTGGAGCCAGCCAGTAACTGATTCTCCAGAGCCATCAGCTGGGACTTAAAATATGTCCTCAAGTGCTCTGCAAGGCAGGGGCCAAAGTCCCACTGAGTCAGCTGAGTCTCTGTCTCTCCATTTTTAATTAAATTCCATTTTTGCAGTAGGGGAAAAAAGTGCTCACAAGCAGTTGATTAGAGCTTTTTCAGGTCTTTTGATCAGCATGGGACAGAGGACATGTTCAGTCTGTCATTAAACATCCTCTGATGGCTTCTAGAAGTCACGTATTTGTCTTGAAAATGTGTTATATTAGATTTCTTTCTTTTCCATGCTTGCTTCTTCACGATTTCACCTTCTCCAAGTAAACCCTCAGTGTGTGTGGAGGACAGAGCAGCATTTCTGCTTGCTCTGCCTCACAAAGTCTGTGTTCTACACAGCACAGACCCTGTTTCTCCAGAGCTTCAGGGGTTGCCATCCTCACCCTCACTACACACACGGAAAATGGGGGAAGGATAGTCCAAGGGCATGTAAAAGTTGGCAGCACAGCTGGAAATTGGGATACTTTAACAGCAAAGCCCACTGCTTGCTCCACCCTCATAAGACCCTGGTGTCTGCCTGTCTCCATCCCTCACCTTCATTCGGCACCTTAAACTCCTGATTTTTCTTGCAGGGAAGATCTTGTAGGATGTGGAGAGGCTGGTGCTCTGCCTGTTTCTTTGGTATTGCTTTACCATGACTGATTAAAGCCCTTGATGAGCCCTCCCCTGCCACTCACCACAAAGGCAAACTTGCTGTTTCCATCCTGGCTGCTCTGCCTGTGCTCAGACTCTCCAGGCATCTCCTCACTCGGCGTTCATCACTTCCAGTGTCTCCACATGGACTTTATTTTTCACACTAAGACAGACTGAAAAAACTTCAGTTTCTTGACTGCTGTCCCCTTGGCCTGCCACTAAATATTCTTCATCTTAGGGTATGCTCTTGAAAAGCATATAGATTCAAGTGCTGCCTCTCAGGGCTGCCATTTAGCTGAGATCTACGTGTTATTATTCATCTCTCCCGTCTCTCCTCGCAAGCCAGCCCCGCTCACCGGCGTGGCTGGGTTCCCCTGTTACACATAACACCTGCCTTTTCCCTGGATGGAGGTGTTATTTACTGCCTTGTGCTCGCTTGGCTACAGAGAGGATAAAACCATCCCAGCAGCTCCCGGGCTGCTCGGAGAGGTGCAGTGGCCTCATTCCTCGGCACTCTGGCGCGAGCTGCGGCTGCCGGCAACGCCGACGGCAGAGATGAGCTGTGAGCACAAACCCTGCCAGACTCACCAGGCTTTCCCAGACTCACCAGGAGACCATGAATCAGCCCTCATCCTCAGGGTGAGGCAAGGGCTGATGGTGGTGATGGGATGGGCAGCAGCACCAGAGGGAATTTCTGCCGCGGCTGCTGAACACGAAGAGGGTGAGCACTCACGCCTGTTCAGCAGTGCTTTGGTTTTCACTGATGTCAGCAATAAATTCACTCAATCCAGCTCAATTAATACATTTCTGGGACCCCTGAATGCACGCAACAGAGTGTGCAAGATGTGTGGACCAAGCATCGTGGTCAGAAGATGAAGCCACCTCCCTTTGTCTCCCACTTGGTCTGGTTGCCTCCCTGGTACTTCCACCTGCAGCAGGGGAAATACTAGCTGAGCTGCAGGCAGTGACTCCCCAAGGACTCTGCTCCGTGGGGCAGAGACCTTTCATTGCTGGAGCAGGCAGGGTCAGCAGAGCATCCTTGTCTCAGCTGTGGGGCAAGGACAACCCAATAAACCCCTCTGCATCAGCCCCCAGCCCTTCCTCTGCACCTCTGAAGGGTGGACATGGGTATGGCCAAGGGCAGAGCAACAGCCCCTGCCCAATTTAAGCATCCTGTCACCTCCCCAACCTCACCAGAAGCCAATTCACAGGCCTCTTGCTGTCTTGCTACTCCCAGAAGCCTTGAACCACCCCAAAATTTTAAGTCAGACTTTACAGCATCTTGAGATTAACTGAGGAAACAACCTCTCCATCAAATTTTATTTTTAAAAGACAAGATACATGGGGTACTTTGCCTGGCTGGCTGCACTATGTAGGGCTGGGCTGTGTGGTGCTGTGGTGCTTTTTGCTTTTTCAGTGTTCCTTGCAGGGATGAGAGACTCATAAAACCATCTTAAAAACCGAAGTGATATGTTGCACACAGTTTTCAGCTTCAGGATCCATGGGCTCATTTAAATAAAAAAACCAAACAGATTGGGGGAGCTGGGAAACATGACTGGAGAAGCTGGAAAAGCAGACTCCAAATTGTACACAGGCTTGTTATCAAATGTCACCATCACTAAAACAAGAGAAGGAAAACCCAGGGAGAGTTAAATCCCTTTGCAGAGCTGAGAAATCCAAGGCTGCAGAGCCCGTTGTTCCCCCAGCATGTCCATTTGGGATGAATACTTGGAGATACAGTCATTTTCCTGAGCAGGACATCAGCTGCTTAATGCTTGTTAGTGCTAATGAAAATCATACAGCCCGAGTTGTGTGGCAGCCAGTAATTCCTCTAAGTGCTGCCGTCTTCACTGTCGTCTTGGGGAAGATGCAGGAGCAGAGCCTGAAACACTGAACTTTAAATTGGTGCCAGCTCTGAACAAAGCAAAGCCATTGCAGAGGATGCAGAGGGGTTTGTTGGGTTGTCCTTGAATTTTATCCAGCTGGATAGGATGGGCCACAGGCACCTGCCTTTATAATGGGCCTAATAAGAATAAAAGTGAAGAATTCTCCACCAGATTCCTAAGAAAACTCTGAGGTGCCTGCAGGAGGAGAGCTCTCATCCTGCCACGTGCCCATGGGGTCCATGTTCCACCATCCCTGGTCTCTGCAGGGGACAGTAAAGCTGGTGGAATCTCCTCCTTAAAATCATGACTCAAACCTTTACCCTTTCTTATCTGCCACAGGCAAGAAGGCATGTTAAGGATTTGTTGGTCAGGAGTGTCCAGACCACAAAGATCACACATTTCCTTTGTGATCTCGGCCAGTCTATTCACCTCTCGGCCTTAGCTTCCTTACTTTTAAAGTCTAGGCAATAACAGCCTCTTAGAGGAAGGAAGTGTGAGGATTTGTATGTTAATATTTGTAAGACACTCGAGGGATAAGTTGAGAAGCTCCATAAAAACGTCCAGCAGCGATGAGTGATGGTTTTTCTGGGCGTATCTTGAATCCAGCCCAGGCTGCTATTGTTCCCAGAGCACCTGTGGGTACCAAGCATGGGGAGCACATTCCTCAGCTGCATAAAGATGGAGAAAATGGGAGGCAAAAGGAAAATCTCACATTGCTCCGGTGGGTAAAGCCTTCCCTCACAACTATGTCTATCAAATCTGCACTGAAATCTGGATTAATTCCCAAAGATTTTTTCCATTTTTGGTCTGTTTCTTCAGTGTTTCCTTGGGTGACCATGCTGGCAGCTGGCTGGGTCTGATGTTTTCCCTCACTTGCTCCGTGATTAGCGATCTCTGAAGTGTTGTGGCTCTCCTCACAGGTCTCAGGCACAGCTCTCATTTCATGCAGGCCTGGGGCTGAGAGTCCCCCCTTGGTCCGCTTGCTCTCTTGGAAACATGGACTGAACAGCAAAGGTGTCGAGGGAGAGAAACCTGAAATTCCCATTCACGTAGCTGGAAGGGGAATTTATTCCAAAACATGCTATTTTAGGCCTTATTTCTGCACTCAAAAGAATAAGGCCACTGTGAAAAAAGAAAAAGCTTTCACAGAAAAGTGGCTGCCTGCTGGTGGGCAGCAGAAGGTGATCCATGACTTTACTAACGAATAGGGTGGTGTTCAGGAAACTGAGTTTGAAAGTGTTTTCCATTCTAGGAAAGCACTGGAAAAGCCTGGCTCTTGCAATAAGACATTACTTCACTTGCTTTGCTGGGGTGATCTATTGCTTTGCAAAGCCGTACAGCCCTGCTTGTGGATGCAGCCACAAGGACAGAGTTGGGAGGAACTTCTCTGCTTGTCCTTCTGGATGAGTTGCCTTTTCATGGACTGATTAAATATGTAGCACTGTGGAAAGCCTGATTTTCTGCATGGCAGCCTGGAAGTCTTAGGCCCAGGGAATAAAAAGATCATTTATCAACGACACCTCTTTTACCCTGGTGGAGGGATCATCTCCTGGGTGTGATTATGAGAGCTCGGGAGAAGCTGCAGAAGTGCAGCAGGGCCAAAAGCAAAGCACAGGACCTTGGGATTTTGTCCATCTGCGATGAGAAACCCTGCTTGAGCAGCAAGGCATGGAGAGGCTGTTGCTGCAGATGGCTTGCACAGGCACCTTTGCACTCCCTGCCTCCCTGATGGGCACGGGGATGCCAACAACCACACAGTCATCTGTTCCTTTGCTGCCAGGGTGGCTTGAAACTGGTGTGAGAGCTCAGCCCTGGCGTGGTGACAGGGGCAGCAAAGCGACGGTGACACCATCCTCGAAAGAGAGAGCTGCTGAGGACATGGGAATTGCTATAAATAACTCAGTGCTCGCTCGTGAGCTGTGCAGCCTCCACGCAGATGGGCAGAAATTTGCCTCGGGCCGGCGTCCTGAGACTCAGGGTTGTTCAGGCTTACCTGTTACAGAGCCAGGAGGCAGAGGAGAGCAGCATTAGGCCAGAATGTTGATTTTTAAGGCTCATGAAAGGTGGCTGTCGGGCCTTCCGTGTACATATTTGCACGATGCAGAGGCAAACACCAAACCAGCCTAAGCCCAGGGCAGCCCAGTCAGGAGTCCTGGAGGGTACAAGACAAGGTCTTCCTGCACTTCGAGGAGACAGCTTGTGGAAACAGATCTGCTCTGACAGAGGCTGGTTTCTGTAGCTGGGAAAAGAGTGTGAATCCCAAAGCAGAGGGCCCTCGATGAAGCAGAGCTTGCTGCCAAGGATTCCTCCTCCCTCCCCCTCTCCCTCCTCCAAGGCACTGACACTGGAAATGGTCCTGCTGATTAGACAGTGTCTGAGCTGCCGAGCCCGAAGCTGGAACATGGAGTACTGTTCTGATGCCCACGTTTTCAGAAGGAAGTTGAAAAATTGAGGAAGGTGCCAAAAACAGCCACAAAAATGATACAAGGGCTGAAAGAAATGGCTTGTGCGAGACTCGCACAGCACGAGCTGTTCGGCTTATCAGAAAGAAGATGGAGAGGACATTGTAGCTCAAAAGTACCTTCTCTTGAACAAAACCAAAACAAAACCAGGTATTAAGCATGTCTGTAATCTATCAGAGAAGCCATGGCAAGAAGTGGTGCTGGAGTGCAAGGCCAGTCAAACTCCAGCCAGGGAAAAGGATTTGTGTATTCCCCTTAACTGTGAAGGTTAAAACCACTCTGGAGAGGGGACCACGCTCCATCTCCTGGGATCCAGGCAGAGCATTTTCTGATCATGCCACCAGTTCCTGGGTTCTGGACCTCAGACAGATGGGATCTGCTGGATCCTGGAGCTTGGAGGAGAGAATAGAATGATCCCTTCTGGCTCAAGGCTTTCTCATCATTCCCAGCAAGGCAGGAAGAAGACCAGCTGTTCAGTGGCCACAGCCCACACCACAGATTTACCACTCAAAGCAGGCTTGTATCCTCTGACCAAAAATACCAGCCCAAGGCCTGATCAGCAGCTGCAGACCCTGATGTTCAAAGGGCTGGTGCCCAAATGTGGTGGGACGTGACACTGGGTGTTTTTCTCCTTTGTGCGATGAGAGATTGTGAATGTCAGATGAGTCTTGGTCATACCGTGGGTAGCCTCAGGTCAGACAGGCCCTTGACCCACCTGTGACAACTTTCTCTGGTGGGACTTCCAAGCTGGTGGCCCCACAAGAGGCTGTGCATGGAGAGCATAATTTGCTTTTGCTCCGCTGCCAAAGCTGGGTCGAAAATAACTCCGGGCTTCGTGTGATGCAAACTCAGCAGCAGCCCCCAGAAATAGGCAGGACCCAGTGGCGTGGTTGCACATACCTCTGTGGGGCAGGGCTGGCCTAAAATAAGGGCTGACCAGAACAAGAAAATGACCTACTGGAAATAGCCTGGCCCTGCTCTGCGCAGGCCCCATTTCCACCTGTGTAACGAGGTGTAAAACATTCCCCAGTTGAAACATTAACTTGTTTATATGCTGTCTCTGACTAGGTGTAAATACTTACTCAAGGCACGGACAAGGGAAAAAAAAATAATAAAAAAAAAGCTTTAAATGCTTTAACATTCAAGAAAAGTACTGTGTGTACCAGGAGTTTCAGCGATCACTTTGGGAGAGCCAAGCGCCTGAGCAAATTAGCCTTGGATCTGAACAACCTTGCAAACGGCTGTCTGAGAGTGAGCAAATACCATGTTATTAAAGACAAATGAAAGTAGCAATTCAACTGAAGAAGACAAAGAGTTTTGCTCATGTAGTTGCTTAATAATTTTTTCCTGTGAGCGCTTCTGCGATCAAAGCTGATAAGAGCCAAGCCTCCTTTATATTCATCGGCCTCCGAACGATTGTTTAGTGAAGGTCTGATGCAAATTGCACGTGTCACAGTCCCCACTGCTATCTGGAGCCCGTGATTCATTTCAGCCTGAAGATTATGGTGCAGTGTGAGGCTTGTTTGTTCAAGCAACGCTCCTGCTCTAACCTTCTCGGAGGGCTCCATTTAACACAGCACTTCCCACTTCGGCAAGAATGTGTCTCCTATTTCCAATAAACACAACAGCAAATTAGGTAGGGAGAGGGACCCAAGGAAAACAAACACGCTTGGAACAGAGACTGGAATTTCTGTAGCCTTTGAAATTCAGGGGAGTTTTTGCAGCTGGGGAACACAACACCAGGCGAGGGCCATCTCACGTCATTGGGCCGGGCACCTGTGAAAGCCAAGGCCAAGGTGCTGTGCCAGGGCAAAGTTATCCCCCCCATGAGCCCAGATTGCTCTGGATGTAGCCAGAAGCCCATGAAATCTTGTGCAAATGTGTTCCATAGGGCTTTGGACCCCTCTGGGGTATGATATAAATTTTCTTCCATAAATATTTCTTTCAAGATAATGAAGAGGCAACATGCTGCCTACTTTCCCTTCCGTGTGTTTTCTCCCTGAACCTACTGCCAAGGGAATTATTTCTGTCCAGCTGAGTCCTACAGCCTTCCTCCATCAGCACAGATAGGGTCTGGCTGTCATTACACAGAGCCTTGCCCCTAAAGCATTTGCCCAGGGGTCAAAGAGGCCACATCTAGGCTAGTGTGGAACAGGGCATCCGAAGCCCCGTGTGCTCCCAGGAAAGCTGTGCAGCCCTGGTTCCCGGCAGGCTGCCTGGGAAGCTGGATGCAGTGAGGTTGTTCAACGTGGACTCTGCGCTCTGTAGCTGTGGCCTTTGGAGAGTTCCCCAAGGCTTTTGTGTTGCTGTTCCCCTTCAAGGCTCCTCCTGCCTACCTGAGTCCTGCATGGATTGGCATCACGAGACCGGGTCTTGCCGGGGGCTGTGTGGGAGCTGCAGGAACGAGGGCTGCAGGCTTCACTGGCACGGCTCCTCTGGTGGTGCTGCTCAGAGCCTGACTGCTCCGAGTGGATCTGGTGCTGAGCTCTCACTCCCATCAGCCCTGAATTTCCAGTTGAAGCAATCTCTGCATGGAGCCTGCTGTGCTCTGGCTCTCCAGATAGCTAATCTTGCCCAGGACTCCTCCTAGCAACAAATATGTTTGTGCCCAACGTGATAGTAAACACGAGAGGTGGAGTGAAAAGCATACAGAGCCAAGAGAGCCGAAGGAAGGGGCTCCCTATCTTGAGCAGAGTAGCTGGCTTGGTTTCTCTTTTTTTAAGCTTGGGCTGATTTCATGAGGAGAACAAGGCATCAGATATTTCCCTTTCCTTGTCTAAGTGCGTCAGATCTTTAAGTCTCCGTTGGCTCTGCCAGAGGCAGCAGTGGCTGCCATGGCCAAGTGGGGAGTGTGGTGCATGCAGCAAACACACAGAACTCCTCTCACCACTGTGCACACTGTCAGGATCCTGCACCTGTATTTAATCAATCCTAATTCTGCAGCTTTTTTGATGTGGAAGGGCCAGAAGCTGGAATCACTCCCTTTTTATGTACCCTAGTCTGAGTATATGGCAATACTTGCTCTATATTTTACTTATTATATATATATAGACATGTAGTCTATGAACATCTGAAGTGCAAAGCTGTGATTTATGTTTCCAGCACAGCTGGATCCAAAAAACGGAGTATGCAGCACATGCTGTCAAAGCCAGGCTCCCAAAGTCCAGCCTCGGAGCTCTGTGCTGATGAAGTTGTGGCCAATCCATCAAGTTTAAAGAGGGTCAAGGTCAGATTTACACCCACTGGGTCCAATCAATAGCCAGCTAAGACCATTGATTTCATGGCTGCTCAGCAGAGTGGGATCTCAGAGGCGTCGGAGTGGGCAGGTTCTCTCTTGCACTGGCTGCACCAAGTGACTCAGGGGTCTGGATCTTGATGGCAAAGCTGCTTTCCTTCAGTCTTCTGTAGGAATTGCATCCCAGGAAGCACGGTGTCCCTGCCCATGGCAGGAGGTTGGAACTAGGTGATCTTTAAGGTCCCCTTCTAACCAAACCATTCTGTGATTCTGTGAAGAAATATAAACCAGACTCCAATAAGATGAACCCTCAGGCTCTCTGGCCTTCACCCAGCTTCTTCCCTGCCTGCCCTGCAATGATGACAGCAGCAGATCTCCATGAAGTTTTGTGGGCACCTGATCCTCTTCCACTGCTCACACCAGGCAGCCCAGATCTTTTTTTCATGGCAGGGACACTCTTCAAGGTTTGGCTGAGCCAGTTCAACTCATGACATTGGAAAAAAAACCTATTCGTGTGTTTTTTTCCTGGCAAAGTTTGTTTTCTCCCTGAAGCCACTCACAGTGGAGTCCAGCAGCCACAAGGGAAGAGGGAGGACAGCAGAGCTGGGAGTCAGGGAGAGGAGAACGAGAGGGATGGGAAGAGAAGCAGGACCTTTTTCTCCTCTCTGGGTCCCAGGTGATGGCACTTGATTTCTATCTGTGTTCAACGTGGGAATACTCACTCCAAGCTACTTCAGCTCTTCAGGCTGTGTGGAGAAGAGTTATTCTCTTGCCCCATTAATAAGAATCTCCCTTTGGCTGCTGCCATGCTGGCACTGCTCCTTGGCACCAGCTGGTCTTGTCCCAGCAGAGAGCTGGCCCTGGCACTGCCCCAGGCCTCAGCCATCAGATTTCCCATGGGAGAGGACAGATGTCCATTGCTAACTCTGCTTCTGCCTGCCATGAGCCACAGCATCCCATGTAGGTGCTGGGTGATGGTGAGGAAAGAAGGGCACAGCACCAAGCCTCCAGCTCTCTAACCAGCAAGGAAAACTCTCTAACCAGCTCCAGGCTGCCTCTCATTTCCAGCTGGAAAATCTCTTCACTGTACCTTCTCCTCTTTGATCATTAGACCTCAAGCTCCCATGACTTGCAGCTCAGATTCTGGTAATTCACAGTCACAATTCCCCCCACCCCACCCAAGTCCCTCCTCCTCTGGATGTTTTGTCATTAAAAATCTTTCTAACTTTTGGCTAATTGGCAGAGGTTATGTGCATGCTTCAGAAAAGGAGTAAATCATTATAACCTCATGCCTCTGTAGTCAATTATAGATTGTTTTCCCAGCTCAGCTGATTTGGCAGGCGGCGGCATTGCAGTAAAAAATGAAAGCCTTGAGCCAGTGTGCCTGACGTCTTTGCTCGAGAGCAGCTCAAACCAGAACCCTGCACCTCAGCCTGAACCCCAGCCTGGGGAGGGATGAGTTTGGATGTGAGCCTGTCCCAGGACTGTGCAGATTGGGCGAGTCTGATGCATTCATTTGTTCCCTTTTGCTCAGGACAGAGATGCAGCTTCTCCAATACCACCAGGCTGTTTGGCTCCAGCATGTGGGGTCAGTCCCTTCAGCCCATCTCTGCAGGAGGGGATGTTCAGGTGCATCCTCACCACTGCTTTGCTCCTGTTCCTCTCCTTGGCCCTCGGTTTCCCTTCCCTGGTGCAGAGGGGAGATTCCCTCCCACCTGGGTCCACGTCAACCTTTGTGTCTGAGAACAAATGTGGATTTGGAACATCTGGGATTCGTGTTCACAAAGACTCTTGTTATCTCACATACTTCAAGGATTATTTTACCAGAACACTGAAATTTCTTGGCTGGACACCTTCAGTGACTGACCAGGGGCACAAACTCCAGAGAAGCAACAATGGACTGAAGTGTTTGAGTATCCCTTTGGCCACTGTCACTAAACAGAAGCTGAACTATTTCTTTACTCTTTAGAAGCTTGAGAAAAACAAGGTATTTGTCCAAAAGGCAGGACCCTGGAGCACGTGCTAGGACATCACTAGGCAATGTCCAAGTGCTCTGTTTACCAGCCCACCACCTGCCAGGGCAGTGCTGATTGTGCAGCCGGTCAGGGAGTGACAGAGGGAAGCACTTTGGGAGGCTGTTCAAACCCAGACAGCGCCTTCCCAACCATCTGCTGCAGGGTTGAGTCTGGTGCAGCACAGAACTGCAGCTGCCCCTGTGGTGGGTTGGGGTAAACCAGGATTTCCAGCCTGTTTTGCTCCATGATGGCTTTTACAAGTCAGTTTTTGCTTTCACATCACATCCTGAGCATTGTCTGTGCTGGCAGACCACCCACCTTGCATTTCCCCCTAACACCCCCACGGAAAGGACTGGATCATATTTTGGGGCTGCCTGGGACACGTCACCAAGGCAGTGCTGGATCAACAGGTTGTCTTGGTGCCACAGAAGAAGTTTCTGGGTGGGCTGGACCTGAGGCTGTGTGGTGAAACCTGAAGAACAGAATTCACAGCAGGTCTCAGAGGGTTCAGTGATCGACTTCTTCCAGTTAAGATGGACAAGCTGCAAAATGGCTCCTAACCCAGGATCTCCTGCTGCTTTTGCTGAGCTTATAAATGAAAAACCTGAATTTTCTGGTTGGCTGTGAAAAAGGCGTATGTCCTTCGCCCTACTTGAGGTTCAAGATTTTCATTGACATAGAAGACCCAAGGGCTCCAGCCATTTGGCAGTGCTAAAAGTGCCTCTAGCCCCTGGAAAAGGACCAAACCCAGGCCTCTGAGGCTGTTTGGGAGCAGCCATTTGCTCCATAGCAGGAGGAAAGAATTAAGGAGTTTGGTCCACTTGGCTTACCCAACAGAAAATTACAAGGCGTTGAATATTTAATATTGATCTGTCTGCCAGTATCTGTGCAGGGAACAGGTTTTGGAGGACAGGTAGCCCTTGCTGGGCAGTGACCAGAGGGTGAAAGGCAGAGCCAGAAAAATTGGAATCAGAGATGAAATACAATTTTTAACAGCACGAATGATTAAACAGTGAAAGTGCTTCCTTACAGCTGCACACAAAGCCTTTAAATCACGTCTGGATGTTTTTCTGGCTGATGGACTGTAACTCAGCCAGAGGTGATGAGCCTTTTGAAGGCATTCCCAGATAAAAGGCCTGAGCAAGAAGAAGTGATGGGATGCAAAGAGCAGCTCCATCTGCTGCTCCTGGTCCCAAACACGGAGAAGTGCAGACCACTCTGGGTTGCTTCTGCAGTCAACGAGCCCAGCATGGGTTTCTTCTCCTAAATCTCTCACATAATTTAGGGCAGAAAAACCTCATCCTAGAGGTGTCTATTTTTCTTCACTAATCATAAAGTGAGTCTGGGGCCAATGGATCCAAGGCACACGGCAGCTTTGGGTACCTGAGGTTAAGGGAGGTGCATCCTGTCTGTGCCAGGAGCACGTGGCTCTGCCACAAAGGTGGGTTTTGTCCTCTCCTCCCCCTCAATTCCATCCTTTCTCCAAGGCTTTCAATCCCCCCTTCTGAAGGGCTTTGAAGAAAGTCTTCCTTTGCAAAGGCACTCGGCGAGGCCTTGAGCTCAGTTTGGGATTTTTCCTGTAGGACAGCAACGTCCTAATAATATCCTCGGCACAAAGCACAGGGACACTTCAGGAGGAAAGGAACATGAGGTTCTGCTCTCTCTTATTCAAACACTTCTAAATTGCAGTGCCAGGTTTTTTTTACCAAACCTTTTTTTAGGGAAGAAAAGGAAATGCAGCTATCCAGAAATGCCGTGCAGATTTGCGTCAGCTTTTGTTGAATTGTCTAAAATAACAATAATTGAAAAAAAAAAGAGTCTGTAGGAATTATGTTCAGTAAAATCTGATGCTTGCCTTTCAGGATTATAAAATCAAGAAAAAATATTTCACTTAAAATTAGTTTCTTAGTTTCAGTGTTTTCCTAATTCTAGCTTTTACAAGTGTTTCAAATCTTTCAAAGTCAAAAGAACTTCCTCAGTTCCCAGCTGAAAGAAATGCTTTCTACAGCAAGGTTTTTTTCCTTATTAATTGATTGATTCTCTTCAAATTTTCCTGAGAATTGCATTTCTGGTCAGCTTAAATCTGAACTTTCAGTGAACTATACCAGTCACTGAGCTGCTTTATCAGCTTAATTAGTTAACGAAGTGCTTGTTATCAGTACCACAGATTTCTTTGAACCAAATTCCTCACACCTAGAAATGTAAATAATTCTCCCCCCTCCAAAATAATTCCTGAAAAAATCACATAGACTGATTCACTTTAAACACACCTAATGGGTTATGTTTCTTGGCCAGTTAATATTGATTTATTTCAGGCAGTAATTAACCACTCTGTGAGTAAGGAATGTTTTATTTTTTGTCTGTGACAATATGTAGTTGTAAAGAGGGATCGATACTGATCCAGCCAAACCCCACTGCACTGAGAAATTGCTGCTGTTTGCATTTATTATTTATACTGTTTCGGAGGTATCCGAGTGCATCGTGTGCCAGCGCATTGTTGATTTAAAAGTGATAAAAGAGCCAGTTAATTTATGGATTTCGGTGAACTTCCTCTCCCTGCAGAGCACGTGTGCACTTATCACAGCGGTGAGCACAGCCCAACCCTCCTCCTGCACCTGGTGGGGCCTGACTTGGTCTGATTTCCACCAAAAACTCTGCTGGGCTGGACTCGATGTCCTCAGAGGCCTTTTCCAACCTTGATGATTTTGTGGTCCCATGAACCCAAACCACTCCATTTTCCCCACCTCAGCACCTCCCTCTAGCCTGCCCTGCCACTGGAGCACCCAAAAATCAGCTTTTGGGGTAGCTGGGAGGCTTGGACCTGGTGTGGCTGTAGTTTTTCTGTCCTGGTACCACCATATCTGGGTGACACGGGAGTGACAGAGCTCTGCTCACCTCGGTAAAACCAAGCAGGCAAGCACCACATATCCTTAAAAAACCCCTATGACCCAGAGGGCAAGAGCCACGCATCCTACAGGAGCCTGTACAACCCAGCAGGAGAGCACCATATATCCTAAAAAAAGCCCATTTAAGCTATGAGGAAAGCACCTAAAAAGAGCCCTTCTGATGACCCAGGGTGCACACCACTTTTTCACTCCCTTTTCCATGGCCATGAGTTTTCTGCAGGGCACAGATTGCAGCAACTGCTGCTGACGGGGAGCTTCTCTCTCCTAAGGAGATCTCCAAAGTAACTCCATATTACCTTCAGTGATAAAGTACTCATAGGTTTTTTTTTTTCCTTATCTTTGAATACAGCAGCTGGATGTTCTAATCAGATGGTATCAGGTGATTTAAGGTTGTATTTTTTTATTTTAAAAAGCCCCTCACATTATTTATTTATAGTGTTTTTGCTGCGTATTCCAGCTAGGAAAGATTTTGCCTGAGGGTTGATACAATAGCCTGCACAGTGTCTCACGAGCAGGCAAACACAATAAGCAGGCAGACACAAGAGTAAACTCTTGCCACATATTTTCCTCCTCATATTTGAGTGTTGTGGGATTAGAGTGTTTATGTTAGATTTGTTCTCTGTTATTTTCTTCTCTGTGTATGGTGATTGGAGAGCTGCAGTGTGACTCAGGCACAAAATGTATCCTTTAAAACTTACCTTCCACCCATGGCCTCATGCAGTGCCCGCTCAAACTCCCCAGCTCCTGGAGCCTGGTGATTATTTATCAGTTTAAGAACTTTTTTTTCCATCCTAAATTTAAAAAAAAAAAAAAAAAATCTTTTCTCTCCCTCGTGACTGGAGAAAGCTGCTTGAAAGAAACTCATCTGTGAAAACAACTAACACGCGTGGTCTTTAAAACCCTGTGGTTTTTTTCCAAATCCAGTCTCATGATTTTTCCGTGTTGGCTGCGGAGAGGGAGATCTGCCTCGTGATCCTTGGTTCTCGTTAGTGGCACTGTCACGGCTGTCACGTGTGGGAACGTGCAGCTCCGACACAAAACACCACTGCAGCATCCCTTGCCTTCCTCCCCAGGGCTGGGATGAGCCAGGAATCCCCACGGGATTCTTGGCACATCCAGGGGGATCCATGGCATGGGGCAGCCACCTATGGAAGTCAAGCAGAAGTTTGAGTTAAACGATGGATTTTTGGCACTTGGGAAGTTGTGTGTGTTCAATATGTTTAATTAACACTCCTCTATTCATCTGGGATAATTATATCAATATCAGAGTTAATTACAAGTAATATTTATAGTGTCACGCTAAGCTATGGATGCTTTTAGAAATAAAACGAGGTAATTCTTAATTTACCAGAAATGCAGAAGGGGAAAAAAAAAGAAACATGACAAGTGATCAAATAGTTATGAACAAAATATGTCTAAAAATACGTCCAGAAACTGGAATTGTTGTATGGAGGAAATATCAACATAATGACATTTTTCTTAAAAATATCAGAGAAGCCTCAGAATAGCAGAACTTTTTGCAAGTAAATGTGGGAGGCCTGAAGTGAGACATTCCAGAACTTGGGGGTTTGCCTCAGTTTACAGAGGTGGGGAGTGAACAGAAAAGGTGAAGAAGGGAGCAGTGAAAAAACTGTTTCAAATTCCTGAACCCAAGGAAATGTTTCTGAGTGCCTCAAGCTGCATCGAGGCGAGAGAAAAGTTTCGCATGGATGAGTTCTGCTAAAATTTCCAAGCCCTTGCTTAGATCCCAACAAAATCTCCCCATCCTATGGAAAATTTTGTGTTTTCAGACACCACCCACCTTCGTCCACAGCGTGCAAGTCCCTCCTGTGATGGTGACACAGTGCCCAAACTGCTCTTTGTGTGTCCCCCTGGGGCTGCCTGTCCCCCCAGTGCCACAGCAGTGCCACCTCCCTCCTCTCCATCTGCCAACCCTGAGAGCTGCTGGCTGGGCATCCCAGCCCAGGAGAACCCTGGTTTGTCCCTGGAGAGCAGAGGAGAGCTCAGGGGATGAGCACCCAAGGCTCGCAGTCTGGGAGCAGAAGGCCAAACCCTTCCTCACAGAGAGATTTCATGGAGCAAAATTTTTAGTGGTAAAAGTTTAGGAAATAAGAGCTTTGAAGTCAGTGGCAGTGATTTACACCATCATGTGGCCTTACTTGTAATCCAAACAGCATGAAAAATAGGTATCTGGAGTGCTTTTTTTAAAGGCAGATCAACTGTTATTACTGGAAAAAGTGAACAAAGGTTCAGGGGCACAAGGACATCTTCAGCCTTCAAAGTCTGAGACATTTCTTTAATTTCTTCAGCTGTTTCAGATAAATAATTCCAATGTTCGAGACGTTCAAATATCCAACATTTAAATAATAACATTTCAGTTATAAATAAAACTAGGTACAGTATATATTCCTGTAGATTTTAATTATAAACCCAAAATATTGTTTATATTTATATTATCAGAAAACAAACATTCCTTATTAAAAAAAATAAAAATGCACACACCCACACAGACCCCTAGGTACAAGTTGTCCATGTTTTTCCTTCTGGATCAAAGAGCTTTGAAAACTTTGGGGTCCAACCTTGGGGGTGTCCATCACCAACCTCCTTTGAAGCTCTTGAGGACCGAGGTCACCTGAATTCCTGCAGGAAAAGTCTCTGAAAGTGTCTGGACCTCAGTTTCAGAGGGAAAATGGATTTATTTAGGAGTACTCAGCTCCTGGGTTGAAGTCGCTTTGCACTCTGTTGAAATGAAGAAAAAAGGAAAGAAATAAAATCTGGGGGAATTGTTTTTATTGTTAACTCCTGTCTTCGAAATGCTGTGGCAATAACAAAAGCATCCTCCAGCACACAAAAGAGAAGAAATAAAGGTTAAAGCTGGGTGGAACTTTATCTTTTTTTTTTTTTTAAATCTTTTTACTTTAATTGCCAGTTGTGATGGCAGGGAAAAAAAAATATGTAAAAAGCAAGAATAGCTAAAAATAGGTCAGATAAAAGGCAGCATATCTAGCCATAAATTATCCAGAGCCCAATAAAAGCTCAGTGAATGAGACAGTGGAATGTGTGGGGGCATGAAGACATAATGATATTAAATTAGAGCTTGCCTTCCAAACTGAAGAGGGCTGTGAATTACTCTCATTTAAGAGCCTTGCAGTAATCGATAGCGGCTTTCGCTGCCTGTGGACAAAACCTCATAAATCCCCTTTTATTTTGAGTGGCTGTGCAGGAGGAGCAGACCGTGGATGCTTCAGGAAAGGCAGGTGGAGGGGGTCCCCAGGCCGCTGTGATCCCAGCCGTGCCCGGACTCTCCATTCCAGCTCGGATTCCCTCCTCCTTCCCACCCCTGCTCCCAGAGGGTGCTAAATGCTGCACGTGCTAATTGCTGTGCCATCAAACTTCAGGGGTAAAACACTGCCAAGCTGGGCTCTCTTTGGAGGAATTAAATCTCCTTGAAATCCTCTGCCCACACCGTGCGCTCCCTCCGGCCGGAAAACGCGCCTGTAGTGTAACATCGAGCCCGAGGCTTCTCCTGGTCTTTAGACCAGTGCAATCCTAAGGTGTAGGAACAACGCAGTTTTCCTACACCTAAGTTGGTGATCTTCCAGTGAGTGGCCAAAAAATCCAAATTATTCATGTCTGCATCCACCTGAATGCACCAGAGCACCTTCTCATGAGCCCCATCCCTTCCACACAGGTCCTGTTTGTACATGGGTATGATTTCCATGCTTAGAAGTTTCCCAAACTTGCCAAGAAGTGCTGGTGTCTTGATTTTTGGGGTGGGGTACAGTAGTGTGAGAGATGTCTGTGGGCACACAAGGCCTGCAGAACCCATCATCCCATAGCCAAGGCTTACTACAGGCCACAAAACTCCCCCTAACCCCCTCTTAACACACTGAAGACCAAAAATAAAAGTCAGATGTGCCACAGGAAGAGAGGAAGGCACACAGGGGACATGTCCCATGTCCTAAGTCATAAAACCATTGGATCACTAAGGCTGGAAAAAGACCTCCAAGATCATCAAGTCCAGCACCATCCTGTTCACCACAAAACCCCTTCCCCAAATGCCACATCCACACAGCTTTTGAACACGTCCAGGGATGGTGATTCCACCACTTTCCTGGGCAGCCTGTTCCAAGGCCTGACCACCCTTTCAGTGGAGAATTTTTGCCTTATATCTAATCTAAACCTCCCCTGGCACAACTTGAGCCCCAGAGGGACTCATTAAAGGTGTCCCAGAGGGAGCTGCAGAATGAGCCATGCCTCCTGCTATGGAAAAAGGTGACAAATGCCAGCAATCCCAATAAAGCCCCAGGATGAGCCAAGCTTCACTGCCTTCCTGGGATATTTGCACTGCCTCTTGTGTGTTAATAATTAACAGGAATCTTCTTCCAGGGCCATTACCTTGGGCATGTGCTCATCTTCCTGGTGGGTTTAGGAAACAAGCCCTCGGCACAGATGGACGTGGTCCTCGAAGGCACAGATGGACGTGGTCCTCGGAGGAGATGAGTAAGGAAAGGGCTTAGCTTGGCCATGAGAAGGAAAACAAACACTTTCTTTTGGCAATGGCAGTGGCCAATGGCGTTATCAGGAGCGTTATCAGGAGCGTTATCAGGATCTGGGGAAGGAAATTGCCCTGCCGTGCCCAACATCCCTCGTCCAGACGGGGTTTTCTCAGCCCTCGGTGTGAGAAAGCAGAGGCCCACGGTTATCTGCATTCCTCTCATTCCACCAACAAAGTCTCCCTGCGGTTCATTTCCTCCAGAAAGGTATTAAGGAATATTAAGGGGATAGGAATCTGCTCATTAAGGACACGTCCGGCAGATCCCTCACTCACAGAGGAAAGACTGCAGGGCTTAATTTACCCAATCGTTGATGATTGATTAGCAAGGCCATTTTAAAATGCTTTTGATCCCCAAGTCCCCTCATTACAATCATGGCTAGGGCTGAAGCCTTGGACTATTCCCAAGTAATCTGGGCAGCTGAGGGAGCTTTGAACAAGTTTTTATTAATATTCCAATCGATAAGCACAAAGGGGCGGATGGAAGAAAGGCATTTTGCCGGATTGCATCCACCTTGCCAGGTTTTCCACAGGCTTGGACAGCTCCACTGGGCTGCTGGTGCTCCCCACAGCTGCACCCTGGGTGTGCAACAGGCCCTGTGCACGTGTGCCTGGCCACGGGGGCCTGTGCAGCTGCAGCAGTTGTGCAAACACACTTTGGATCTGCCAAAGCTGTCAGGGCTGCTCGGGTGCTGGGCATGTGTCTGGCTGCAAGGGAAGCACACACGTAGCAAGGCAGGTATGGCTCTGGGATACACAGAGGCCTCCAGGTCATGCTGGTTTTAAGTGAGGCTTTTAATCTGATGTGCTAAAATTTTATGCCTCTCACAGTGAGAAGGTGGAGAAGTTCAGAAACCTCTGACCAGCCCAAGGAGAGCCTGCTCTCAAAGAGAAATGTCTTTCATCCAGCCTGAGTCCTCAGTCAGGCAACAAGCATTTCAGTGAGAGGAGGGTGGAGAACAGGACAGGTCCTGCCACAGGAGGTAGAGAAAAGGCAGGAGATTGGCATGGAAGAGAAAAAAAAGAGAAACCCCACATAAAGCTGTGCCTGGCATGTGTCTTGTGCCTCAGGCCATCCCTAGTCTGATCCCAGAGCTGCCTCTGAATTTGCATCCAGACAACCTCCAGATCTGACTCCAAAATTATGCATTTGAAGGCTGGTTGGAGTCTGGTCTACTCAGGAGACACACGTGGTGCCAATTTCGACTTGGGTCTCCAGAGATTTGTTTGGCTGCAAAGTGATCACAGGTAACTCCTCAGACAGCAATGACCACATGAGACACACTGAGATCTGCTGGTGAGAAGCCTTTTGTACAGAGCAGGCATTCAAAACATTATTAATCAAGGTCTCACATCTTCCCATCTGCTTTTGGTTCTCAGCCTGGCTTCCAGGTGGCAGCGAGCTGTTCACTCCCACCCACAGCAGCCCTCTGGGTTCCAGTGCCCACCAGTGTGAGCATGGAGAGGATCCCCCCCGAGCTGTGTGTGCAGCTCTGCCCTGTTCATTCACACAGGTAAAGGTGGGGATGGTTCAGAAATCAGAGATTGCATCCCACTCACCTCTCCTTAGATGGCTCCAGCACCAATGTCTGTCTCTCAGCTCATTGTCCCAGGTCCCTCCTTCAGTCAGTGGACTGAAACAGGCACTTTTAAGGTGTGATTCATCTGCTCTGGTTTAGATGCCAACTCCAGGATGGATTGTGTGCAAGTCTCCATTGCCCAGATAGGTTAGACACATCTGGATTGTAAAAAAAAATAAGAATGTTTAGGTTGAAAAGCTTAGAGGTAGACGTCTACAAAGGAGATAAACCAAATGAGATGCTTCCTAGCACAGGCACGTGGAAATGTTTCCTGCAGCTGGAGATTGGCGAGGTCTGCTTTGGACTAGAGGACCTTTCTCAGCAGAGATTCCCTTGAAGAATATGAGCAGCAAACCCCTCATTTGCCTGGGCACAGTCACCTGCAGACTGAGGAACAACTCAATGAAGGAACAACATGAAGCCCCATGATTGCAATGCAATGACCAAATAACCCGAATTTAGGTCCTTGCATATGGTGAGGACTTAGGCAAAGCCATGATACTCCTCAGAAGGAAACCACTGCCCTGTTTTTGGTGGCTCCTCTCAGCCTGAGGAAGGCAATACCTGCCCTGTGCCATGGGAGAGGTGCGAGCTGTGCTCCCGGGTTACTTGTGCTTTCCTGGTGGTCTGTCCACGAACATCTTCCTCCTGGAATGACCTGTTGGCAGCCAAGGCAAAGAAACACAGAAGTGGCCATGTCTGGCAGGGATGTGGTGGCCCCAGAGGAAATTTCAGACAGCCACATCAGACCCGAATTTGTTGTCATGCTTGTTTTTGAAGCTTGTCAAAGTTTTAGCAGCAGACATTAACGCTACCACGACTTTTAATGCTGACATAATTTTAAAGGACTCGGTGTCTAAGAGCTGAATCCCAACGTGCACAGCAAGGACACTAAAGCTCAAATATCAAGGTACCAATCATGTTCTTGTAGCTATAGTGACTAAAGTCACTGTAAAAACATACAACAGCCTTTGTACGAGCAGAAAACGGGAAGCAGAAGAAAAGCATTTCTGAAAATCGTCAGCAAGTTCTTTTTGCTCAGAAAGAGCTGCAGTTAAACAGAACAAGGAAAGGGCAGCACATTCAACCCTCAGGTCAGTTTTCCTTCAGACTTCATCAAGTGTTGCATGTCTCTGGTGAATGTGGCATTTTAGGTACCATTGACCAAACACAAAGGAAAACACACCTCCAGCTCTCCTTGGTAGACCCGTGAAGTTTGTTGCTTTTCTTCCATTTCCCTGGGGTCAGGCAATTACCAGGCCCCTCAAGGTTTCATTTTTTGGGGGAAGGTATGTTTTAGGTTCCTGTGGTGATGAGGAAAAGGGTCAGCACTGAAGATTTAGAAGGACCATTTTTGATCAATGGGAACACCCGGCTTTCCTGAGGGTGGATGGGATGGGAGTCATCATTTTAAATGGTGGAGCTGGTAATCCTGGACCAGCACTGCCCAGATCAGCATCCTGTCCCCCCATCACTCAGCAGGTCTTACAGGCAGCTGACTCAAAGGGAAGAAAAGGTCAGGTTTGAGCTGGGAACACATAGATAAAGGCCGACCTGAGGAAGACAGCCACTGCAGCTTTCTCCTTGCCTGTGACAACCCCATGGTGAGTTGTGAGGGCAAACACATCACATGCTGTCAGGTGCTCTGGAAAGCACTCAGAGCAAGATGAGTTGACTGACTATCAACAGGCTGACTGTTCTCTCTGACCTGCTTTTCAACGTGATCTCTCACCAAAACACTATTTTATCTTCCTTTCAGCTCGGAAAGCTGATTCTGTCCTTCCTCATGTGAAGCTCAGCTCTCAGTCCCAGCTGGATGTCCTGAACGCTCATTTTAGGTGATTAAGGGACAACTTATGCTGCACCATTTCTCCATGGCACAGACACATGGGATGCACTTATCCAGCTGGACAGCAAGTCAAACTCCCAGCCTGCTTTTATATATCATGGTGATGTCTACAAGCTACCTTAATTCTGGGACAAAATCTGCCCTGGGAGGCTCATGGGCAATGCCCGTTTTCAATACCCTCTCTGTCCTGGTGGGATTTAGCTCACCCTACACATCACTGCAAAATCCCTCACTCACAGGTTGCATCCCAGGACATCTCAGTTCACATTTAATGTCAAAGTCAGGAAACCTCTGGCTGTGTTTTCTTCAGCATTTAGGTTAGGAAGGGAGTTGTAAGATGAATGTTACTCAAGAGAAAGATCCCGTTATCCTGTGCTGGCTGAAAATTTGTAAAGAGAATCTTCTCCTGACCCAAGGAACTCTCTGGAAAAAAAAAAAAAAGGAGGGTGTGTCAGCCAGAGTAACAAACAAGATGCAAGGCAGGACACAGCCCCTGGACTTTGGTCCTGCAAAGTTCAGATCCTCTGCAGATCTTCCCACGTTTGCTCCTCTGAACCTGAAATCCTGTCCTGCCTGTGACCTTGGCAAGGAGCTGGGTCCAAATGTGCCTCAGCTCCCTCTCTGCAGGACCAGGGGCACCAGCACTTGTTTGTGCCCCTGAAGCGCTCCAAGTGCTTGCAAATTGTTCAGACGCCGAGTATGACCCAAACAAACTGAGCTGGGGGTTGTGTAAACGATCTACGCACATAAATCGGGACATTTAAGAGGGGAAGGGGAAGGTTTTGTTTGTGTATTTTTTTATTACAGGGTATAAACAGGCAAATAAATAATTTACCATGTGACCCATGTTTTAAGGCAGCCCAAATCCATCCCTGCTGTGTCTTTCAGAGCCCTATTCAAAGTCAGAGACAGGCAAGGGAGCAGCCATACATTTATTTTATTGCTCTGCAATACGCAAAGAAGCTCAAATAAGTTGAAAGCGAGGATGGGAAAGAATGTGTCCATTCTCTTCTCCCAGGTCCTAGGAGGAGCCTCTCTGTGTTCTTGGACTAGGGTTCGTCTCACCAGCCTTTAGATGGCCACATCATGGATGTCTGCTAAAGGACTGGTCATGGAAGGCTCCCTTTGTGGAGAGGAGGGGTCATTTCTACAGCATGAGTCATCTGATCTTCTCTGAACCCTTTCAGACAGTCAGATAAGCATCATTCCCTGTCTTCTGGGGAAAGCTGCAGGAGGGCCTTGGGCTGGCAGTGCCTGTGGGCTGGGACAAGGGGCTCAGAGAGGAGGATAGGCTTCTGCTTGTTGTCACATGGCTCCAAAATCACAGAACTGGACTCCTGGGGACTGCAGGTTTAAGAGAATTATATTTCAGCACACCCAGGTAGTGCCAGATTTGTGCAAGAAGCAACCAGAGAAAGCAGGGTCTTTAAATATGCTTTTAAAGGTGGTGGGAATGGAGATGCAATCTGAAAAGGTGGCTGAGAAGACTTTTGTTGGATCATTTGGTCTCCTGCCCCTGGAACTACACCGGGATCCATCTGGATTAGTCAACAGAGTTCCCAGTGAGGGTTCAGCTCATCATCACCACAAGTTGGGGTTGCATCATTTCAGCCCCAAACCAATCACGAGACAGGGTAACAAACTAGAAACACCTAATTACCTGCCCTGAGCCAAACCAAGAAGGAAGGGATGCTTGGACATAGACCCTTAAAGCTATTAATGCAGAGGTTGGCTCAGCATTGGTATTTGTGTAAAATTGCCTATCACCTTCCCAGGGTGCCTCAACATCACAAAACCTAAGCTTTTCTTAACTACATTAAGGAAAACAATGTCCCTTCCCTCCCACCTTTAACTCATCACCTGGACTTTGCTGCTCTAGAAAGGATACAAAAGCCACAAAACAGGTAGGAGTTTTCTCTGGAAAATCCAAGCTCATCATGTCAAACGTCTGAGGTAATGTTGCAAGGAAAATCAGTGAAATACAGGGAAGGGAAAAGCCCTGCTCATGTTTCAGTAGGTCACAAGGTGCAATAAATGACCATATTATTGAATGCAAATATGTACTCTGGATCAGTCCACTGGCTCTTGGGGTTTGGTTATTCAGTTACAGAGCAATGGCTCTTGTTGTTGCCTTTCCCACAGACTTCCGAAAGAAGATCTTGACTTTTTAATTTAGAGCAGATTTGTCTCTTTTTAGGAAAAAAAAAGCCCATGGTATCTACGGTACATGGCACTGCAAAACCTATTTCGTACAAATTCTCTCCTCCATCAAGAAGAGGGGACCAGAGCCTGGCAGGAGAGTGGATGGATGAGGTTTCCCACAAGATCTCTGACCTAAAGGTCAAAAGTTTTTAGCCCACTGTATTTTAGCAGCTGCAGAATTCAACTTCCACCTAGATACAGCAAATGTTAGCATAGAACCACAGAATCACAGAAAAATCTGGTTGGAAGAGACCTCTGGAAATAATCCAATTCATCCCCCTGCTCAAAGCAGGGCCAACTTCAACAGTTGCTCATATCTTTACACTTCTTCAGCCTGTGTTCAGAAATAAGGTCTGTGAGTGAGTCTGCTCTCCTTCAGCAGGAACTGTGTAAAAATTCTGCTTTCCAAGACCTAATCCAGGGAGATCTTGGCAGCACAGCAGGCTGGGTGACTTTTCCCTGTATATTTCCTCACTGGTATTCTAAATATCATCTGAATTCCAGCCCCACAACTTCAGTGGCAGCTTTTCCTTTGCCTCCACATTAAAGCAGCTGATCACCCTCCAAAACCAGCCCAAAGCTCTCAGTGTCTCACCTCGAGTTGCCCAGAGTTTAATGCACTTTCTGACACTTTGTGACATGTTTAGACTTGTGCTCATCCTCCATTTCCAGGCAAAGCTGGTGCATGCTGCGGCAAGAATTATATAAATAGTGACAGGTCGATATCCTCAGCACCTGATTTTTGCTCAGAATGATGGAAAAGGAACATCAGAGACTGAAAACATTGGTTTGTACTCAGAGGAAGAGGAGTGTGCAGTCCATCCTGTGGACTTGGCTTCTCTCACTGAAAGTAACAGCTCTACTTCCACTGCCCTCCCTTTTTTTCCATGTTCCCTCAGGTTTGAGCTAGGGATTATCCCCCATGGCTGCATCCCATGAGTGGCATTTATGGTCCTTCTCCTCCTTCTGTCCAAGAAGGAGAAGATCACACGCAGGGTGAAATGTGGGAGCACGGCTCACCAAAAGGCTGCAGCACAAAACCTCTCCTACAGGTATCTCAGTCTTTTTGGGTACCTGAGGATGTAGTGGGTGAGAATGCTTGGCTTACTCTGAGGAAGCAAAGCTGGAGGGGTTTTTGGTGTTAACGGAAACATTTTCCTGGTACAGCTGGAAGTGAAACCCTGAAAAGTTTGAGTCAATTCCTGAAGCTTTGCTGACTTGGTCTTCTGGGTCCCATCAGCAAAGCTGGTCATAAAATCATGGAATCACAGAACATCCTGAGTTGGAAGGGACCCACAAGGATCATTGAGTCCAACTCCTGGCCCTGCACAGCCCAAAGAATCACACCCTGTGCCTGAGAGCATTGAGCTCTGGCAGCCTTGGGGCCAGGACCATTCCCTGGGGAGACAGTTCCAGTGCCCAAACATGCCCTGGGTGTGGAACCTTTTCCTGACATCCAACCTACACCTCCCCTGACACAGCTCCAGCCATTCCCTGAGGTCCTGTCTCTGGTCACCAGAGAGCAGAGGTCAGTACCTGACCTTCCTCTTCCCCCAGGAGGAAGCTGTGGACCGTGCCCTGAGGTCCTCTCAGTCTCCTCTTCTCCAGGCTGAACAAGACAAGTGACCTCAGCTGCTCCTTGTGTGGCTTCCCCTCTAGGCCTTTCACCATCTTCAAAAACCTTCCACCATCTTCAAAGCCCTTAAGCCCTCAGTGATGCCTCAGACCAGGACTTGACCCACACTTGGCACTGTCTGTTCAAGGTCCTGCTAGAGCCATGTCAGATAAACCCCTCTGCTTGTCCCCCCCGCTCCAATTTATCAACATAACAACCTCATTGAGGTTGTCCTCCAACAGAGGAGAGACACATCCTCTGTTTTAATGGTTCTGAGAACATGAGGGTCCCCAGCACTGCTGGATGTAGTCGGTGCTCTGAGGGGTTTGGGAGAAGCCCTTGGTAAAAGCAACACCACCCTGGCTGGAACAAAGGCTCAACAGCAAAGCTTGTAACACACCATAAACGTCCCCCTCCAAACTCTGAATTAAACACCCACTCAGCTGAAACGTTTGAATGATGAATATCATCAGCTGGGGGCGGGGGGGAGGGAGGGAAATCTAGGCAGCTTTATTTTTTCCAGCGCTACAGAAAGAATTTCCTTCCTCCTGCAGATGTGCAGCTGGGGCGCTGGAAACAGTTCCCCATCAAGTTCAAGCAGCTGTACTCATGTGTCACCCGGCAGTGAGACTCCAGGCCTGGGCTGTCAGCTCCTCTATCGAAATTAATGGGCCAGACTCCTTACATTAGTGGAAACCATCCCATTTAAATATATATATGTTATGCTGGGTACACAAGGCAACTGCAAACTGGCAGCGTGGAGGGAAGGGGAGCGGGTCAGGAGGAGGCAGGAGGGAGAGGGAAATGACAGGGTGTAAAAAGAGAAAATCCTGGAGAGGGAGAACACATCCTCAGGGGAAAGATACTAATTCGATGAAAGAAGTGCAAGGAAAGCCAAGAACTGATCAGATAGCACTGGAATGAGAGAGAGAGAGAGAGGGAGAGGGAGAGAGGAAGATAGTTGTGTGTATGGATAGATGGATGCATAGATATTTAAGATCTGTGCGAGAACAAGCTCAGTGTGGGACTGTATCAGTGTCCTGAACACCAGAGGTCACTTGGATCAAATACCTACAAGGGTCACAAAACCTTTCAGCAGCGACAGCGAACTTCAAACCACAGAACAAACACAGTCCAGCAAGGGAATGAGCTTTTTTTTTATCCTCCCTTCCTTAGTTAGTATTCAGGAGAAGCAGCATTTTTCTGCAGCATTTAGAGAGAGTAAATAATCAGGACCGTGCTGCTGGAGGAGCTGGGAAGGGGCCAGGGAACATGGGTGTGAGGCAGGGGAAAGGCCAGATGCTGGCAGGGTTTCCCACGTGCAGGGGAGGGCGATGGGGACGTCTCACATCCCACAGGGATTCAGAGTTGCCACAGTGGTTTGGGACCCCGAGATCACAGGGGGCTGAGGGGACCTCCAAGGTCCTGCTGGGCTGGGGGAGCCTCCAAGGCCACTCTAGGCTGGGGAACAGTTCCAAGGCTTGGCAGGAACCTGTCACTCCACCAGGAGAGATGCTGGGAACTTCTCCCCACCTTTGATCCATCAAGAAGAATCAGGAACCATTTTTAAGACAAGTATTCCTCTTTGGCTGAAAAGAAACAAAAAGAAAGATAAGAGACTTTATCTTGAGATCAGAAGCGCTGTCCTTCAACAGAGCGTTTAAAAATGGAGATAAGCCAGAATTTGGTGATGACAATTTATAAGGGAAATGGTTTCTTCATCAAGATTGTTCTGTTCAATCCCTCCCTATTTTTTTTCTTTGCAATCAGAAACATGAAGCTTCTGATCTGGGAAAAAAATGCGTCTTTTTTTTTTTTTCCTGTGAAAAAAAGTTGCATTTTTTCACAGTTCTTTTTCAAAGCTGCTGCTGCTGCAGTGGAATAAATCCCCTTCTCCCGCCTGCACTGGTGGGGCAGCGAGATGAGAACAGGGGATGGGGGACCATCAGGTTTTTCTGCATTTCCCCGCAGTGCAGCCGTGCAGGGGAAAGCAGAAATGATTCAGAGGTTAAATACTGCCACGAAGAAAACATCAGCCTCGCCTGCATGTGGAAGCTCACAACTCCAGGAGCGTGTAAATGCATTTTTGTTTTGAAGGAGTTGGTGTCACGGGGGTTGTCTCGGCTCTGGGGTGCTGTGAGAGGCGGCTGCTGGAGAGGGAAGGGTGGTTTGAGAACAGATCCCAGTGTTCAAAGGACAGGCATTAATGGGCCAGGAATGCTGCAGCTGTAAAATGGGGAAAACAACACAATTCTGTTTTGCAGAAGGACCTCACCAAAGATGACTCCACGAGCACATGATCCACCGATCCATCACCTCCCAGAATCCCACACGAGAAGGTGGGATAATTACTATAATTTTAATGTACTCCATGATGATTTAAATACACTGGGTAAACTAAAAATATCCTGCTTTTCCGTGAGGGCGCTGACTTTCTGAGGTAATGCTGCCCCAGAGCTGCTGGTGGTTCATGTGCCAGCCCCTTCTATTACCCCTCAGGGCACCATAAACCTCATCACAGCTTTGCCCAGTGGAAAGTCTTTGCCTCCTGCCTTTTGCACACCTCTCCTTTGGAAAAAAACCAAAAAATAAACCCTCTGCTCTTTCTCTTGCAATGTGTGGTAGAGCTGCAGAAGGAACAGGGGATGGAGAAGAGGACATGAGCAGCAAGGGTGGGAGCAGGGAGCCTGGGCCAGCTGAGTGCTTCAGCATGCTTGGAAGTGTCAGTGAAGCGAATAGTGTGTTTCTAACACAGTCCTGAGTGTTGAAATACTGCTTAAATTGCCTCCAGAGCTGACATGAAACCCGAAGATCTGGAAGTATCTCCTGTGATTGATTGAGTGACTGATTGATTTGATTATATATATTTTATATGTGTGTGTTAGGGCTGGATTTGGCTGTCTAAACACCATTTCCCAGAGCCAAGTTAGAAGCTCTGGGGTATCCAGCCCCAGACTCCAGCTCTTGCTTCTGAGGAGTGCTCGTCTTCCCTCGGCTCTGTGTCCCTTTGCCAGCACTGTGGGATGTCTCAGATATACAAGGGCATCTCAGATGGCACCAGGCTCCCGTGTGCAGCACTGAATCCCACCCTCTGAGTCATTAAGGCTCACAGAGATCATATTTTCAAAGTTTCCCTCCGCAGTCACTGGGATCAGGACTTTACCTTAAAAATAAACAACATCCGAAGCCAAGAGTTTCCTGGATAGTCAATTAATTTTTTTGTGGGGGTTGGTTTGGAAGTATTCTGAAATCTGATCCTCATTGTAAAGCTGGGAATCTTGGCAGCCATGTCAAGAAGCAAACTGTGTATATTTTGCCTAGAATTGTTTCCACTATATAACCAGGAAATGATAATAAAAAAATAGAGCCTCTTCTCCTTTAATTTATTTGCAGAGGTCTTCACAGGTCCCTTGTTTGTCCCCCATCATGCTGGAAAGAAGGAAACCTGAGATGAGGAGGGTTCTTGCATCTGTGCAAATGCAGAATTCTTTGACAGAATCAACGTGACTGTTCATGTGAGGTGGGTTTAGCAACACAGAAGTTCACTGGACCATTCCTGTGGATATCTTGTTTAACAAACGAGGGGAAACATGCCTCTTCCCTGGATGGGGATCCAGGCTGGGCTTTGTCCAGTGCTGGGAAGGTCTCTGACTTGGAATTGCAGAGTTTTTGGGTCTTGGGGAAAGAATGGGGACAAATGGGTCAGTCTGGACAAGGTTTTTGTGTTCCTTTGTAGGAAGACCTGCAGGGCGAGCTCACAGTGAAGGAAACAAAGGATTTCACAAACTCCAGCTGATACTAAACCAGTGACCTTTGTTCTGCTCCTCAGTTGACCACTGAGAAATTATTATTGCAGAGATAACGATCATAAATTTTTGTGCCTGGCTTTTTTCCTAGATCCTGTTTAACAGTGTTTCTTGGCAGTTTCTTAGTAGATACTTTTTAGCTCTGGCTCTCTTCCTGGAGCTCTGGCAATTAAAGATATTAACATACAGCTTTAAAAATAGCAAGGAGTGGGTATCCAGCCTCCCCAGATGAACACCCCTGAATGTGGGGAGAGCCTTCAATGGTGCAGAGCCCAAAGCTGAGCCATGCAGACCATGGAGAGGCTGCCTGGTGTCTCAATGCTCTTTCCAGTCCTTGTTCCCAGGACTTCCTCACCCTCTCTTCTTCTGCCTGGCAAATTTATGCCCATCCTTTCCAGATTTTTCACCCCTTGGCTGGTTTATACAGAAACCACCACGCTGACAGGATGTCTCTGTCTTTAAGTGCTACAATTTAGGCTGTTTTGCTGCTGGGTAGAGCCACCTACCTCTGCTGTGTTTTTCTCAGGATGCTGAAGTATCACTGTGCCTGTTGAGCTGGGAAGGGGAAAACCAACAAACAGCCCTTCTCCTCCCTCTGCTTGAGCTCTGACAGCGTGCAGTGGAAATGACCTGGCTGGTAACTTGGTTCTGAGCTTCCCTGCCTCTCTTGGCCCCTCTAAAATACAGAGGAAACACGTTGTTATCTCCAGATCCTGATGGCTGCCTGAGGACAAACAGACCCCTCTGGGAGGAATATTTTCATTTCTGCTTCCCTCCTCACTTCTCCATCAGGAGCTGGCAAAGAAGGGTGTGGGGACAGACCCAGCTGTTAAGCGAGCACAGAGAGAGACGAGGGCTCTGTAGCCCAAGCTTCCCTGTGAGGCCTGGATGTGTGTCCTCGATGTTACCCAGTGAAACTTCTCTTCCAGCTTGTTCAGGGCAGTTTCCTGCACTCAGGAGATGCTCTGGACTCTTCTCCAGTACTTCTCACTGCAGTGATGCCTTCTCTGCTGAGGACCATAAAGCTCCCTCCTGGGAGATTTGGATGAGGCTGAGAGTGAGCAGAAACTCAGGCCAGGACGTGGCAAAGGGAGGGCCACACAATTCCTGCACACTGTTATCCCAAAGGGAGCTCATGGGGCTGAACCATGGCAGGAGGGGCACTGGAGCCTGTGGACAGTGAAGATGTCCAAGGACAGGGAAAGGGGAGCTTGAGTAGGGCACTGGAGGAGCAGGGGGTCTGCAGCAGATATTGGGAGATAATCAGCAAAGGAAAGCAGCAGCCCAAGCTTCCCTCCAGGAGCCTGCAGGAGCCAGCTGCCAAGGACAGCCCTGCAGAACTCGCTGGGTAGAGCAGGAATTTTGATTTGGAATCCGTGATAGCCAGGACACAACTGAGCGGAATTTGAATGTACAAACAAGCTTGTAAAATATGGAGCGAGGGCACTGGAAGGGACGTGATTTGAAGGGCAAGAAAAGTCCTGCTCCTCCCACTGATGACCCCACAAAAACACGGGTCCTTCACACCCCTGAGCTTGCAGAGCTCCCAGCTTTTGGGACCTCAGGGATTGTTTTGGGGGAAGGTCAAAGGCACCAGCTCAGAACATGCAGTACTGAGCATAATTTTGGATACAGAAGAGCCACTTCCAGCGTGGGGGTGGCCTGTGCCCCTCTCCCTCTGGCCAGGCAGTCAGGGGTGGGTTCAGAAAGCAACACCTGGAGGAAAAACCCCAAGGAGAAACTGTCACTGTTCTGCCAAATCCTGGGCCCCAAACCTGGACATTCTCCATACAAAGGACGTGGTTCAACACCTTGGTGAGGGTGAATCTACAGATTGCTGGTGGTGGTAATGAAGGGGGAATTTGGGGTCTCTCAGGTAGGAGTGGGGGGCAGCAGTTGTGCAAACTCCAATGAGCTGGCGAGTGTGAAGGAAAAGGGGTGGCTGTAGTCACCCTGTTTTGGGGAAGGACAAGGTTCCCAGGACCTGGGGATGTCTTTACCCCTCTCTCTGATAGGTGGTGATGACGATTGTCCCACAATTTCAAACAATGAATTATTTGGTCTTGAAAACTTGACCTTTTAGCCCTCAATTCTTTGAAATCAACAGGAAGACTATGGCACTATCTCACAACACCCAGTGCTCGAGGCAACACCTTTCACCAGACATTTGAGGTTTTAATCATTTTTGGTTATTCCTCATGATTTCAGTTAATAAATCCAGGGTGGTTACAGCGATGATTCATGCAGGATGCATCCTGTTTCTTCTCTCCCACATCTCTCTGGCAAAAAGCTGCTATGGATTAGGAACCTTGCCCTTCATTTTTGGAAATTGCTCTCCCACTATAGACTCCAAATGAGAATTGCTGTGGTATTTCACTGTGTGCTATTTCAGAGCGCTGGCTTCTTTGATGCAGTCATCATCTATATGGAAAAGAGGTGTGTGCATGAATCAATGGTATAGTTCAGCTGCATCTGCATTAGAAAGGCATAAAAATGAATGAAATGCAGGAACCAAAATGTGCTCTCCCAGGATGCTGTGCTCAATCTGCACTTCAGAAATTCGCCGAGGCGCTTTCCGGCCGCGGGCTGCAGAACCAGGAGGGTCCAACCATTTCACACCACACTGCCTACATTTCCATTCTCACCTCTGGTGACTGGGGCATGTCAAGGTTTGTCTGAGCTCCCCAAAAGTTGCATGATATGTCTTTCATCTGCTGTTTAAAGGGATTTTTTTTAATGGGGTCTGAAAGGGTTTTCCACTTCCCTTTTCTTTTGTCACTTCCCACTTCTAGAAAATGCTGGTGGTTTTCAGTCTCTGGGGGAAGGCTGCTCTTCTCCATAAAAGAGGCAACAGAGCCAACTGTGCCAAATCAACTTAATACAAAATGATTGGTCCATGCAGCTTTAGACATCTTAAGAGGGCCCTTTGCAGGAGCAGGACTAATTTCCTGCTTTGAGTCTGCTCATCTCACCAGCTGGGATGGCAGAGCCACACATCCCAAAACCTCTTCTGCTCCTCTATTTGATCAATTAATAACCACAGCAGCTAAAACACAAAGCCAGAAGCCCTCAGAGGAGCAGATAATCTGGGCTGCCTTCCTTGTCCTTCAGTAACAGTGAGGGGAAAAGAAAATAACCTTACTTTTATCCAGCCTAATCCCATCTCCTGTTGCTCCTCATATGAACACAGGCTGCATCTCACTGAGAGAGGGGACCACGACACCCACAGCAGGCGCTGGTGGGAGGTTCCTACCTCTGGAATGCTCAAGACTCTGCTTGTAACAGTGGAGAGCAATGGGAACTGCTGGAACATGATTGATTTCATCCCAAAACTGACATTTAAAACAGGTCCCCTCAGGCACCGCTGTTTTCTCACCCCTGGCTCTAAAGGGAGCCTGGGCATAGCTGTAGAGAACTCCTGTGAAAATCCTGGCTGGGATGGCTCTCACCCCTTAACTGGAGGGATCTGAACATGTTCTTTAGTTTCCTCTGTGGACTGTGGGGACAAGCCCAAAGAAGAGGCCATTAGGCTTCATCATTAATGCAGGGTACAAAGGAGATGGAGAGAGACTTTGGACAAGAACATGAAGTGATAGGACTAAGGGCAATGCCTTTCAACTGGCAGAGGGGAGGTTTAGATGAGATGTTAGGAGGAAATTCTTCCCTGTGAGGGTGGGGAGGCCCTGGCACAGGTTGCCCAGAGAAGCTCTGGCTGCCCTTGGATCCCTGGAAGTGTCCAAGGCCAGGCTGGACAGGGCTTGGAGCAACCTGGGATAGTGGAAGGTGTCCCTGCCCATGGCAGGGGTGGGGCTGGATGCTCTTAAGGTCCCTTCCAGCCCAAACCATTCTAGGATTTTATGATCATTGCTCCCTTGATCTCCTAATGAACCGACAAATACTGGAGACAGAAGAGGCTGTTTTGGGCACATCTTTGCATTCCAAACCAAGCTTTAATGGCTGAGCTTCTCTTTGCCCTGGTGCTTTCAAGTTATGAGCCACTGGGAACATCCTCAGTGCAGTTTTAGAAGCACAAAGCATTTCTCTTGTCAAAAGCACAGAAGAGAACAGGTAGAAGAGGAACTGAGCAGCCAACTCCATCCAATATTAACAGCTCTGCAGCTCAGGAGACATGTTCAAGCGAGTTTATCTCCCCCCCCACAAAAAACTGGCAGATTGAGTAAAAACACTTGGTAGAAGAGTGACCCCGGGGAGGATGAGATACCTTCTGCATAATTATCTGCAGCCAGGGTTTGGCTCTGCTATCGTAGATGTTAATCTTTCACACCCACTGTGGAATGGCCAGAGAACAGCCCTTGTGGTGAAACACATGAATGGGAGGCAGAGGAATGCAACATTCCTCCTGTTTTGCGTGGTTCAGGATCAAATGCGTCCAACACCGGTAGCACCTCTCGCACGGCACGGAGCTGTGCCTTATCACCAGCCTGCATCCTGCTGGCAATCACAGCAGCCCCAGCCTCACAGCTGAAACTCCTATCACGCCATCTCTGCCCTCAGGACCATGTAACTAAAAGGTGAAGTGGAAAAAAAAAAAAAGGAAAAAAAAAAAGAAAAACTTGAAATGCTGGGAGAGCCCTAAGCTTTGATTCAGCAAAGGTTTTGAGGAGGTGTCTCATTTAGATGAGCCCTGAAACTGACTCTCATCAGTAAGCCTTAAGAAGATTCTCATGAAAATAAACCACAACTATTTCTCCCCTCAAAAAAAAAAAAAGACAACAAACTAGAGCCAAGTCCAAAGTTATGAAAATAATCACCAATAATTTACAGCCTAATCAGCTTTGGGAGATACTATTGGTTTCTACAGGAAAGGCTGTTATCTACCAGGATCAATAACCACCTTGTAGTAAAGCCTCAAGGTGCTGGCAGGGGCAACCACAATATTCCCTGCAATTGTTGCTCAGCTCGTATTTATGGGAGCATGGTCACAAAAACCAGCTGCAGGAACAAATTCAGAGCTGGCCTAACCTGACACGGAGTCTTTGGGAGAGGCACCCACTCCTGCTGAACCTGAAATCTCAGGTAAAAAAACCCCTAGAACTTAGGAAAACACTTTTTTCCTCCCCAAAAAACTGCTGACTTACAGGGGAATTGGGTGATCCTGGGTTTAGCACAGGTTTGGGATTCACTATCAGTGACATCATTGCAACTTTTATTTCTCTGGACACTGTTGGCAGCACTTTGTGCTAAAAGATCCCCTTTCATGTGACCCTTGGCCTTGGTCTTCATCCTGGGACTTACATGGGCCTTAAAGAGATAAGGAACGCACCCCTGTAGCTGTGATGAAAGAAATGAGGTGAAAATGCCACCTTGCACTTGTGAGGAACACCTGGCACTGGAACTCTTTACACTGTGGGAATTGTATCCTTGAACCTGAGACAACAGGGTACAAAGGGAGGGAGAGTGGCACCGATCCAAGGCTGGGTAAAGCACTGCCTGTTTGGAGTCTCATAAATCCAGCAAGGAAGCAGAGTGAGGGGATTGTCCCAACCTACTCTGTCCTTGTGAGACTCCACCTGCAGTGTTGTGTCCTGCTCTGGGGCCCTCAACACTTCAAGGACACGGAGATGTTGGAACACAGTCCAGAGGAGGCCATTGAGGTACTCCAGGGGCTGGAGCCTAAAGGAGCTCCAGGAGAGCTGGAGAGGGGCTTGGGACAAGGGCATGGAGTGACAGGACAAAGGGGAAAGACAGAAAGAGGGCAGGTTTACATTAGATGTTAAAAAGAAATTCTCTTTGAGGCTGGCAAGGCACTGGCACAGGTTGCCCAGAGAAGCTGTGACTGCCCCATCCCCGGAAGTGGTCAAGGTTGGATGGGGCTTGGAGCAACCTAATCTAGAGGATTAAACCCCCCGTGGCGGGGGTTTTGGAACTGGATGATCTTTAAGGTGCCTTCCAACCCAAGCCATTCTGTGACTCCATGATTTAAGGTGTGCAGGAGGCAACCACAGCACTTGGATGGGTCAGTGTCACCTGCAGGAGGGACATCAGCGCCCAGGGCCCTTCCAGGGGGCAGGGCCTGGTGGATGAGTTCACAAGTGCAGTTCTGTGACCTGCAGAAAGCCTTCACCCGGACGAGGTCCCTCCTGGTCTCTGAGCTGGTGACCCAGCACTTTTTCTCCCCACAGCACTGGCCATAACCTCTGCATGTTGGTGGCCAGGGCACTTCCCTGCTCCCTGCCAGCGCTGCCTCTTGTTTTCAGGCTTCCTGCAGGCCGAGAGCTTTCCCTCCCCCTCCTTTCCCTTCTCCCACAGTATCAAGCACAGACACGGGGGGATCTCACAAGGCCCATCCCGTCCTTGCAGAGGCAGGAAAGGCCTTGTGCTGTCCCGGTGCCCTTTGGTGCTATTTTGCTTTATGGCTCTACTAAATCTGTCCCCGGGGTGGCTGTAGCAGCCCCAGGGCTTGGCACGGGGGGGCTGTTTTAAGGTTGCCACGGTGACTGCCACGGCAGCATTTAAAAATGGCACAGGCTGTTATTTAATGCCAGCTGGGCAGGGATTGCAGGGAGGGTCGGTCAGTGACCCGAAGTGACCCGTTACAGACTGACAGCCCTTCCCAGCAGGATCATCCTGGGGACTGACTGGGAAGGGGGATTCACCCTGAATCCACAGGGAGCTGGGCATTTTGGCTGAGTTTTTGAGGAGTTTCCGTGAGAAGGACTAAAAGTTTAGGCCAAGCACCGCTGTGACTGAAACTGGTCTCAAAGAAGAAGGTGTTTTATCTCCTAGCAGAAAAACCTGCTTTAATTACACATGTGTAGCAAGGAGGGAAGGCAGGGCTGGTGATAAGAGACATGCAGCAGCCCAGCAGAATTAACTTAATTTCTCCTGTGCCCTTAATTATCTTAGAGGAGGAAGGGCTGGAGGGATGTAAATGCTTGGGGAGGCAAGGGGGAAGGGAAGGCATCACGGTGGGCTTGCAAGGCTCTCCAGACTTCCCCAATTCCCTGGCTCGTGCAGCCATCACCCCAGCATTCCACAGGGATGGTGGTGTCACTGCCAGGGACCATCCTCCAGAACAAGGGATGGCTACAACAGCCTGCAAGGTCACCTTGGGGTGCACCTGAGTTTGGTGCACCGTGCTCAGAGAGGGGCTTGCACCTCTGCAAAAGCAATGGGGGCTGGTCAGCCATGGACATGATTTTGGTAGCACCACATCTAGCAAAGAGCAGACACTGCCCAGTGACAAACTGAATGACAGTGGTGAGGCTCTGGCACAGGCTTCCCAGAGAAAATGTGGCTGCCCTTGGATCCCTGGAAGTGTTCAAGGCCAGGTTGGACGGGGCTTGGAGCAACCTGGGATAGTGGAAGGTGTCCCTGCCCATGGCAGGGGGTGGCACTGGATGGGCTTTGGGTCCCTTCCAGCCCAAACCATTCAATGATTCTAGGAATAATAAATCATCATCACTTCGATAGCTTGGTGGGATTTGTACATCTGCATAAGACTGCAAATTGCTCACTCTGAGGGTGTATCAATAAGCCCAGTCCCAGGCTGTGGCTGTGGGAAGAGGAGAGAGAACACGGCTGCCATGGGATGGGGAGGATGGGATCTTTCCTCCCGAGTCAGCCACGCCATGCACAGGGTGGTTGTGTCCCCTTTGCCTCCTCATGAGACTGCCCTGATGTCCAGGGATGAGGAACCTAACCCTGTTTTTCCATTTAAGGTCAAGTTTAGTCCCACCCATCTGTTCTCTCTGTCTTCCTCTCCCTGCAGCAGGGACCATACCCTCACTCAGCTCTTCCACAGTCCATTAGAGCTTTCCTGGGAGAACAAAAACCACTGGGGTTTGCTGTAATTGCTCGAGGGTGAGGCCATTTCTCCAAGCAGCAGGATGGGAGGCTCTGGGGGACACAAAGGTCTGTGTGTCCCTACCTTGGGGTTTTTGATGTCTCATCCAGGCAGGAGAAAGATCCCATCATACAAATGGCCTTCTAAATACTTGTTCCAAGATCAGTCATCCTCCACTAAGCAGGTGCTGAGGCAGTGGGCATGCTCATAACGAAGCAGGAAATAAGGAAATGTGTGCCTGCGTCGGGAAATGTTCATTCAGTCAGGTGTAGTTTTACTTGTGGCCATGGCGTGGGCCTGCTCTACATCTCTGGAATCTCCTGGGCAGACCTTGGGCATGACTCAGGGGCCAGCACAGACAGGGAACATTCCTAGCACGGGGGATTGTGAGTATCCACTGGGTTGGGTGCAGGGACAAGAGCCATGGTGGTGTTTATAGGTACAGAGGTTAAAATAAAAAGGGCAGAAAATAGTCAGGCATGACAAACAAGTCCTGCTGCCATCTCTCTGGAGAGTGTCTGTGCCTGCATCCTCCAACCCATTATTAGTTAGCAATAAACTCCTTCCCAGATGGAGGTGCCAGCTTTACCCTCCCAGTGAACCCACGCCGTTTGTCTGAGTCATGAAATCACAGAAGCACAGAATAGTTTGGGTAGAAGGGACCTTAAATCTCACCCAGTCCCACCCCCTGCCATGGGCCGGGACACATTCCACTGTCCCAGGTTGTTCCAAACCCTGTCCAACCTGGTCTTGTCCCATCCTTCCAGGGATGGGACAGCCACAGCTTCTCTGGGCACCCTGTGCCAGGGCCTCACCATACAATATTCCATAGGAAAAGGGGTAGTGGTTTCAAACCAAAGAATGTTTTTGCAATGAGGGTGGTGAGGCACTGGCACAGGTTCCCCAGAGAGGTGATGGATGCCCCATTCCTGTAAATATTCGAGGTCTGTTTGGATGGGGTTCTGAGCAACCTGATGTCATTGAAAATGTCCCTGCTCATTGCAGGGGGGCTGGGCTAGATGGCCTTTAAAGGTCTCTTCCAACCCAAACTATTCTATGACTCTGTGGTTCCATGATTGTATGATTCCATGACTCTATGATTTTATGACTCTATGATTCCATGATTGTATGATTCCATGACTCCAGACCCCGAGCCCCCCAACCCCACAGGCTGCTCCCACCCCGATACCTGCTCTGCTCAGTGCCCCATGGGGTGGGAATGTTCATGAAGGGAGGGGAACACCCCTACCCAGTTCTCAAGACAAGAAATTCAAGAGTGTTTTCTTCCAGACCACCCATGAAATAAGTGGCAGCGCAAAATCAGGATTTGGGCTCCCAGCTCCAGCTTCCAGCCCCAGGCTTAGACCATGAAACAACAAAAAAAAAAACCAAAACAAAACCAAAACCATCTGCAAACCGCACAGTCTTCTGCGAAAAGATTTGAAGAGATTAAATTATGTTAAACTCTTAATCCTTCATCTTTTTCTAAGGCCCAGCTCCAGTTAAAATCAGAAATGCAAAGACCTTAACATTGGGCTGTAAGAAAAACAAACTACAGTGATCGTTTATTTTAACCCACACAACTGCAAGAACAAGTGATTACCCTAAACCTACAGCATTCTTGGGAAGAGAGATGTATATAAAATAGGTTCCTTATGACTTTTGGGGCCAGCTTTGTAAATTTCTTTTTGGAATTTCTGACACAGAAAGGAAAAGGAGTTTTTAAACTGTATCTGTTAGAAGATGGTATGACTTTCAATTTCCAGAGTAGAAGCGTGAAAATAAAAACTTCTATGTGAGCTGATAAAGCTTTAACTTTGCATATCTATCTTGATTCTTTCTGTGAGTACATCCATAAAATCCTTACAGCTGGGGAAGGATAGGCCTTTAAATAAAAATGCTGAAAATAATCCTTAGTGAAGGAAAGAGTACAGCCTCTTTAATCATTGAATTTTGTTTATTGCAACAGATTATGGATCCGAGAGGAAAAGAATTCGAGAAATAATTATGGCTTTGAGATGTAACAGGACAGCCATTGTGAAAAAAATAAAAGTTTGCTGTTTACAGGGGAAGTTGACTTAAAATCGCTGTCCCCAGGTTTTCAGAGATGGGAACTCAGCCCCATGAAATACGATGGCGTTCATTGCAGGAGCAGAGGCAAAGAGGGATTTGTGAAACATGAGGGGGCAGTTTGTTCCAGTGTTTTTATGGAGACAGACTGTTTTAGGACCTTGGCTGAGGCACGAGTCCAAGCCAACATCCCGCAAAAACCTAAATTCTCCTGTTGAGGGAACCAAACCTGCTGGCACTCAAGGTGATGAGCCATGAAGTGGGAGGGCAACTTCTCTCCTTGTTTGCACCACTGTAAATCAGAAGCAGCTCTGTTGATGCCTAGGGTCTGGAAGGCTTCCTCCAGAAGCAAAGGATCAGACCCAGCCATGGACTGTGGAGGTGCTTTCGGCTTTATGGGAATGTTTTAAAACGTGTTCTTTATTGTACTGCAGCAGAACATCCTATAAAAGGCCATGACTGAAAAGAACAATTTTAATAATGGGGGAAAAAAAAAAATCTGAGTTTGAGTCAACAAAAAGACAGCCTGCATTGGGACTGTCAAGGCAAAATGACTATTCAGACTTGTTCTTCACTCTCACAACTGAAATAAAGGGGGAGTTGCTCAGGTGATAGTGGGACTAAATCATTGTAAGAAACCGTCAGGACTGAGATTTCATTCCTCCCAGCCTCAAAACCCACTGCCTCCCACGGGCTAGATTGTGCTTGTATAAGACTTTCCTTCTTGGTTTTTTGTGGTGATTTATATTTCCTTGCAGCCTGTTATTTAGCCATAAGTTATACCTTTGTGCTGTAGCACATCCCCTGGTAAGCAACAAGACAAAGCAGGAACCTTTTTTTTTGTCTGTAGTGACTGGAATGAGGGTTTTCTCCATATTTCCTAGAGTTTATTGGGGAGTGATAAAAGGAAGATTTCAAAGTCCTCATGCTCAGTGGGAAATAGGAATAGAAACTCCTGGTCCTGGGAATAAGGACTTCTCAGTACACAGAGACCACTCTAGGTACCAGAGGAACTCACCTACTGTTCTCCAGAATGAAACTTAGAAATAAAAAAGGAAATATTCAGGCTTTTACTGACTCATTACACCGTGCTCCTTCACACTTGATTGCTGCCCTTCTTCATCACCAAGGTCTCCAAACCAGATCCTGATCCTTCAGCATGCAACAGCTGAGTTCACAACTCAAGGAGTAAAGGAGAGTCTCAGAGTCATCGAATGGTTTGGGTTGGAAGGGATCTTAAAGATCATCCAGTTCCACCCCCTGCCATGGGCAGGGACACCTTCCACTGTCCCAGGTTGCTCCAAGTGCCGCCCAACCTGGCCTTGGACACTTCCAGGGATCCAGGGGCAGCCACAGCTTCTCTGGGCAACCTGCGCCAGGGCCTCCCCACCCTCACAGGGAAGAATTTCTTCCTAATATCTGACCTAAATTTCCCCTCTGCCAGTTTAAAGTCATTAACTTTTGTCCAATCCCTACATGCCCCGGATTTGGGTTGAAGGAGATCTCTGGGGGCCACCTTGCCCAGCACCCTGCTCAAAGCAGGGCTGCAGCAGTGGACAGCTCTGAGGTTGCTCTGAAGGGCTCAGGGCTTTAGCACTGAAACTGCTCAGCCACTGACAAGGGTGGCTGTGATTCCCACACTTTTTTTTTTTTTGTTTAAATCATCTGAGGATTAAAAAATATCTTATCTTTTAATTAAGAATCAGTTTCGTTTCAGATTGCAGCATAATTTAATTTATTCAGAGCGTTCCTAGAGTTAATTGACACCAATCCATACACAATGGCACTTTCTGTCTTGGTGCATTTCCCAGTCTCCACCACTCTGTGGTCTGTGCAGCCCAGATAGCACAGAGACATGAAAGAGGAGACCAGCGGTGCCTTGAGGCTGCTTCTTGCACCCTGAAGTCACATTGACTTCAAAGGATTTGGATGGGTTGGTGCAAGCTGAGGTACTTCACAAAAGGACACCTGCAGTCAGTGCAGAGTGAAGAACACCCACACACGTTGGTTCATGGCCCATCTAGCTCTAGTCCTGTGTCCACCAAGGCTTCAAGAGTCAATGAATTGAGCAGAGGATCAAGAGCTTGGAGAAGAGTGTGAGAGCAGGGAAAACACGCAGTGGCATTGCCTTGAGCACCAGGCCCTGGGCTCACTTTGTGGCACCTGGACTTCCAAAAGTGCTGTCCCTGCATTTGATGGCCCTTCAGGAATTTCTCTCCCACAAATTAGCTGCACACTGGTTTCAACCTGTAAATGTTTTGCACTCACTCTGTGATCAAAATGTGCTGCCACCTCAGAGAGGCAGCACGAGCTGCAGGGGAAAGGATATTGAGGCACTTTATTGGATGTGGGAGCTGAGGTCAGTGCAGGCTGCAGAGTTAAATCTGTCAGCACAGGGTGGCAAGCAGGTCATTCCCTTCCACTGAGAAACGCTGAGCAGAAATTGCTGCAGACATCAAGGAGTACAGAAACCAACACTGAGCAGCTTGGGGAGGTGGGGAACCAGGAGACAGCACAAACCCTCAAGGGTTTAGATGGTGTGACCCCAGATTTATGCTGGCAGCAGGGAAATCCAGTGCTGAAGAGCTACAAAGATGGTCAAGGAGTCAGATCTCACTTCTCAGCAGGAGCTGGATGACTGGATCCTGCCCTGAGTGAACCAAGTTCCCACATAACGTGAAGAGAGTGACCTGGTGAGGCCCTGGCACAGGGTGCCCAGAGAAGCTGTGGCTGCCCCTGGATCCCTGGAAGTGTCCAAGGCCAGGCTGGACAGGGCTTGGAGCAGCCTGGGATAGTGGAAGGTGTCCCTGCCCATGGCAGGGGAGTGGAACTGGATGATCTTTAAGGTCCATTCCAACCCAAACCATGCTGTGACTGGTAAAATGCCTGGGTACCTTCCCTTTTGCATGTTAGTTACAGCAGGTTCAATTCAGGATTAAGCTCCAGATTTGGCATCATGCATGGAGGGCCCATCACAAACAGACAGAGATCTCTTATTGCTGTGATACCCTGGAGTCTCTCTCCTGATCTCCCACCTAACTCCAGGATGCTGGAGATGTTCTGTACCCCTTGCATTGAGCTGACAGGGATATCCCACACCCCTGGTGGCATCTCGACTGCACCACTCTGTGTGAGCAGCAAAATCAAGCCCTCAGACCCAAATGGGGAGAGGATTTGCACAGGAGCAGCAGGATTTGATCTCAGCACCCTGGTGACTGCTGGCTGCTTTGGATCCTCTGGCTAACCCAGGTGTGAGGCAAGAAGTGCATGGAGTGAAATCCTTTATTCACCACAACCTTGTGGAAGTTCACTGTCTGTGCAGGAGCCTGGGCACTCCCTCTCCCCATGGGATGCACACAGGCTGGGGGTGCTGCAGTGGCTCCAGCTGTGCACCCTCAACATCTGTCTCTTCATACATTTGTCTATCTCACCTTTATTTTTTTTTCATTTTGTATGACATCAAGACAGTGATGAGATGATGTTGTGGTGAGTCTAAGCACACAGGATTTAACCCAAATAATTTCTTAATTATTTCTGTTAATATTTAATATTTTATATTAAATTCTCCTAATTATTTTATTAATTATTTAGAATTTTTAATAATTTTTAACCCAGAAGCCAATGCACAGGCCTTGGTGGGGATGAGAGTCTCTTTCAGTGCTGGTATCATTTTATATGAGCTGTAAGTGCTTCGATGGCCTGATTTAAACCATTAATATCATTAAGTATTTAATTAAGAAAGTGAATAATTAATTATATATGTTCATACAATAGTAGTCATGATAATACTATTGCTAATGAGCAATAATTATCGATGGGCTGTATTTGGAGAGGCAGTAACTGGGATTAGGAATGCGCTCTGGGAATGGTCACAGGCACGGATCAGTCCTGGCTGTCCCTGAGGAGGGAACAGGGAAACCTTCCTGACACTGCACCCAGCCTTTCCTTACCTTCCTTACCTCAGCATCACCTCCAAGGACTGCGGATTTGTGGGGGCTCCTGGTCTGGGCAGAGCACATGCTGGGAGCAGGAGGTGGAACTGGAATATTCCAGGGTTCCTCCACCGGCGCTGGCTCCCTTTTCCCTATCCCTCACCAAGCTCAAACACATCTGTGCTCTCCACAGCAGAGCATAGAGAAACTTAACAAGAAATACCCAAACCCCACCCTTATCCGTTGTTCTGCACCTTGTGCCGGGCACTGTAATGACATCTAAATAATAAAAATAATAATAAAAAGATGCCAGTTCCTTCCCTGAGTACAGGAGCGGGGAGTCTTGCCAGGGACTGGCTGTCACCAGTCACTTATCGTTGCTCTGTGTGTGTGCTAACACAAGCTGCTCCTCTCTGAGCTGAGGGCTATAAATAAGAATTAAATAATGGTAGCTGCAGTAGGGAAGATGATGGCAGTGTTATGGTGATAGATATCCATGCTGGACCCTCTGTGGGCTGTGGGATGAAATGTGAGCTTTCTACGCAGTCAGGAACGGCCCAGGGAGCGTTTGGAAAATTCCGGGGGAAAAACTGATTTGATTTTTGGCCTTCCTCAGGGAGGAAACTCACAGGACATATTTTCCTGGCTGTGGGAGTAGCCTGCGAGAGGGGTAACATGTTCTCCATACGAACGTCCCCGTCTCACTTTGCATCCTCAGGAATGCAAGGTTAGCAGGAAAATGCAGCTGGGAATCTGTAATGAAAAATTCTGCCGACTCTTCAAAGAGCATCTCTGATTGCTTTCACAGGCACGCTCAGCTTCCAAAGAGCTGCTGCTGATGTGAGGGGCTTCAGCTCTGAGAGCTGCAGGACCACACTCCAAAGGCAGGAGAAGTGCTGGACTTGGGGGAAGAGGCTGTTGGGAGGGGAGAAATGTGGAGCTGTCGGGTGCCAGCGGGACAGGGCATTGCTGGGGGGTGGTCACAGTATTTTGGGGTGTTGCACCTGAGTGACAGTCATCCCTGCTCCATCCATCCATCCACCCATCCATCCATCCATCCATCCATCCATCCATCCACCCATCCATCCATCCATCCATCCATCCATCCATCCATCCATCCATCCATCCATCCATCCACCCACCCACCCATCCATCCATCCATCCATCCATCCATCCATCCATCCATCCATCCACCCACCCATCCATCCATCCATCCATCCATCCATCCATCCATCCCTCCCTCCCTCCCTCCCTGCAACCCCCAGCACGGTGCAGAAACCCCTTCCCAGATGCTCTCAATGACTTGGGCTGTGCTTTTTAACCTCTGCAGTTTGTTCTCCTCAATTCCTGTGGGGTTTTCTCCCTCTTCCATTATCCAGCAGCCAAGGCCACTGCTCGGGACAGTAAGATGGGAGAGGAGAAGGCAGGAACTGGCAAGATAAAGTGTTTCCAAGAATTCCTCCTCACTCCTGCTCCCCACTCGGAGCCCCTGTGTTAAATCAGCAGAGGTTTTTTGGCCCCTTCTCCTTTCCCCAGAGGCTGCCCCATGACAGCTCTGTCTGGGAGTCAGAAACCTTCTTGTAACAACTCGGTCTCATGGCCTCACTTTCAGCTCATTTGCCCTTAATTTTGATCTTTCATGTTTACCCCTGAGATAAATGTGCAGCAGCTGCCTCCCATCCCAGCTCCCAGTTCAGTAGGCTAAGCAAGCTTGGGGAACTATTTTTGTGGGGCAGAAGGTTCATGAATCAAAGGCTTCGCTTTCACTTGCACCAGGCAATTTTCCCTAAGAGCAGATTTGTCTTGATATTATTAACATAGCTCATGAGAGGGGAAAAATGATGGAATGTCCTTAGTCCCAGTGATGCCAACCACATACACAGAAATAGTGGGGTTTTTTCCAAATTAATTGAAAAGGAAGATCCATCACAGCATCAAGGCATGTGGAAAAAAACTTGTGTGTTCTTTTTTTTTTTTTTTGCATGAGCAATCCCATTTGTGGACCGGTGCTAAAAGAGCTGCTGGAGGATGAGGGCTTTCAAAAGTTAATTGATTAGAGGAAAATCCCACCTCCTTAATAGTTATTCAGGCTCATTTCATATTTTGCAGCTATTACATAGTTATAAAGTAGCTGATAGAAAAGCCCCTGTATTACAGATGGGAAAACTATTTCTCATGAAAAAGATCAAAGGCCCAGTTTCCATATTTGAGCACCTTTATCAATAAATCACATGCCAGGATAAGAAATTTCAGTGTCAGCTTTCTGCTTCCAGACCAACAAGACTGAACGACTTCTCAAAAGTGGAAAGTTTAATTTCAATTAGATTTTTCAATTGTTTTAAAAATTAGGTACATCTAAGGATATTGGCAATTAATATTCTGTTCAGCTCTGTCATTTAACCAACCTTTCCAAAGAGATAACCCTTGGCTGGGGATCAGCTGCGGATGGTCACTCTCAGGAGCATTTCTTCACTAAATAGGAGCTTATTTCACTGAGAAGTTACGCTCCTGTGGTGACAATCCATCATTGCTCACAGGACTGGTGTTGTCAGTAAAACCTTATTTACTGCTCCTCTGACCAAATAAAAGCTTTCCAAATGGGCAAGAACACACATGTCTCTAGAGAAAATGAGAGACCTTGGCTTCTGGGAACAGCTCAGCCAACCCTCCAAAAGTCTGAGAACACTTTTTACAGGCTTGTGCTACTGCACAAAGCAAATCCAACCCAGAGAACCCTTGATGTGCCAACAGCACCAACAAAGTGCCAGCACAGTTGGACTCAATGATCTCAGAGGTCTTTTCCAACCGTAATGATACTGGGATTCTAAGAAAGTCAGTGAAAACTGAGCAAGGGTGACCTTCTCTGGAAGGAGATATTAAGGAAATTTCCTGATCTCCAAGACTCATGAAGGGAGAGCTTTTTGGGCTCAGCTCTGGGTCAAGGCTGGGTAAGATGCTGCAAAGTGACCATTCCATTTCTCCTGATTTTGTCTGGAGGCTGCCATGCTGGTGGTGGGAAGTCCACAACAGGCCCCTGGGAATTTCACCTCTGACTTTCACGAAGGTCTCATTTTTTTCCTTTATGTTTTTACAAAACTCCAGCCACGAGTCCATGAGAGTGTGAGAATCACAGGTTTCCATTTTAAGCTGAAAGGCTCTAAATGCGACTTCTAGACATGCAAGCACAGATGAAGCTAAGAAGAAATCACAATTTCTAATTTAATATCTCAGACTGAAGACTGGCCCTTGCTGAGGACCGGCCCTTGAATTTTGTCTTCTTGAGGCTAGCAAAGCTGCTGAGGGAAGTTAATTTTCAACCTCCCTGTGGAGTGTTCTGATGGTCAGGAGATGTGAGGTGGTTCACCAGCCACCTATCTGCATGTCTGTGATACAAATGCTTGTACTGAGACAGGGTCACAACCCACCCCTGGCTTTCTGGTGCCATTTGAGGTGGCCCAGGATGTCCTACCTGGCCTCCACCAGGCCAGAATGGCACATGTCTTCTGCAAGTCCTAGGCCAGACTTGTCAGCTCCCTGTCCTGAATGCTCTGGAACTTCTCAAACCCACTGGCTGCTTATGTTAAGCAGTGAATTATTCTTCCATGCCATGGTCAACCTGTTCTGGATGTGCTGTCTGCACAATCCTCTGTCCTATGTCTTGCTGTGCCCATCCAGCCTCTCAGGATTAAGAACAAGGAAGCACTTAACGGGTGCAAGGGAATCTCTGGATCTTGCCTCTGTGGTTAATAATTCACTCTGTGTGAGCAGTGAAGGACATCCCTGGCTTTCCTTGGGGGTCAGATGTGAGAAGGGAAATGAAGAGCTCAGCACTGGCCGTGGTGGGGCTCTGTGAGCCAAGTGGTGATGGTCTCCCAGGGACTGTGGGCATTTCATCCCAAGTGCTGCCATCTCACACATCAAGAGCTGCACCCTCACCCTCCTGTGCCCTCCAGGGGGAATTTGGGGAGTCCTCCCTTCCTGAACAGCCTCAGCAAGGAGGGGGAGGGAGCACAAGGCATACAGGGCAGTGCTGGAAAACAGATGGGGCTGAGCACAGAGACAAATGAGCTCCAACCTACCCAAACCAGCCCGTGGATCTGCAGCAGCAGTGTCTGACTGACACTGTCCTCCCCAGCTTGGAGAGCTTTGATTGTGGGGAAAAAGCCACTTGCAACACTCAGGCCATGAGAGAGAGGAGAGGACATGAAAAAAGGGAGCTAAACCCTCCATCCTTTGCAAGATCTGATCATCCCTTTCAATTGCCTGCCAGCTGTGAAGCCTTCTCCTCCCTTCTCCACCACATTGTCCCGCTCATAATTATTTCATCAAATCAACTTCTTCTCCTCTCTTTTTCTTCCTGCAAGTTTCAAACTACCCAACCCCACTCTGTGACAAATCTGCCTGAAACCACAGCTGCCTCTGCATCCCTCGTGCCCGGGCTGCCTTTTCTTACCGAGTGCTTTCTGTTAGACACACACATGTATACACAAATGTATGTTTTTACGAGCCTCTCTTTTCCTCCCAGCGTTATTTTCTTTCCACTGTCTTGGTTTTGCTCCCTCTCTGGCCTCATAGGGCCATTTGTCACTCTTTGGATGTTTTTTCTTTTATCAAGACGTTTTCTCCGGGAACGCTTCCCGCCAACGCAAGCTGCCTGGCCCATTAACTTCCAGAGTTCAGCTGACAGCCTGGACTCCAAGTCCCACTGCCTTGTGATACTGAGTGCTTCTGAGATGTAGGAATTAGCTGGTAAAATGACCCAGTCACATGCACAATAGGAAGAAGAAATGCAGTTTCAGGGCACAATAAGATAATAAATTTTGCAGCTGTGCTCAGATCCTTTTTTTCTCTCTCTCCCTCCCGCTTCTCACTCCTTTCTCTTGTGTGATAATCTGATAAATTGTTGTGGAAGTTTGACTGTTTCTTAGCTGGAGCTTTATTGAAGCCTTTGCTGCTGCAGACAAATTGTGTTAAATTTCTCACAAACACGCCAAAGCCTCCAATCCATTGTCATTCACGAAGATCGATCAGGCCTGCGCCCACGTTATTGACACGCAGAAAGACCTCGGAAATCTTTGTTTAAGCACTCAACTGGTGCCATGAATTATCTGTATTTAAATTAGCGAGCCTGCATTTGAGGATTCATTATGCTTCCCTGCTAATTGGGTCTTGCTAATGATCATTAAGCTGACGTCCCCACCATCTTGTTAGCTGACAATTTAAAGGGATCGTAAAAGGCAGCCAGCAGGGAGGCTGCACAATTCCAGAGGTTGTTAATGGCTCTGGAGCTGGTTCAGCTCTGAGCCGTGGTTCGATGCCAGCTCAACATGTGTGTGTGCCACAGAAATAATTGCTGTGGCGGACACCGTGCTGAAGAGAGGGGACACGTGCTGGGCACGAGGTGATGGCTCCTCAGCCCTGTGGAGCTCAGGAATGCTGCTGCGGATGCTCCGATGTCCTTGGTTTATACACAGGCAAACCTGAAAGCTTCTTGGACTGAGAATATCCAGGCTAAGAGTCCGTGGTTGAGGGGATCTTTGTCGTTGTCCACCACCCAGCTCACCGCAAAGTTAATTATTTATCTCCTCTGTCTTGTCCCCAGGGTAGGGAACATTGTGCACAGTGGAGGCGTGTGAGGGTTGCAGTCCCAAACCCCACGGAGAGCCCAGATGGGAGCAGGTGATGGATGACCCTGTCGCCTCTGGAGAAGCATTTTCCTACAGCTAATGCAGCCCTGGGGGAATCCGAGCTTCCATGGGCCGTCCCACGGCTTCTGTGGGTCACTGACCCCCGCTCAGCCTCTTCTCAAGATGAAATCCTGTCTCTATGCTTCCTCAGCAGGGCTGAGGGCTGCGACATGCACCCACCGACTGCTTTTGTAAGGGGAGAAAACAGGCTGGGTTTGAACCAGAGCAATCTGAGTTTTGAGCAATGGTAAAAAAACAGGCTGGGTTTGAACCAGAACAATCTGAATTTTGAGCAATGGTAAAAAAACAGGCTGGGTTTGAACCAGAGCAATCTGAATTTTGAGCAATGGTAAAAAAACAGGCTGGGTTTGAACCAGAGCAATTTGAATTTTGAGCGGTGGCAGCTCCGTGTTAGCGCAACCATCGGGATCCGGCTGGCATTATCTCCTTCAGCATCCGGATACCCATGGACCCGGGGCACTGCTGCACCCTGCCAAGCCTCCTCCAAGGTGGTCAGTCCTTAGAGCTGATGCCGAGAGAGCGCCAAGGGGCGAGGAAAGTAAACGACTTAGGTAGTTAAACCTCCACCCCGATGATTTAGTGATAATTACATATTGAAAAGCAAAACGAGCGGCTGTTTGCATAGCACCTGCAATGTAACTGCAGTGTAATTACAGTTCTGCCTCAGAGGGATCGCTGGCCCTTTAGAAAGCTCCTGTCCTGCCTCTGCTCCAGTGTGCACCCCTGCATGGGGATGCAGGGGAAGGTGGCAGCAGCAGATGGATGGACAAACCCTCTTTAGGGTGTGGGATGCGCTGTGGGGTTTTCAGAAATACCTGAGCAGTAAAAGGAGGGGTGCTGGAAGCACCCACGGACCCACTGCTGGAGCAGAAGTCCTGGGTTGTGGAAGGTTCCCCAGGAGAGGATTGGAAACAGGAGTAGATGAAGGTGCCCTGGTGTAGGTCAGACCACACACCAGCTGCTCCAGCCAGGGAGTGTTCAGGGGCAGACAGTCCACATTTAGGGCAGGAAGGCTCAGAAACTGTGTGGGGGGGTATGTGTGGTTTCTCTTTTTTGTTTGAGCTTCCGTGTGGCTGGAGAGCCAAAGAACCAGGGCAGGGATGTCACAGAACCATAGAATGTTTCAGGTTGGAAGGGACCTTTCAAGGCCATCAAGTCCAGTCCCCCTGCCATGAGCAGGGACATCTTCAACCAGAGCAGAGAATATACATGAGGAGGGGACTGAAAACCCATCCCAGATGAGCCAAGGCACACTTCAGATTCCTCAGAAATAGGTACTTGAGCCTGAAAAAACAATGGTACCCACTGAGCAAAACCCATAGACCAGGCTGAGATGGAGCTGTAATGATAAATTCCCACAGAACTTTCCATGGATGAGTTTAGCCCCATGGCCTGTTTAGAGCCAACCAACCGTGTATGGATTCTCCCTAAAAGTAATGCATCTTCCTCTCTTTCTGCCAAATGAGCTACCAGTCAACCTGAAAGTGTCCCACATATCCCTAAACTTTTCCTGGGGTCTCAACCTAGAATAAAGTGCCAAGGCACTTAGGCAACAGCCTCCCCTTGACCTAAAGAGGGTCCCAAACAGCTGAATATCCTCTTCTGTCAATCCTGAGCTGAATCTTTACCACCCTGGAGAATTCACAACTGGTATAAGGTGACAAATATCAGAGGTTTTAGGTGTCCCAGCTTTAATGAGGCAAAAATGAGAAGCCCTGCAGGCTTGCAGGCACCTCTGGCCCTCTCAGGGGACCAGAAATTTCCCCACAGTGGGTCTGGGGAGGAGCCACATGGGAAGCTGGTGGACAAGGAGGACATCTCCAGGCCCAGTATATTTGGGGACAGTTGGTTGAGGCCCTCGATTGTGCAGGCTCTGGAGTCCTGGTTGTAATTTATCCCAACGCAACACAGATGTTGAAAATAGGGCAGATGAATCATGCCCTAAAAGTGTCTGTTTCTGCTGACTACAAAGGGAGCCCGGGGTGACCGGCTCTGCTGGAAACGTCTGCATTGTGGATACATGAAGTCAGGTGAGAGAAATCCCACATCTCCCACTGCTCCATCTCTGCTTCTTACCTGGAACAGTCACTTCTCAAGATCTAAGGCTATCCCAGGCTCCAGGGCAACTTAATCCTGCGCTGAGCTGCTTAAATAAATGACAGCGGTCAGCTGGGTAGGGATTCCTGCAGACTTGTTTGCAAAGTCCAAGTCAATTCTGAAGCAAGGCTGTTTTACTTTAGTGCAGTGGACAAGAATTCAGCAGAAATCTCAGTGGTGAATTAAAGGTTTTTAGTGCAGCCAGCAGGAAAATGAGTGATGCAATCGCCCCACTCTTCCTAGTCGTTCTTATTCTCAGATTAAATTCAAACTATTGTATTCCACCCCAACAGTCTGCACTTCCCACAAGTTCTTGTGCTGACTTACACATATTTCCCTCATGAGAATTATTGTGGGGGTAATGGGAGGAATTTGGGTTCTTCTCTCTCCTCCATCCCAAACAATCCAGTCCTGTGCCTTCCCAGGAACAAGCAACTCATCTGAAGGCCTTCCATCAAACCGAGCCCCAGGCAAAGTGTTTATAAAATGATATGTTTAAATGTCATCAAATTAAACCCCAGGCAGACTGGTGATTGAAATAATATGTTTAAATGTCATCATTGGGTTTCATTGTTTCCAACCTGCTAAGAGTTGCAGCGTCTCTCACACTGGAATTTGCAAACTGAAGGAGACATCAATGAATTGGTTTCCTACATCTTCTACTAGAGCATGAGGCTCAGACTTTATGTTGAAACAAATTCAATTTGTGGTGGATAGCGGATTGGCTTTGGTTGGGCTTTTGGTTGGTTTGTTGGGGTTTTTTTCCCTGGAGAAGGGAGGGGTTTGAAGAAGGAAAGAGGAGAAACTGGAAAGAAAGCAGCAGGCGAGGCTGGTTTGACCACGCAGGCTTGACGACAGCGCGGGCTGTGATGTATAGACTGGTGCAGTAGGAAATGGACTGCAGCCACGACAGAGCATCTGTCAGATGATAACTCGCAGTCGTTTGCAGTCTGTGCTGGAGGCAGCCCAAGGGCCCGAGCCAATGCTTCCAGTTATCCAGGCCTTGTCTCCGGGCCTTAACTCCATCTTCTTTACATCCCATAGAATGAGGCTCTTCTGCTGCTCTACTGCAGCACAGCAGTGACATCCAGGGGCCATTTCATTTGCTGTGGAGATCAGCCTACTGATATCCAAGAGCATATGTACCTCAGCCAAAACCCCACTGAAGGCTCTTGGAAAGATCCCCATCAACGTCAACAACTTTTGATCCATCTGTTTTCCTCCATGGATTTTAGCAGTTAGCAAAAGAAGGGCTCTCCTGCCCGGTTACCTTTGTTGCTACCTCTTTGGCTGAGTAATCCAAGAAGAATCTCCCTGTGCCAGCCTTCTGTTCCACACACAAAGTGACTTTGTGTGCTGTGATTTGCCCAGTCCCACTCAATCTCCCCAAAACCATGACCTACAGCAATAACAGAAGGTTCACCCACATCTCTGGGTCGTACCAGCGGCATGACCTCAAGCTTTTGCCCCAAAACCCAGCCATTCTACTCCTCCAAAGCTGGGGTCAGCCACCTACCGAGCCAAAGGCCACCTTGACCAGCAGTTGGCATGAAAACCCTACCAAACTTTGGACATGTTGGATGGTAGGTAGACATCTGGACCTTGTGGGGGAAACCTGACCTCTGCACAGCTGGTTCAGATCTCTCACTTGGATTTAATTTGAATTTCCCAGACTCTATCTTATTACAACCTTCCTTGATGCCATTTCCAGGGTTTATACCTGTGCAGATGTTGATAACCTGCAGTAAAGTCACCTCATTTTTCCCTTGGATATGTTTTTCTCTTTCTAAAGTAGGGTTTCAATGCCTGGCAGGAATCTTCGCTGTTTCCTTAAGATCTTTTTTTGGAGATGTGAACATCAGGACTAGACATAACTTTTCAGAAATGGTCTCACTAATGCTGTTTACAGAGATAATATCAGTTCAGCACTCCCACTTCATATTTGCCGTCTGCGCAGCCAAGGATTACTCCAGCCTTCTTGGCTAAGGCATTGCTGGGAGTTCAAACACCAGCAATTGTCTACCAGGACCATTCCACTTGGTTCTGAGTCACTGATTTCCAGGATGTGTCTCCCCTACACACATCCCTTAGGTGTGACCCCCATCACTTGCTCCAAAACATTCGCCTTTTCCTGTGGCCACACCAAAATGAATTTTCGGTGGTTCCCACTTCAGCCAGAAGCACCTGCCTGCACAACCAGCCTGTGCCCATGGCTACTTGCCACCAATCTTGTTTTCATCTTCTCTGCAAATTTTGCCTGCTTTCTGTTTGGGTTTTATTTTTGCCATTCACAAATAAGGGGCTGCTGCTCTGTGGTGGTTATCGGATCATTCTCCAGCTATTTGCTCCTTGCATTTTTCTTCCTCCCACTTTCTCTCAGCTTTCACTTCCCCTCCCATGCTTCTACTCATTTTTGCTAACATCAGTTTGGTCTGGTTTTGTTTTCTGAAGGTGGCTTGTTTGGCTCAAACCACTGGGCACGGTGGCAGATGTTTGGGTTCCAGGGGAGGTGTAATGAAAGAGAATCACACTGAGAACATCCCCTGCATGTCTCTGCTCTGCCTGGACCAGATGTGCACCATGTGGCCCAACACAACAGTCATCAGGCATTGAAATAGAGAATATGAAAATATTCCTCAGAAAAGAAGTGCATCAAGCTACCGGAGGCGGCTCACCAAAAATCTCTTATTCTCAGCAAAAAAAGAGGTTCTCATGGTCTGGTTACTGTTTTGATAACCCTTTCACTGGTGTAGCAGACTACTAATAAATTGGTAGCAAAAGAAATATTTTTCTACAGGCTTAACTACAGCAAGGCAAGCATTTTCTTCATTTTCATTTTTCTCCCTTTTTTGGGGGGCTTTCCTGGGTTGGGCAGGGTGGGCTGGAGAGCTGGACTGAGTGCTTATGCTAAAGAACAAGTGGAGATTTTGCACTTGTATACTTAATTCCTGGTTGGGCTGTACTGGGCAGTGAGAGAAGGAACTGGGTAGGGGGAAGGAATTAAATTATCTCTGTAAATAATAGGTGTTATGTACCCAGCTTGAGTAGAAACAGGTAACAAGAAACCTCTCCAGAAACTGGAGCCGTGTTAATGCACAAGCAGAAGCTGGGGTTTAGGGTTTTCTTGTCCAAAAGCTGTTTGCATTCCTCAGCTTCAGCCACTGGGAGAGCTTCCTCTGCAGAGGAGGCAATCACAGAATCATCGAATGGTTTGGGTTGGAAGAGACCTTAAAGACCACCCAGTTTCAACCCCCCTTCCGTGGGCAGGGACACCTCCCACTATCCCAGGTTGCTCCAACCTGGCCTTGGACACTTCCAGGGATGGGGCAGCCACAGCCACAGCTTCTCCTGGCAGCCTGTGCCAGTGTCTCACTGCTCTTTTAGCAAAGAATTTCTTCTTAATATCTAATCTTAACCTGCCTTCCTCCAGCTTAAGGTTATTCCCCCTTGCCCAAAGTCCCTCTCCAGCTCTCTTGTAGCCCCCTTTAGGCACTGGAAGGGGCTCTAAGTTCTCCCAGGAGCCTTCTCTTCTCTAGGCTGAACACCCCCAGCTCTCTCAGCCTGTCCAGGATGGAATTTCATCAGCTTTTAATGGCTGTGCACGTGGCTCCTTTCCCCATTCTGCAGTTGGAGAGCTGAGGCAGGGCAGGTTCAGCCCAAGGTCCTGCAGACAGCCCATGGTGAAGGAGATGGACGCTCAGAATTTGGTGCTGCCACTGCTGCCCCATCCTCCCTCCTTCCCTGCCTGACCCTGCAGCAGGGCACGGCAGGGACTCGCCGTCCCTGGGGTGAGATGCTGCGGATCATCTCCTGATTGGAGACTGAACCAAACATTTCAAAGGACTATTCTTCTATTTAAAAGCGTATCTTCTTTGGATCTCATACGGAAAGCATAAAAAGCTTTTCAAAATAGCCAGCATGATTATTCATGACTACTCATTTGCAGCAGCGCTTGTTTTCCATGGCAGCACCGATGAGCTCACCTGAATAAAGATTTTGGGGGGAGAACAGGTGGCTGGAGGTTTTGCACAAGCAAAGGTGTGGGCTGGCACGGTCCCTCTGCACTGGGCAAAGACCAGAGACCCCATTCCCATCCCCATCCTGGTGCTGGTCCAGCTGCTGTCGTGCCCTCACACAGCTGTGCTGAGCCTCTGGCACTGGGAACTCATCCCTGCTTGCTTTATTTACCAGTATCCCATGGAGGAAGGGCTGGGGGGCACACTGGATTTTCCAGGGAAGCTCTTGATGGATGGGCACACCTGATGGAGGGTGATGGTTCCTGCCAGAAGAACCTGCAGTGCTACGCCCAAGGCTGTGCCAGGAGGATGCGGCAGTGCAGGGGAGGCAGCCCAGGTCACCGAGGTCCCAGCCTAGCTCAGGATGATTTCCCAGCAGGCAGAATGTCCCGTTCCCTCCTGCTCACCCCTGGCCTCCATGTACTCCGACCAGCAGGCTGCCGGGACTGGAATTTCCTGACTCCCGAGACCTCGGCTGCGCTGCCGCAACACCCACTGGAGTCTCCTTCGCTTCCCCCCGGTTTTGTTTGTCTGTGGTTTTGCACAGGGAAAAGACCGAAGCAAGCGGAGGTTTCCGGGAGCCCTTGCTCGAGCAGACGGCGGTACCGGGCTGCTCTGATCAGCTCCTTGTTGCAGCACATTCGGATGGGGAGCTGCGGGTTCCAGCAGCAGCTGCGAGCAATGTGGCACAGCCCAAAATCCAGGCAGGGTTTGCCGGCGCAGCCCGGCGCGGGTTGGGCTGTCTGCTGCGTGATGTAACCCCTCCTTTAATTTGTTTTCCAGAAAATTCATTTGGAGGAGCGCTCTGCGAGCGGCTTGGCAGCAGCCAGGGGAAATGGGCCGGGGAGAACGTCAGCTGTCAGCCCTGGCCAGCAGGATGGCGTGGGGGCTCGCAGGGCTGCTCTCCCTGCCCGGGAAAAGCCTTTGGGTCGGGTCCACACCGAGTTACTCCCGGGCACCCACTGTGTCAAGCTCCAGCACAGGGACCAGAGTTATTTGTATGGCCCCGAGTGCCCAGCACAGAGCGCTCTGCACCTGTGGATGCAACAGTAAAACCAGGGATAAATAACAGCCCAAGCAGGAGCCAGTGCAATTCAATCTGGATTAAGTGAATTAAGTGAATGCAGTTAACTGGGGAAGGATTCTCAGGCTGGCTGAGAACAGCTTTCCTTTCCTCTGTGGGTCTAAGGATGCACGTCCAGGCTAAAGGTATTTAGAGGATACAGCACAGAGAGCTTTGCCTGCTCTGTTCTGCACCACTTGACTCTTTATCTGTAGGATATGGAGGGAGCATGGCTGAGAGAGGGAAGCACAAAGTGTGCCAGCTGCAGTGGGAAAGGCACAAACTGGCAAATGATCTGCTTGTCNCTCTCTCTGCTTCTGTTTATTAAGAAGATCCCACTGACTTGTGCTGAGGTTCAAAGCCCTGTTACATCTTCCCCTCCTTCTCTTGGAAGTCAAGGAAAGCTGGGTTGTTCTTTCCCATGGATGCAGAGCTGCAGGGGACCCCTAAGGCCCACCTGTGTCTTCAGGCAGAACCTCACCAGGTCCAGCCCTAACAGATGTCGCTGTGGAAGAAGCAACAACTGGTGCTTGCTCTGAGAGACCTCCCCAACCTCCTGGCAGCGTGTCCTGGTCCCTGCTCACCCCTGTCCAGCAGAAAGCTTTGCCTGATGTGCAGCCCAGATTTCCCTTGCTTGTCCCTTACTTGTCCTGCCCTTGAGGGACACGGAGAACAGAACTTAGTGTCCTCAGCAGCCTTTCAGTGCAGACCTTGGCCTGTGTGCCATGTCCCAAACAGGATGGGGAGGTCAGTTCTGCATTTCCTGGCAGTGAATAGGTGAAGGAGTGTAATTATTTATGGGAAAGGAGGTTCAGGCGTATTTTCCTCCCATGTGCCACCCCGTAAGTCTCATTGGGGTCATCAGGGAGAGGACTACTGGGATAAGACCACCGGAAATCAGCTCCCTAACTTCTTCCATGACTGCTGACCCTAAGGCTGGAAAAACGGGCACAGGCGATGACCTCACTGGCTCCAACGGGATTAATTTAACATGTGCCTAAATGCTTTGCTGGAGGGGGTCAGAGGCAGCTGCAGGAGGACACTGCAAGGTGGGATGGGAGAGCAGCTCATGACTTTCCTGGTCTCTGGAGCATGGGAATTGCTGGGCATTACAGCTGAGCAGTGCGGGCGAGCAGGATGGAGCAAACTCCTCCTCGTTACCTTGCTGCAGGTCACCTCTGCCATAACTCACTGAGTCATTTCCCCCTGCAGAGAAGGACAAGCTGAAGAATTTGGTTGGCCAGATTGTATTATTTTTTTTTTTTTCCTTTTGGAAAAATAATAGCATAGCATTTCCTCTGCCTTGTCCTCTCCCGTGCTGCACTGGTAGCTGCACTGAAGCTGATTGATTAGTTTAATAACAGTCAGTTGATATGCAGCCATAAAATTATGCACTTTTACTCATCAGGCTGATTGAACTCCTCTGCTGACTGTACAGGAGCAGAATGGCAGAGTTAAAATAATGAGGGAAACAGCCAAGGGAAAAGCAAGCGTGGTGGTGTTATTGTTTTAAAGCTGAGGAAGAAAATGAGTCCAGGGAGGAGCTTTTCCAAAATAAACACCAAAATATAGAGGGAAAATGTTAAGATGTAATTAGCATCGGTGCAAGTGCCATTAAATGCCTGCTGGGGTTGGAGAGCTTCTTTTACACCCACCTGGTCTATTCTGGGGTTTCAGGAGGTTGGATCTGACCCTGTTGAACATCCCCAGTCCCCTCATCCTCAGAAAGGGTGAGAGGGGCTGAGGCCTTTGTAGGGTGGGAAAAAGATGGGAATTCAGCTTGTTGTTTTCCTTGGGGCTGGTTTTGGTTGGGTTATTTTTCCAATTCTGGCCAAGGAGGGAAGGATATGAGGATGGAGCTGGGAAAAAAACATGACTGGGAAGGGATTGTCCCCTCTGCTTCCATGCTAATGGCATCAGTGGAGAGGAGATGGTGTGATGGGGAGTACCAGGGCTCTTGCAGCCTGGCCTGGCAAGGACAGGACTCCTCTCAGTGATGTCCCTACGGCCCTGAGCTCTGCTCTCTGTGTTCCTGGGCACCAGGGAGCTGCAGTCAGCCTCTGTCCTGCGGGGTGTCAGTCATGCTCTCCGGAGCCACCAAAGGGAACTGAAGGTTCCCGCTCAGCCATGAATCAATATGCAGGAGCAGGCAGTGGGGCTGGCTGATGAAAAGCCACACAGCCCCCATCCATGCATGGAGAATGGCATTTAAGGCTTTATATCCCAATAAAATACTTCCCAGCGCCCCAGCATGGCTCGCCTGGGTGACAGGTTCCCTGTTTGTCCTGCACGCATTCATTTTATTTATAAGACCAATTTGTCTGGAATAGGTCAGCTGGCTCCTCGTGCCCGTGATCCCCGTCCCTCCCACTGCTGTGAAATGTTTTAATTGAACCTGCTCATGTGCTGTGTCCCCAGCACAGGGCTGGCAGCCTTGACCCCGGGCCCAGTCTCCATCCAGAATGCAAAACTAGTCAGATTTTCCCTTTGGGGCTCATCTCCCTGCAGGAGGGGATGAGAACAGGGGAGGGAATAAGCGGCACTTGGCGTTTATTTCCTCCCAGAGAAACGCCTGGCAGATGGTTGCACAACTCTTCTCGCCCTTTCTCCCTGCTTGCACCCCATCCAGGTTGCTCCTGGAAGCAAGGCTGCCTTCCTGATTTGCTCCAAAGGGCTTTGGGTCAGGCCATGTGTGGCTGTTGCAGACGACACAGTGACATATCCAAGGGTGCTGCTTCTCCAGCTGGTTATCGTGGGTGCCCAAGAACAAGGAGTGAGGTTCTGGGTTGACAATTTTGGGGCTGGAAGCCCTGAACTCTGCTTTGTCTCTCTGCTGTCGTGGGTCTGCTTCCTTCCAGGCAGCCTGTGCTCTTCCTGGGGCTCAGCAGAGTGGAGGCTGCACCCGAATCCAGAGCACTCTGGTGCTAAGGAGCAGCTCTGACTGTGGCTCCTTGTCCTCAGACCTGGAATGGGAAAGATAAACACAAACTGTGTTGTAGCAAAGTCTTTGCTTTTATTTGTCTTCGTCTAAAGTAAAAACAGACCCTGCAAATCACTAACAAAATGTCTTTCTGCAAGTGCAAATCTTGGTGAAAGCTGTCAGGGTTTCTTTATGCAATGGAGTTGGAAAGCTAAATTTAACTGCTCCTTCAGGCTTCCCTCCCCTTTCTTTTGTTTTCTGGCAAAAGCCCCATTACCAGGATGGAAAGCTTCAGTATTGAAATTTTCCATTAAAGTTTTAAAAAACAACCACCAACAACCTTTCCAAAAAAACCAATAGTAAAACCTACCAAGGCTTTTTTTTCCCCCTCTCCTTATGCTGAGCAGGTGCAAAGAAGAGCCCTTTCCAAGGTAAAGAATGGCACAGGAAGAAAGAGTAAGAGGAGGCAAAGGAAGGTGACATGTGGACAGGGACTGCAACAACAAACAATATTCTGACTCAAAGGATGCTGCAAACACATTGTGCATACTCAAAAATACTTTTTAACCATTTTTAAACCAGTTCTTGCCAACTGAGAGGGGAAGCCTAACAACAAGACCCTGGTTATTCCTGATTCCTGCTCTTGGCAGAAGATTTGGCTCGGTGACCTCCTGAGGTCCCTTCCAACCTCATTTATTCTCTGATCCTACGAGCACAAGTCATTGAGCTCAGCAGGGTCCTTGCACAGGTTGCATTAAGGAGGGTGAAGAGAACGTGGCAAGTGAAGAACTGAATGAATTCAGTCCACGCTGAACATCTTCCTCCAGACCTGAACATCACAGAACCACTTGGGTTGGAGAAGACCTTTAAGGCCACCAAGTCCAACCCTTAACCCAGCACTGCCAAGGCCACCACTAAACCCTGTCCCCAAGTGCCACATCTACACGACTTTTAAATCCTTCAGGGATGGTGACTCCACCACTTCCATGGGCAGCCTGTGCCAGGGCTTGGCACAAATTGAGGCCATTTCCTCTGGTCCTGTCATTTGATACTTGGGGGAAGAGCCTGACCCCCACCTGGCTGCCCTCTCCTGTCAGGGAGTTGTGCAGAGCCAGAAGGTCCCCCCTGAGCCCCCTTTTCTCCAGGCTGAGCCCCTTTCCCACCTCCCTCAGCTGCTCCTGGGGCTCCAGCCCCTTCCCCAGCTCCATTTCATTCTCTGGTCTTGTATAGTTCATGTATAACCCCAAGGATCCTGCAGCAGGACTCCCTACAGAATTGGGTTTTTACAGATTTTCCCAGCAGAATCTGGCTTTATTTTGGGGATGTCCCAGAGAAAGGAAAGGAAAGGAAAGGAAAAGGAAAGGAAAGGAAAGGAAAGGAAAGGAAAGGAAAGGANGGAAGAAAAACAAAAACGGAAAAGAAAAAAAAAAAGAAAAGATAATAAAAGAGAGAAAAGAGAAAAAGAAAAAAGATTTGCCAGTGATTTAAAAACTGCTTTATAGACAGTAGAAGGAATGCGGCGCGAGGCAAAATGCAGGTCTGCAGTGCCCCGCTGGTGCTGTCCCCTCTGCGGGGCAGCTCCGTGGCTGCCGAGCGCGGCGGGGCGGCCGCTGCGTTTGTTTTCTTCCGCCGAGTGACCTCCCGGTCACCGCAAATGTCACCGCGGCCCGGGGAACCGCGGCTCCCCGCAGCAGCCCCTTCCGGAGGGGCAACTCTCGGTCACCGGACGAGAAACTTGGCTGCAGAGCCCAGAGAGAGCAAAGGATGTCAGAAACAACCGAGCCTGGGAGCGGGGGGAGAGGGGGGTGCTCTCGGTGACCATCATTCATCAGCAGACCCAGCACTAATTCTCCTGAGACTTCAAAAACATCCTCAACAGGCCACGATGGCCCTGTCAAATGCCACCTTTGGAAACAGAGGGTTTCTGGGTGTTGCTTCGCAGCCGGACTTTGCCCCCGATGCTCTGATCAGTCTGGAGCTGCACAAGCAGCACGGGGTCTTTCCCGGGTGGTGCAGCTTTATTCTGGGGTTGACATTTGGCTACAGCTGAGATGGGCACGTTAGAGCCATGATAAGGCAAATATTTGCTCAGCACGGAGAGTTGCTGATAAGTAAAAATTGCCTGGCATTACCTCCAGCGTGTCTCACAGGGCATTGAGTGGGGATACACGGGCTGGAGCCAGGAAAATCCCAACCTCTGGAGGTTCACAGGCTATTAAAGCCACCAGTTACCCCTCTGGGTGCCCATCTTCTGGCTCACAGCTCCGTTCGCCACGTGAGCAGCACTGATTTCAGAGCATCAGGCTCTGCATTCATCTACTTAAATCTGCTGAAATCCTGATGGAGCAGCTGGTGGGGACCAGGAACCTCTTGTCCCAGTTTCCAGCAGGAATCCAAAAGGGACCAGATGAGTTGTCCTGAAGGTGCCTCTTTCCCCCCATGGCCTGCTGGCTGCACACCAGGTGTGGTGTGAGGAACAGGGACTGCTGCCCTGTAAGTGTGCCCTAATCATTTGTCAGCACCGATGTTCCCAAAGCTGCCTCCTCTGGAATACAAATTCCCTTGGACCTGCTTGCCAGCTCTCCGCTGTGATCCCATTTTTCTCCCAGAGGTCAGCCAGCCCTGTATCCTGTATCCTCTCCCTTCGGAAGCAATCCTCAGCTGTAATGAAGTCCACTCCCAATTTTAGCTTTTGTTTGTTAGCCCTCTCCCCGTGATAAATATTTATTATCACGTTTATTATCACATTATTTTGGTGACTCACCGTCCTCAGCTTCCCAGCATTGTTTCTGACGGGAACTTCTCGGTACCTGTTTCATTAACACCCTGCAAGGAATAAACTTTGCCTCTGTCTCGTTGACTCAGCCCTGCACCTCCACAGCAAACCCCTTCTGCCCCTCCTTTGGGGTGAGTTCATGGCCTGCTCTTTGTCCACTGTGATCACTTCTGCACCGTCACTGCTCTCCCCATGGCCAGATGGGGCTGTCCTTTCTCTGAATGTCACTGGCCAGCAAACACTGGTCCCAGGGCAACCCTCACTTTTCCTTCCAGCGCTGAATTAATCCACAGCCACCACCCTGAGGTCCCCAGCTGAGCAATTGCATTTTTGATGCGTGGCAGTGCATGTTCAGCCACGGCCAGCTGGCTTTTCAGAAACACTAATGCCATCCTTCTACTGCAGCACAGGTTTCTCAGGCTGAAATCTCCGTTAACCAAAGCCTTCTTTTCATTCCTGCAAATTAACATCGAGAGCTCTTCTCCACTCGAACTCAAAGGCTCATCACAGATCCCTGCCACTGCCCCCTCTCAGGTAATGTTAGCTCAAAGATGCAAAGGCACGGGAGGCTCTCAGGCTCTGAGGTATCAATAAATCTTAAAAGAAATTGGGATTTTTTTTTTATTAATTGGTGTCCTCTGCTCCCTTTCCTCCCTTTCATCTTCCTCCACACTGCAGCCCATTACTGCAGCACTCCACTCACCTGCATCCCTCATCTCTCACCCCAGACTCCCCAAGCACTCTACAAACTACTGGAAATGTCTCCTCTGCCTGGCACAGCTTCGATCTGCTCGCTGCACAAAATCCAGTTTTGTTCTGCTTTTTGCCTGCTTTAGTCCTGCTTGTTCTGTGATCAGTTCAACACCTTTTTGCTTGCATTCTCTACTCTCCAGCCAAATAAAAGAACCCCAAACCTGTCCTACCCAGGAGCTGTCAGCTTGCCCTGTTACCTGCCCATCTTTGTCTCCTTCCACAAACACAAGGTTTTCAGCTGCTTCTTGCAGAGGAGTTTGCTCATGCCAGTATTTTTTGCTTTGTTTCTCAATCTCTCAGAAAAATTTCCCAGCTGCTCCCCCCTCCAAATTTTTCCTTTTTCAGACTCAGGGGTTCTCTGCAGTCTGTGCTGACCTGTGTAACTCCATGTGATGCTCCATCTGTTGTTGACTTCTTTGTGTTTACTTACTAAGGGGAAACTGAAAACACAATTTGCAGCTCTGGCCAGTGTTCCTGCCATTCCTCACAAATAAGATCTGCCGTGGATGGACCTCTGATTTCGATCTGCTCAAGCCTGTGGCTCAGCCCCAGGGATGCTGGCTGAGGGAGGACATGTGAAAAGTGTCCTGTGCAGTGCTTCATCTCCTGGGGGACACATAATTCTCTCAGTCTCCATTCTGAGATGTCAACAGCTGAACCTCCGGTTCAAGTGTATTTATGCATATTTATCCCTGCATGGCCAGTGAGGTGTATTAAAACCAGTTTATTTCAGAAATAGGATCATTTTTCCTGGCGAGGGAGAGCAGCTTCTCTAATTTTCTGTGCCACTTGTATTTTTGGGCTTAGCGAGGCAAAATGCCAAGGAGCGACAGCCTGTTTACCTAAGAGCAGCTAAAAGAGCTGTGTGGCAATCAAGGTATTGAGTGGGTTGGGCTGAAAATAGATCAGCTTGGGAAGGCTTTGATCAGAAATGTTCACTGGGGGCCTGCACGGCCGTGAGCACCAGTGAGAGCCTCTCAGGGAATGCATCCCCCTGCACAAGTGCTGGGAGAGGTACACACTCCTCCCCCCGTGATCCTCATCATGGAATGGGATTCATTATCAGGAATCAGGAATGTGATCTTTTTATTTCTTCCCCTGGGAAAACCTCTTTTGGAAGGGTGTTTGTGGCCTCGCTGGGATATCACCCTGATATCCTTCACCTCAGTCTTCCTCAGAGAATTATTATTTAACCCCTTGAAGCTCTCCTGAGCCCCCACCAAACCAGGCTCCAAACCTTTCCCAAGCTGTTTTGCCTCTTCCTTCCTTGATGAGCAGACAGGCCAAGCCCAGCCTACCCATGTGATTACCAAACTATTTGCCTGCAGCTTCACATATCTCCCTTCACACAGCCCCTTGTGCCAGCTCTCCTCCCTGGGCATGCCTACAGAGCAATTTTGGCCCAGGCTCCAGGTCTGGCGTGGCTCTTGGCATCCCGACAGGAGGCACAGATTACAGAAAAAAGGGTTTGGGCTCTTTTGGTGGCTCCAGGAAAGCTCTCACCCCGAGATAGGAGAGCATGAGCACGGACCAGGCTCTGGCTTTGAAGGTGTGGGGATTCAACAGGTTCAGTCACAGGCCCTGGGCTCAGCTCCAGAGAGAACAAACACCACCACATCTCTGTAGCACTTTGATCAGGAGTGTTTCCGGTCCTTAATTGCTTTATTTTGCAGCAAACGGGGCACTGTGGGCTTTTTTCTTTGCAGTTTTCCAGCTGCAAGCATCAGGGAGACCTGGCCACTGTGAAACCAAGGGCTCTCCTCGAGCTGCCAGCCACAGAGCTTGCTACAGACTCAGTGCCCACTGTTATCAGGGAAACCATGGTTACATCAGGAATTTTCCATTTCCAGGGCTGCCAGGCCCTTAGTTCTGCACCTCCTCAGTGGGGAGGAATAAAAGCACCACCTCAGGGTTGTTTGAAGGCTGCAGAGCATGCCGGGTCCCTCCCTGCTCTGGGGGACAGTGCCTGTACCTGTCCCCAGCCCTGCTGAAGTGTAAGGCTTTATCAGACTCCACAGGAAGGGAGTTGAATGTGGTCCAAGCGAATTCCTGAGGTTTTCCAGCCTCCTGTTGCATCTGGCACAACCCAGCTGAGGATCTCAGGGTCACTGGCTCCAGGCCTCCTCCTCCTCCATGTCACACATCTTCCAAAGGCTGGGGTTTGTGTTTTACTCTATAAAGGTATTCCAGACTAAATGACTCTTTGAACACAATGATGCTGCCCATGCAATTCTCCTTGCAGACTTTGGGAATTGCCTTGCTATCCACATCAGCCCATCCCTGGCTCCACCAACAGCACAAACCTCATTAAATCCCTCACTCACTGCTCCATGCCTACGGCTCTGGGAGACTCAGGGAAAACCCAACTGTCGGCACATTTGGGTTCAGAAAGAGGAAATCAGAGTGAAGAATTAGAAATGGCAGACTTTTGCAGTGCCACTGTTTTGCTCCTGGGCTCACGATGCCGTGCTGGATCTAGAGCAAAGCTGAGCAGATTTCCAGACACACCACTGCAATGAGGATCAGTAATTTGCTGACCAACTTCTCATCAGGGAAACCCAGGGACGGCAGCAAGTCAGTGACATCTCCCAAGTGAGCCCGGAGGGGCTGGATGCTCAGCTTTGGCTGCAGTTCCATGGGAAACAAGAGAGCAATGAAATCTGTGACCTTCCAGCATCAGCATGAAAGGTCCTTCCTGCCTGCTGGAGGAAGCTGCAATGGGGCTTTTCTGTCCAGCACTGTCTACACACAGGGCTGTGTTTTCTCACTCACATCCTTTAGTTAGAAGTGAATGTGAAAGGCAATTTCAAGCTTTGAAATGTTGAAAGCCTAAAAAAAAAAAAAAGGAGTTTTCAAGCATGGGGACCATGTATAGGTTTTAGCTGACGCCTGAATACTTTAGGGGTTGTATTTTGGGATGTTCCTTATGCTGCTGAATCACAGCCCAGACACTGAGGTTTGAGAACTGCTGGTTGGGGGGAGATAGTTTCAGACACTGAGGTGGAAGGTTGGGAGGCACAGCATCACTGCTGCACACACTTGGTTGGTTACTGGGATCAGCTGACACTCTTCAATTTGTTAAATCAGGTAATCTGACCTTAAATCCAAGTCCAGAGACACAACCACGGAAAGAGCACTTCCAGGAATAGGTCATTTATCCTGCAGCTGAGCACAGAATTACAGCAATATAATAACTCTGGGACATGGTTTATTTCTCCCTGGGTGCTGTGCCTTCTGGATGCTCAAAAGAAGACTTTTTCTTGTCTCTTTTTATTTAATTTTAGTTTATTTTTGTATTTAATCCTAACATTGGCGCTCCCCTACTTGCTGATTCCAAGGGTTTCAGTTTTAAAATGGAGAAAACAAATGAAATTGGAAATCCATTGGTGCTGCCTCCATGGGAAAGGTGCCTGCCAACCTCCCAGCCCTGCTCTGTCCATAGCATCCAACTTTTAGCTTCTCTCTCTGTGGGATGCTGGGACTGACTGCTCATCATTATGGGCCAAAGTAGCAGAAACATCACATCAGCTACAAAACCCAGCCCCTGCTACAGCACATCGTTAGCACCCCTAAAAAAATGCTGTGCCACTGGAAGTCCCAGGTGCCCAATAATCCCTGTGTGAGCAAGCACAGGAACCAGCCCAGCAGCCAGCTCCTGACTTGTTTGCGTTCAATGTGCTTTTAGAAGCAGGAAAAAAGTAAAATAGCAGGAGTGGATAACACCCCCTGGAAGGCCACTCGTATTTCAGAGCACCTCAGCCTAGTGTCACATTCAAAACTCGCTAGAAAACCTGGGGAAATTATTTGCAGGGCTATCAAAGCTCAGAGAGCAGCTCCAGTCAAGGACCCTTTATTCCATGGGGTTTCCAGGCAGGGCTTATGTAGTTGACATAGGGATCATGTTCTTTTTCAGGAAAGAATTTCAGGGAGGAAAACTGGTGGGTACTGAAGGCAGCTTTGTGTCCTGCCACTAGATTCCAGGCAGGACACCCGGGTCCCTACAAAAAAAAACCCAACCAATACCAGGATCCTTTTGCATCTTCCTGATCCCAGGGAGAGTCAAGAGTGGCTGATGCTGAGGGCTCTCTGTTGCTTCTCTGGGTCACAGCTGCAGTCCCTGGGTAAATCTCCCTGTGCTCCCTTTCCAGCCAGGAGTGACCCCTTTAGAGCACAGCTCATCTCAACCCAAAGGACTCAGTTGGAATAAGTAAAAAAATTCCTAAAAACCCATCTTGTAGGCTGCTCCCTCCTCCGAGGGTATTAAACCTTCTCCAGGCATGTGTGAGACCCTGCCTCGGCCAGGGGCTGGGGGAGAGGAGCAGGACAGCTCTGCTCAGCCAGGCAGGAGGATTTGGGAAGTCACAACGCCCTGGTGACCCTATCCAAGTTTTGCCCTTAGCTGGGGAAAGCCCCATGTCATGCTTTTCAAAATTACCAGTAAAATCATTGTTTCCTTTAATTCCATTGCTTCCTTTAATTCCAGAGGTGGAAAGGGGGGGTCTCTACAGCCCCTCAGTGCATTTGTATTCACCATACCTATAAGTGCAATGCTCAGACCAGGGAAAGCTTTCCTCATGGCTCCTGTGGGGCCATAGATGTCCTGTCAGGTCTACAGTGGGAAAGAATGTCCACCTCTTCCTCACCTGATCTGTACCTCTCCAGGTAAATTAAAATTATGCCTTTTACTCCTGCTGACTTTTTAGCTGCCTTCTCTTGGTCCAAAAGCATGGGAATTTGGGGGTTTGGCATAGACTGTTATGGGTAACATACCCAAAGTATTCATCAGCACCTTGGGATTAAGTAGTCCCTGGCATTTTTGGCAGGAAAACAGGCAGATGTGATCAGACATTTCTCTGTCACTTCCTGTGCACTGTTTGTGAACCCAGGGATAATTTCCAGCTTTCTTTGACGGTACCTTTGCATTCCCAAAGAGCTGAAGCCTACAAGGTTTGTGCCAACAGGCAGCCAGGTACAGAGGGGAGGGAGAGAGAGAGAGAAAGGGAGATTTACTACTTCTGGCACACAAGAACCCATCCAAGGGTTCAACCTGAACTCTTCCGACCAGGGAAGAACAGGTCACGTATGGGATCACTCATCCCTCTAATGAGTGGCTTCCCAGGGAGCAGGGGTGTGTTACCTACCCCGGTATCTGCACTCACTCTGTCATCTCAAACTGCTTTGGACAGGGGATAAGACCCACAGAAGAACTTCTCTGGCTTAAACTGAGCCCTCCCCATCATCCTTGTCCTGCATGGACAAGATAACAGAGACACAAGGAGTCACTGGCAGTGATTTGACGCCTGATGGTTCCAAGAGATGGAACACACGAGTGGGCACGTGTGGGTGTTGGTGCTGTGAGCCATTCACAGCCAGACCCTGCCCCCAGCACATCAGGCTTCAAATTCTGCTTTTGTTTTTGTGTAAAGCAGCTCGTCCCTGCCCAGGCAAGAGCAGGGATAGAAGCCAAGCCAGGCTGCGGGTACTGAGGGGACAGGAAAGAGCAGCTGTAGGAAGCAGCAAGCGTCCAGCCCAGACCATCTGCTGCTGTTGGATTGATCTCTAACCTGTGCTCTTAGCTGGCCAAGGGAAACTTGTTAGGCTGAATTTGTATCTCTAGCTTCAGGTTACAGCCTGGCATGCTAAAATAAACCATCCCTGACTTTGTCTTAGCTTAAGAAGCTGGGTTGTGGATTGGAGATGCAGAAGAAATCGTGGAAGGGGCTGTTTGTGATCTCCAGTGAGGGGAGGAGGAGACAACTCCATGCTGCCAACAGCTTGAGCATGGCCAGAGCACCTCCTTGAGAAAAAAGAAAGGATCAGAGCCCCAGGATAAAGGAGGGTCTGAAAAGAGCCTTGGACCCATGAGGAAAGGGTCTCTTCCACTCTGGGATCAAGCGTTGTGTGCTCTGGAGGAGCAAACTTGAAACTTTTTTTTATTCTCTTGTTACTGTTGTTTCTCATTACTACTGTTTGTCTTGTGTTCTCTCACAAACCATCCTCTGCCAGAGGAGTTGCAATCTTGAAAACTTGGAAGTATTGTGGAGGAAGGAGGAGAATTTTTTTTTTTCATTTCCTTTTTAAAAATTTGAAATTAAAAAAAAAAAAAAAATCAGATGTTTTCACTACCAGTGAAAGGTAAGGAGAGAAAACAGAAATGTCTGGAGAAAAGCTGTCTCCCAGCTTTGTTGAACGCTGAAGAAGGAGGAGATGGATGAAAAGCACTAATAAAAAGCAAAGTTTGAGGAGTGGACTTGAAGGCTGCCTCACTGCTTATCTGATTCCCCCGCAAACGGGGCCGGCTGTCTCGCAGGATGGTTTCAGGTAACATCTGCCCGAGCCTCCTGACTCATCCGTGTGTGGGTTTTGGATGTGCTGGGGCTGAGCTGAACCTGCCAGGCTCTCACAGTTTGCTTTTACACACATGGAGGAGAGCTGGGCTGGTTGGGCCCAGCGTTACAAAGCCTCTTTCTAGGAAAGAAGCTTTGCGTAACAGAAGGGAAAATAGGTCGTTGTCAAGGTTTAGGGTATTTGCAGAAGAAAGTAAACAAGTGGTGCAGCGTGGCCAGGCTAGAGGGGAGAGCAGGATCTGCCCCTGCTCAAGACAAGGCTGCGCCTGAAGGAGGGTTTGGCTGGGAGCAAAGTCAGCCTCGTGTTTACGGCAGCGGGACTCGGATTCTGCACGGGATCCCTGGCAAATCACCGCAGCCCAGCGCTGGGTCTGGGGGCAGGGAGGAATCACCGCCCCGCGACACCCAGGGCTGTGGGTGCCAAGCTCTGTGTGGCACAGCGTGAGCCTGGGCACGACACAGGGCAAACGCGGCCTTGGGATCGCTGTGGAGCCGCTGCAGGAGCGGCAGGCTCACGGACACAGGGGACCATGGCCATGGCAGACCCAGAGCAGAGCCCGTCCCAGGGACACTGGGAAAGAAACAAAAAAAAAAACAAGGCGAAAAAATAACAACCGCCGACCGCCTGCAAAAGCACTGCTAAGTCCTTACAAATGCCCTGGGGCACCGGCCAAGCAAAATCCCAGGGGAGATTTTGGGAAGAGGTCCAGCTGCCTCCCCGGGTGATGCAGAACTACAGCACGTTACCTTCCCCGGGGCCGGGGGAGGCTGGGCACCCCCCCCAGGCACCAGCGGCCGGCTCTGTGCTGGCAGCAGGGGCTGTGGCCGTGCCCTCCCCGCCAGGGTACAGCCTGTGCCGGGGCTGTGGCACCCGGGGGGCTCCGCAGAGCATCTGCCAGCTGCCCGGCCCCCGCCGCCAGCCCGCCAGGACATCTTGTTTGTGTTTTTCTGCGGAGCACACTCCCAGCGGGTTATGTCAGAGGTGAGGAATGCAGGGCCACCCTGTGTCATGAGATCAGACTCACATTTTTAGGCTGAGCGCTTACCGTATTTGCTGGGAAGCGGCGCGCAGGCGGCGCGGGGGCCCCGCAGGGGTGGGAGATCCCCCTTCGCCTGCATCCCGCTTTTCCAGCCCTCGCTCCAGCGGAGCCGGGTGGAGCGGATGGGGCCCGTCTGCTGGAACAAGCTCTCCCTCTGTTCCTCGCAAGGAGCAAGAAAGGAAACGCAGTGAATTAAGGCGAATGAAAAGGCGGCAGTGAAAGGCGGCCGGGCGCGCTGCCAAGAGCGAGGGAAGCGCGGCCAGAGAGCTGGTGGCGAGCTGCTCTCTGCCGCCAGGGAAGGCATCGGCACCCGGGACTGCCCCGCCGGGAAACTCACCCGGACCCCCACAAAACACCCCCGTCCCAGGGGCTGACAGCCTGAGGAGAGGCATGAGCGCACCCAGGGCCGGCGGGCAGGCTGGGCTCGGAGCCCTGGTGTGAAAGCACTTTGACCCAAAACACCGCCCAGAGCAGCGGCTTTCCCCCAGTTTTGTTGCTGGCAACCAACCCTTACGTCCCACCTTCCCAAAGTTTCTGGACTGCTTGGTCCAAGTCCTTCTGCTCAAGGAAAGCTGGTGCAAAACAGCTCTGCCGATGTCACACAGGGTGGCTGCACTGCCCATTCCCAAGTTTTCCTGCTTAAAACTTGGAGGCTCCTTTGCAGCTCTGCATCCCACCTAGGGTAGAAGGAGGGGAGACACTTTGATCCTGGTGCCACTGCAGAGAAAAGCCGCTGAGGCAGGGTCAGACCTGGCACAGGAAAGGCTTCTCTTCTCTGCTCTGGTGTGGTTTTTATTTTCCTTTTATTTCCCTTTATTTCTTTTCCTTTTTTTTTTTTAATTTTCCTGAAACAGCTACAACAGTAGATCCTGAGACTGAAAACCCCAAAAAACGAAGAGGAAACACTTCCACAGATCATGTCCAAACTGAATGCCACTGTTTTTTGGGTTTTGGGGTTAGTTTTTTTTTTTGTTGTTGTTCTCTTTTGTCTTGCAGAGGGTTTTGACATGGTGGTGTTTTGTTCTGTGTCAGAAGGAAAACAAACCCTGAAATACCAAAGTCTTTCACACAATGGACTTTCCTTTCTCTAAACATCCCTGTGAGCTGGGCCTCTTGCAGCTCTCGACTCTTCCCAGAAGAGGAGAACAAATACTAGGAAATCTGGAGGGATGAACTGCAGGGAGCTGGCAGCACCAGCTCCACATTATTCCATGTCTCCAGTGCTGCCTGGTCCTCACCTGGAGGAGGCAGGTGAAACCTCCAGTAAGTGCTGATGGTTCCTGTCCTACGGGGAGTTTTCTGCTGTGCCCCTCAGTCTCCTTTTTGTGTCCCTGTGAGAGGTAACAGGACAATTTCAAGTCCTCATCTCTTGTCCTCTGGCATCTACTGTTTGTTGTGTCACTTCCAGACTTCTTTGGTCACTCTACCATAGTCCCAAAAGTCTGTTTGGGAAATTCTGCCTTTCGTGGCATGAAAATGAAAATGCTGATTTTAGGTCCTCTCTAGACCTGTGGTGCTATGAAGGCACCAGAGTGTCCTGTGGAGATGGGAGAGGTGATCAGCAGGGACAGAAGGGATCAGCAGAGAGCTCCAGAGGGACCTTCAGACCCAGAAGCATCCCCTGTTCACCCCTTCCCTGTTCACCCACAAAACACAGAGGTGATGCGTTGACAGGAAGGGGCTGGTTGCTGCCTCATAAAAATGAGTAGGAAGAAGCTACGGTGTGGGAAAATGAGACTTGTTTAATGGTTTTGGAAATCATCTTCTCTTTCTTCCCACTCTCTTTGTCTGGCTTGCCCCTCATAAAGTCGTGCTTTGATAAGATTTTCTTTTTTATCATCTGGGGTGGAGATTTTGGTTCATTTTCCCTGGATTTGGAAAGGAAGCAAAATGAGGCTTCATGCAGAATTTATCCATCCAGCCTTGGACACTGAACCAGGGCCAGATAAGACCTAGAGAAGGGGTTGCAGGTCCACCTTGGCTGATCTAGAAGACTTTAAATGACATGAAATAAGGATCTTGGCTTTCATTAGATTTTTCAGCTGCCTGGAATGCTTTCAGGAAGAGAAATCATCAGTAGCAATGATTATATATATATATATACACATATTTAGATTTGATATAAGTTCAGTTCTACTGCAGTGAACTCATTCGGTTCTGCTATGCTCCTTCAGTTTGGGGGGAAAACACTGACATTGCTTAGCAACCTTTAAATCATTAAATCAACCTTTAAATCATTTTGGTAGAGCACAATAATGTGGGAAGGACGAATCTTATGTCTGTTACCCTGTCCCAGGTTACTTCATCTCCCAAATAATAACTTATCTAACCTTTTTGTTTGCTTCTAACCACCACTGTTTTCTGAATTGCTATTGACCATCCTGAAATCATAGAATATCTCAGGTTGGAAGGGTCCCAGAAGGATCTTAGAATGGTTTGGGTTGGAAGGACCTTAAAGATCTTTGTGTTCCAACCCCCTGCCATGGGCAGGGACACCTTCCATTATCCCAGGTTGCTCCAAGCTCTGTCCAGCCTGGCCTTAGACACTTCCAGGGATCCAGGGGCAGCCACAGCTTCTCTGGGCACCCTGTGCCAGGGCCTCCCCACCCTGAAAGTGAAAAATAACAAGGATCAACGAGTCCAACTCCCTGGTCCTTTCAGGACTGCTATAAATGTGCATTGCTTGACTTTAACGTTGGGTTTTCACTCCCTCTGCAGCATGGCAGAGCACCAGGCTCTCTGGGGAGATCCCAGAATACAAGGCAGCAAAATCTCCATCTGACCCAGGCAGGCAGCTGCTTTGACTCGCTGCAGCTCAGCAGTGGGATGTGTTGTGCCTGCCAAAGCAGATACTGAAGGTTCTTTCTTTCCTAATTGTCACTTTTTCTGTGACTGCTTCGAACACAGAAGCAAGGAGCACGGAAAGAACAGTGCTTCCCCTGTCAGGGATGGGGTGGAAAAGGCAGAAAAAAAAGACTGCAGGAAGAATGTGGTGAAAGGCACCACAACATCCAGAGGCTTGACTCTGATTTGCTTGAAGCAGTGTAAACAAGCAGGTTACAAAACTTGGAGCTCTGACTGGCGCTGGCACCAGAAAAACAAGGAAAACATGTTTTAGACCAATTACACTATAGAAGATATGTGAGATTTTCAAGACACCTAAAGCCATCAGCCTCAGACAGTGCAGTAATTTGAGTTTTAGGGCCAGATGTAAACACCAGGGCTACAAGAACCAGATACTTAACCGGATATAAAGTGACTGTTTTATTGTTTCTAAAGATTTTGCACTGTTTGAAAGATTACCTACCATATCTCTGCTGCTCTCCTAACCTCCCTGCTGGGATGCCCTGCAGCTGGCCCAGGCTCATCTTCCCCAAGCCCTCCACCCACCTTTCTGCTCTCTGTGCTCCAAATCTCTAGATAACTCTGTCATTCCATGCAAACTGTCTTGGGTTTGCCCTTTTCTGCTGGATACTCACCCAGCCTTTCCTGACCTATGGCTGCATTTCCCCACTCTTTGTAACCTCCATCCATAATAAAGCTCTCTGCTCATAACCAGGGCAGGGCTGCCCTGGCCTGTGCTCCTTGCTATGAAACTCACTGGAAGAGCATCCCACATATTGGACTCCTGAGCAACTCAACTCGCCTACACAAAGAGAAATGAGGTAGAGCTGGTAGGTCTGAGCAAGGGCCCCAGGTCAGCCCCTTTGGAGAAATAGGACAGGACCTGCAGGAAGATCTTGTTCCTTGATGTTCTCCAGGTTCCCACTGGGAGCCAGGCAGAGCTTCCTGGCTTTCATGGATTCAGCTCTCTGGCCACCTCTCCACTGGTCCATCTCCATCTGGTGTCTCACAGTCCCATGACCAAGCAGGTTGTCCTGCCTCCTGATTCATCCTTCCTGGTTCCTACAGAACAGGGAGAGAGCCACAGATGCCCTTGGTGGTTTTGGTTCTCCTCAGCTGTGGTTCATTGCTCCAGCCCTTCTTGCTCTGATATCCTTCAGGGGAAAAGCAACAATCAATACAATGGTCCATCTTCCTTTGCACTAACCAAGCACACACCTCAGCTGCCCTACCCTTCCCAGCAGGGTGGACATCTGGGAGATGGTCAGTGGTGCTCCCACTCCAGAAAGGGGTGTAGGAAGTTTCAGGCAGCCTCAGCACGGTGATTTCATCCCCTTCAGCAGGCCCTTGGCCAGGCACATCCTGTCCAGCTTGTGCTGGACAGACTGGTAATGAGGAGAGTCAGTGGCAAGCTCCAAATGGCCAAGACCAGCCTCTTTCCAGTGCTCGGGAGCTGATTCATGTTTTGGTTTTCTGCCCCACCCAGTCTAGAGCGAGTTCAGCACATCCCTCTGAGCTTCACTTTCCTGCTTTCAAGGCTCTCCCTCCTTCAGAGATCTTCCCACATTCATAGCCCAACCCAGCCACCACCAGTTCTCTCTCTTTTCCTGGACTGGACAGCAGGGCAGGAGCCAGGAGCTCGCTGGCTTTGATTCATCATCCTCTAGGAAAAAAGCTGTGGATCCTGCTGGTGATGCTTCCTCTTGACCGTCTGGCCCAGCACAAAGACCTGGTGTTCATCTCCACGCCTATCTCAAGGGGAAAGGCCACTTCTGAGGGCCACTGTCCCCACATGGCACTGCTGAACATGGAATGTGGGAAGTGGAGCTGTGGGAAAAAAAACACGGCCATGGGAGCATGGGAACACATTCCTATCCCACCAGCTTTGTGCCACCAGGCAATGCTCAAGTTTGGTGTGGGTTAAGAATCAAAACCTGATGGTTTCCCCCAGGACTCAGGCTCCTGAATGATGTAAGCATTTGTTGTCCCTCTCCTTAAATAATTACAGAGCAGAGCCAAATGGGTTTTCTCTCCAACAGATGGGCTGCTGACAGGTGCTGCTGGAGGCTGAGAGATGGAAAATCAAGGATGCCCTGATATGGTCTGTCACTAGCTTGAAGAGAAAAAAAGCAGGTGAGGTCTGGTCTCCTTATTCTGCCACATTATTCAGATGCTATAAAGTATAAAAACACAATAATATTGTGTTAGGAAAATATTATTACCTTGTCTTAAAGACAGGGGAATGGAATATGTCCTAAAGTTGGAAGACTGGGATATGTCCTTTGGGACAAGGAGGATCTGATTCCGTAACACAGGTCCCAGAATAAGCAGGGTTCTGTCAGAATGCCATTCTGTAAAATAACAGAAAACAAAAGCTTTTCTTTGTCCCTAAATAAGTAATTTCTGTGCTTCCTTTGTGGTTCACTCTTAAAGGCTTGCTGAATCCAAGGAGGATGTGGTCACACTCATTGGAAACTCCAGATGCTACAATATATAAACACAAATCTGCATTAAACCCACATTTTTAATGAGTTAAATCTCATGTGCTTTCACTCTATTTTTCTCACAGGGTGATGGCAGGCTGCTGCAGTTTTCATGTCCCTTGGAGAGCATTTGCCCAGCTCCTCAGATATCTCCCCCTTGATTTTTTTGACAGGATACAGTCTTTTGTTATTTACTGATGTCACTGTAGCCTAGGAGAGAAATCAACAGAGTCATGAATTATAGACTATGCTTGTAGGACATTTCACTCTGTTTGATTTAGTGTGAACAAATTCCAGATAATTGGAGATGAGTTCCAGTTACAACATTTCACTTCTGAGTTGCCCTAAGTGGTGAGGAGTGTCTGGGTTGAGTATTTTCACAGGGGTCATTGGGAAGGTGAGATCCTTCTGTGTGTAGGTCTCAGTTTTGAAGAAGCCTAATATTGCAGCAATGCAGCTGTGTCTCCACTCAGGAAACACATCAGACTTTGAAAAACAACCTTCAAAATCACCAGGATGAAAGCATCACATGGTGTTGTGTGGGTTTTCTTCAGCTTTAGCTGTGGCATCCTCCAAGTGGTCCTTCACAACTGCAGGTTGTTTCCATCCCAGCTACCACCTCCTGCTGCTGAACACTTGAGGGATAAGAAAAGAAGCATCTTGGCCTGGGTTTTTGAGATCTGAGACTGCTTGGACATAAAATGTACCGTCTCTGCAAAGGTTTCCACCAGCATCCTCATTTTGTGAGTAGAACAGCAACTCCAGCCTTCCATTCAAATTAAAACAAACAAACAAACAAACAAACAAAAAACCAAACAATGAAAAAATGAAAGGGGTGTGGGAAGAGGCCAGAGTCTTGCTTTTCTCCTTGAACAACAAAACTCTTGCCTCAAAGCAAAACCAAAGTCCCTTCCTCATGATTTTGGAAGATGATGTACAGTGCTGTGGTACAACAGCGAGGGGAGGGTGTCCCTGAGCACACAGCCACCCCGGGGCACAGATAGCAGAATTAACTGGACTTTTCCATATGAGTGCTCCATTTATTATCAATAACCACCATTTTAATCATAACTCACTGCCTGCAGGTGGTCCTGTGGTAATGCCATTTTCATCTGTGGTCACTGGAGACTGGGGAGGAGAAAGATTTGTTAGTTATTTGAGGGACTCTTTCACGAGGGCTACGTTCAGGTCTCTCCACATGCATGGAACACCACAATTTGGAAAGTCTGGGTGGTGTTTGGCAAGGTTCTCTTCGTACTCACAACTACAGCACCACACACACTCCTTAAGATAGTCAAGGCACAGGTGATGCACTCCTGCCTACCCTTGGAGTTTATAGCTCTTACTGTTGGTTAAAAATCTGAAAAAATTAGGCCAATATGTGGACATTGGGCCTGGAGGATGCCTCAGCTTGGGTTTTGGAGATTTAGCTCATGATTTTTAACTCCTGGACGTTACAGGGGCAAATATTTGGTTTGCTTGCAGTCTGATGAACCCCATGGTTTCCAGCCAAGCACTTGACCCAGAGAAACAAGCTCATAACTGCATGACTCACCAGGGAAAATCAGCAAAGAGAACAATAAAAATCTGTGGAAACACAGGCAGACTCCATTACCCTGTAAACACCACAGTGGCACAGTCAGTTATGGAGCAGCCCTTTTACCACCTGGGAGGAAAGGAGGCATTGACCATCTTTGGATGTGAAACGAAAGTTCTGCTTATTTCTCTCCCTTCAGGATGGGTGGGACAAGGAAAGCACCAAGAAGCTAAAAACAGAGAAGGAAAAAAAATGAATATTTAAGGAAAAAAGTTACAGCTTCTGGCAAAATATTTTCTCTTTGTGTCTTTCCATGGGGTAATGGCATCCTGAATGGTGCCGGTGGTTGTGACTCCTCTCAGGATGTACATCACAGAGTCACAGGGTGGTTTGGGTTGGGAGGGACCATAAAGATCATCCAGTTCCAACTCCCCCATGCATAAGAAGCGCAGCTGTACTGCACATGTGACGGGCTGAACGGACAGCTCAGTCCCTGGGGTAGTGTCTGGTGACGGGTGGCTTTGATGAGACTTATAGGAAAGCCACTCATGGTGGAGAGAAGCACTTGGGGTCCCAGCTGGTTCATGTTTTATGTGCAAGCATAAAAAAATCAATCAATCAATCATTTAGCGTGCAATCGGCAGAGGGAGGAAGGGTTTTCAAACCAGAATCATAGCAGGTCGTGGCCAGCACTGATTCCTTGCTGTCACAGCCAGAGGTCCCCTCTGATGCACGGGGGAACTCTCCTGTCCTGTGCTGATGTGACCTGGAAATCCCTGTGGTCTTGGAGTCCCCCTGGCTCCAGGCCCATGCAGGGGGTGAAGGCACTGATTGCTGTTCAACATCCTGTCCCACCAGAGACTGGATGGAAAATGTTGATTTCCTTTCAGAGGGGGCACATTCAGAGATGCATTTATTGAGGGCTTGTTTCTCCTTGGAGGCAAAGGGACTGCAAAACAAAGCCCCTTTCCCTGTCATGTTGAAGGCTCCAGGCATGGGGCAGGAAGATAACACTGAAACAAGGCTCTATAACGTGCAAGATCTTGGTTTCCTACACCAAACCACAACGCAGACCCCAGCCATCACAGAGCCAGCAAATATTAAATAAAGTGCTGTCTCCACCAGGGTGCTGGCAGTCCCAGGTGACATCTCTTGCTGCTCCTTCTACAAAATGCCACATCCTATCTGGGGCTGTTTTCAAGCCAAGGTGCCCTTTCAGATCCGAGCTTCACGGCTGGGAAGAAGCCACCTGGGATCAGATGCAGAGGCAGAAGAAAATGTGACTGAGGAGGCACGAGGTGTTCAACCCGGTGACAGCAGTAATTGGCTCAGATTTGTTTGGCTTGTGGATATTCAGCAGTGCTGCTGAAAGTGGGATGTAAGAGCACCCCCAGCCCTGAGGTGCCACATTTTTCTGCCACGTGGATGCAGTGACTGCCCTTTTGAAGGAGGTTATTAATCTCTCCCATTTCATTGCTTTGAGTGGTGGAGCAGTGAAACGCCTGTTCTGCAGCACCTAGAGAGGAAGCCCAAAGACCTGGCTCCTCAGAGAACAACCCACACTCACCCACTTGAAGGACAGAGACTCCTCTCCAGAGTGTCACAGCCACTTGGGAACCTTGATGTTGAAAGCCCCTCCATGGCACATACCTGGAGGAGCACTTCATCTTCTCTGGCTGTAAGAATTTGTCTTAACTAAAGATTTTCAATTAAAAGTCAAGACTGAATTGCTCCAAAGTGCCGGAGACAAGAGTCATTAATACTGGAATGCGAGTTTTAAATAATTTTTAATATGCTCTGCAAGACATCCATAAAAGGCCCTTAATCAATATGCGCTTCAATTCCGTGCATTAGGGTTTGAGGAATTTAAATTCATGGCAGGGGAAGGGTTGAGAAATCATAACGAATTTCCATCAGAGCTCTTACACAGTCAAACCTGGGAGATCATCAGGGTCCAAGCTGCTGGGAGGGTGTGACCACGTGGATCAGACTTTTTTGGTGGTCCCAGTCCCTAGAGGATGGGTGTTGTGGCTTGTCATTGAAATGGAGGCAAATTTTTGAGTCCCTGTTTGTGACAGCAGCTGTGATTTTCCTTGGCCATTTCAGCCAGTATCAAATACTCACTGGCACTACTGGCAGTTTAAGCATAACCTGACCATCCCCTGGTGAGGAGAGAGGATGAGGATGGGCTGAGCTGTAGACAGCAGGGCTGCACGTGCTGATCCTTGGGGACCCCAGATCTTCACGTGCAGAATTCCTATGCCCTCACAGATTTGATAACTCTCTCCCTGCACAGGTACAGGGTTAGTTTTGTGGTTGGTGCACAGGCAAAGCAAGCTGATGCTCCTGCTTCCCACTGCCATTATCTCACAGCAGGAGTGTGGAGAGGAACTTTCCCAAGGTGAGAAGGGACAAGACAATCTGACCCATCCAAGAAGACAGCGGGAATGCAGGTTTGAAGCTAAGCCTGTGCTTAAGCATTTGGCTGGATCCAGGCCAGAGGTGCAGAAAAGACATTTCCAGTAAGGAGAAACCTCTAGGAAGAACCAAACCCTAGAGGAAGCTCAGGGTGAGGTTTGTGCTTCCTATTTCAGTCTAAAAAAAGCCCTGTCCCAGGAGGGGGTGAGTTTCAGTAACATCCAGAGTGTCTCCCACACACGCACACCAAATAATCCAATTCTTTGTATCTTTGTAGAGAGGTGATGACAGTAAAGCACGTGGAAACTCCACGTGCAGATGGACCCTCAGAACATCCTTCCCTGCAGGTAGCCCAGGGACAGAGCAGCATCACCCTTGGAATGGTTCATAGGAGGAGGGACGCACGGAAAGGAGCAGAGATGGTTGTTGCAGCCAGCTTGATGCCCAGAGATGACAAGAGGGCCTAGGGATTTATCCCGTGGTTATCTGCATGCTCTGTGCCATGGGTTTGGATGAGGGCCAGGTATTTCTCTCACCATTTTTCCTTTGGGGAAGGCAGGAGCTGGGGCCTGTACCCTAGGAGCAGGCTGGATGCAGCCACAGTTTCGAAGGCTGAAAAAATGCAGTCCTATAGAGGAAAGCCAGGTGAAGCTATTTCTTAGACTGCCTCAGGCCCTGCTTAGTTTACTGCCAGCCTAAAAATCCCCCAGTGCTGGGAAACCAGCTTGGCCCTTGTGTGCACATTGCTGCAGCTCAGCCTGCGTTCGGAGGGTGCATCTGTCTGGTTTTGCAACCCTGACGCTTGAAACGAGCTAGGGAAAAGCAGGCAGCCCTTTGGAGAGGGATAGGGGAAAATAAAAAAGGAAAGAAAAACAGAAGGAAACCAAAAGCGCGGGCGGGAGGGAAGGGAAAGGGAGGATTTTGTCTCGCGAAGGCGTCGGAGCCTCCGAGGACCGTCCCGGCCGTCGCCCCGCATTGCGAAAGACCCTTTGGCTCGGGAGCCCCTCGGTTTTCCAAGGGATGCCGGCACGGACAGCCCGTCCCGGGCGCTGCTCGCGGAGCGCAGCGGGGATGCCGGGGAGCCGGGAGGCCCCGCGCCGGGGCCGGGATGCGGCGGCAGCGGGAGCGGGATCGGGAGCGGGGCCGCCTGCCATCTAGTGGCACCGGGACCCGGTCCCCTCCCTGCCCCGGCCGAGGGAACCCCCGAACGCAGCCCAGACCCCTCCGACATCCCCCCGCCCGCCCCCATCCCTCTGCATGCGGGGGAATCGCCTTCGGGTTTGGGGGGTTCCGAGGGGTTTCTGCCAGCGGGGCTGGAGCACCTGCCAGGAAAATGCTCCGAGACGTAAATGCGGTGGAGCGTGAACGTGTTTGCGAACCGAGGAGCCGCGCCGATCCCAGCGGCCATGGACTCCTGCCTGT
>VWZW01004512.1:549335-627153 GCA_013397115.1 Edolisoma coerulescens | reverse complement strand
CCCCCCCGGGGGTTGCCCGCCCTGCGGAGGGGTCTTGGCGCATCCCCCCGGGCGCTGCGGCGGCTCCGGCTCCGGGCACTGCGCGGCCCGGAGGGGCCCCCCGGGTGTCCCCATGGGGGTCCCCGGGGTCCCTGCCCGGCGCTGGTGCCGGGGTGCGGGGTGGCCCCTCGGGCACGGGCGGTGCGGGAGGGTGTCGCGTGTGGGTTTCCCCCCGTGGCTCTTTGCCCTCCCCGCGGTGCCGGGGCTGCCTGGCAGGGCTGGATGTGTCCGTCAGCCCACCTGGGTGTCCCCTCCCGGGCTGGCCGTGCCCGCTGTGCCCTGCCTTAGGGCCCCTCTTCGCGTCCCCCGTGTAAAACTGCCCCCGTGGGTCTCCTCGTCCCTTTGGGGTCAGGCGGTGATGTGCCCTTAGAGCTGAGTTTGTGCCGGGTTTCGGAGGTAAATGACGTTCTCTGGAGTTGCATATTTGCCGGATGCAGTAAGGGATGATAATTCCTTTGCATGTTTTCCATTTCATCATTCTCGTTCATCTAGGTAGGTGATGTGTCCTTTTAGCTGGGGCTGCATCGCGTTCTCTTCCCATTTCCCTCCTTTTACCTCTATCATCCTTCTTACCTGAGAAGGATTTGGTTGGCTTTTCGTTTCCTAAATAAATCTTGGCACCCTGGCTGTGTACGCTAATGGATCTTGTGGAGTTCCTTTTCCTCCCTTCTCCACCTGCCAGACCTGCGCCCGAGTGTCCCCCATGTGCCTCCTTTTAAGTGGCTGAATCCATATTATTCTCCTTAGCTGCACACAGAGCTATGCGTGTGTCCCTTGTATTCGCAGATTTGTCTGTGTATTTCCCCATTAAATGAGTGGATTTATGGCCCTCTAATTATGCCAGCACTTCAGTGAGTTTTTATTATGAATCACTGTACAGCATAATGCCTTGGCAAGAGAGCTGCTTGTAAATAAAGCGATGATCTCTAGAACCAGCCAATTTGTTTAGTTTAAAATCCTGGGTGCTGTCGTTTGCCTGTGTACCAACACACCCCTTCTTTTCAGGGGTTGAAACTGGGGTGTGGGGTGCCAAGGGGAAAAAAAAAATTGTCCAGCTGGGGCCACACATATTGTGTTGTACAACTGGCTGTAGTAATTCCCGGGGATGTTTGCACAGGAGGAAAGGGAGGGAGTGACAAAGATTGGGGTGCTTGGTGCCTCTGGATGCAGGGGTCCGTGTCTGGCAGCTCCAGGAGAAGTGGTTTAATTAAACCTGAGGGACTCAGCCCATGGAGAGGGAGCAGCCTATCTTCCTGCAGCAGTGCCTGATGCAATAAGCTGCCGTGATCCAGGGGTGGATCCCTCCCTGCTTTGCTGGTCTGTGGGACAAAGCTGCAGCAAAATTTGCCACATCGAGTGCTGCTGTGCACTCCTCCTCTTGGGCAGGGCTCGAGATCGGAGCTTTAATTAGATTGAATCCTGTCAGCAGGCGTTAATTATTTGCTTCAGTTGTGTTTTTTGGTTGTTTTTTTTTTTTTTTCTTCTCCTTGCGTCTGTCTGAGCACTCTCACTTATAGGTCAAGACAAAGAGTTGCAGTGTGCTGCTTTTGGATGCTCAGCAGCGAGCAGGGTGAGGGCTCTGTTGAGTCAGTTTTGCTGCTGCCTTGATGTTTTTCCACTGCCGACCCCCCTGGCTCAACAAAGCCAATTTGGACTTTTTACTTTGAAAGAAAAAAACCACCAGATCAGATCCGTCCCTCTGCCACGTTACCCAGCAATGGCAGTTGCAGTCCTCAGCCCCAGAGTGAAACTTTCACATTTTGGTAGAATTATTGAACAGGAAGGAAACAGCAGATTTGTTCTGTTCTTGTAGCTGACGGGGTTAATCCTGGCAGGATTCTTATTTTTCCTTCTTCTCCTTGGGTGTGTTTTGATGCAGTCCTTGGAGACTTCCTTTTATTAATAAAATGAGCCTTTGAACCCCTCCGTCTCTGAAGCACTTTTATCTTTTCTAATCTGATTACAGAATGGCAATCTGTGTATTCCCCTCTCTTTGCTTGCTCAGTTACCTGTAATGTTAATGTCAGGAAAGTTCAGAATTTAGGAGAAAGTTGATATTGTGGAAATGTAATCTCTGTGGATTGTGGGGGCTTTTTTGTTTTTTGTTTTTTTTTAAGCTCAAGATATGCAAGGTGCAAGAAAAGTGCTGAACTTGGAGCATCCCATTTTTAAAACATCCCACTTGGGGTGGCTTTGACATCTCTGTGCTTTTTCCTCCAGCACCTTTGTCCTTCTGAGTAATTCAAGATAGATCTTGGTTTTGGTGAAGAAGAGTGGACTCAAAGGAAGACTTTTAGTTAATTTATCTCCAGGAGCAAGCTGGGCATGACAGCTGAGGATCATATTCAGAAAACCCTTTCGGGTTGTAGGGATTGAGCACTTCCCTGGGCTGAAAGGGGAGAATCATCCCCACAGGGCAGAGAGACCTTTGTGGAATTGTAACAAGGTGGTGGTGGTTTGAGTCAGCTCAAGACCTTCTGGAAAGCCCACTGCAAGTTTTTCTGCTCTGAAATATTTAGGCTTTGGGTTTTATTTTTTTTCAAGGGTATTTTTATTTTTTTGTTGACTTTGTTGTATCTCAAAGTTACTGAACAGGTTTTAAAAAGAATGATTCTCGCACAAAATGCAATGCTTTCTTTGCTTAGGCATTGGGCTGCAAATAATCTGTCTTCTGTAAGACCTTCTTCTGAAGATTTGTGTCCTTACTGGCCAGTTTTGATCAGATAGAACAGAGGAAAAGAAGTTTGGAATAGTTGTAGGTCTTAAAGAAAAGGGAAGGGGTAGAAGGAAGAGAAGCCTTGGTGAAGGAGAAAGAGGGCACAAAGCATCTGAGAATCCACTTAGTGCATTCTCAGAAACCAGGGATTTGTGGAAATCTGCTGTACACAGAGGAATATATTTACACGTGGAGATTTAATAGCAGCTCTGTGATTTGACAGTTGTGTGGGGTGGTTGAATTTCCCTAATGAAGTCTGCTAACTCCTAAAAGTGTGTTTCTCACTTGCAGCCTCTGGAGAGCTGTGTGCAGGCTGGACAAACCTCTCCTTGCCAGGGGAGGTGGAAGAAGGGGAGGTCTCATCTGTGGCATTCAAAGAATGAATTTGTATTGTTCTTTTTCTCCTTCTAGGGAGAGCTGGTAAGGAAGCTGAAGGAAGAGAAAGCTCCCCAGGTGGACATAGACAGAGCTGTAGCAGAGCTCAAAGCTCGGAAGAGGGTCCTGGAAGCAAAGGTGAGTCTGGAAATTAAATTCTGAGCTCCACAGTTTTGTCTGAAAAGCCTTGAAGTCTCTGCTTAATTCTTTATTGCAGGTTTGGCCTGAACAGTCCTAGACTGAATCACTTCTGAGGTAGTTTTTATAGGTTTCCAGCTAGTGGCAATTTCATTCTTTGCCTGTTACACTCATTTCTGTTAGCATTAAATCAGTGTGCAAACAAATAAATATGAATTCAGGTTGCCCAATAATCAAAGCTGAAATTAAGTGTATATTCACTAATCTTTGTTTACTGTATTGATTTTTTGTGTGCAGTGTGAGAACACATGCTGGTCACTATAATGAGTTTTCAGATTCTTTGTGCATTGAAATTCCCTGATCGTCATAGAACCTGTTTACTTAGAAACCACCCATTTTGCTACAGTAACAAAGTTTTTGTGGATGTCTCAAAATAACCTGTGGTTTTCCTCAGCTTTAGAGAGAGGTGAAATCGTGTCCCCTTTTTCAAATGTGGCCATGCTCTGAAGAGTCTTTGTGGAAATTAAATGATGGAACTTGAAGTTTGTTTTGTGTCCAGATCAATAAACAAGTAAAATACACTTCCTTATCCTGTGAGCTTCCCTCCCCTTCCCAGTCTGAAATAACAAAAAGAAACTCTTGAAGCTTAAAACCAGTTGGGTGTGCAGATTCATCCAGGGAACTGCCAGGTTCTTTCTAATCTCTATTTCATATAAACATGATTGCAGTTGTGCCTTGGTGGTCCTCTTAAAAATAAATGGATTAATGAGTAAATACAGCACTTCTTGCAGCTGCCTGACTGTGAGAATGTGAGTCCACCTGAACTGAAACCCATTGACCCTGTTTGTCCTACAGAGTCACGTGGGGTGAGCAGGTGCTGCTCTCTGCCAGGTCTGGAGTTGTGACTGCCTGTTTGCATACACTGAACCCAAGTAAATGTCATTTTTACTGAGTACTCAGCACAGGGACTGGGCTTTGAAACCATTGCATGAAACCTGCATTGATGGCTAGGTCATCCTGGAGGAAACATTATCTAAATGTTTCCCCAGTTTTGTGTACCAACCCTCAGAGGCTTGGAGGGATGTCACCAGGCAGGTTAGGGGTCCTGGTGTCCCTGTGGATGTCAGCAGGCAGGTTTGGAGTCCTGGTGTCCCTGTGGATGTCAGCAGGCAGGGGAGGGGTCCTCGTGTCCCTGTGGATGTCACCAGGCAGGTTTGGAGTCCTGGTGTCCCTGTGGATGTCTCCAGGCAGGTTTGGAGTCCCGGTATTCCTGTGGATGTCAGCAGGCAGGTGAGGGGTCCTGGTGTCCCTGTGGATGTCTCCAGGCAGGTTTGGGATCCTGGTATCCCTGTGGATGTCTCCAGGCAGGTTTGGAGTCCCGGTGTCCCTGTGGATGTCAGCAGGCAGGTGAGGGGTCCTGGTATTCCTGTGGATGTCACCAGGCAGGTGAAGAGTCCTGGTATCCCTGTGGATGTCAGCAGGCAGGTGAGGGGTCCTGGTATTCCTGTGGATGTCACCAGGCAGGTTTGGAGTCCTGGTGTCCCTGTGGATGTCAGCAGGCAGGTTAAGGGTCCTGGTGTCCCTGTGGATGTCACCAGGCAGGTTTGGAGTCCTGGTGTCCCTGTGGGTGTCAGCAGGCAGTTTTGGAGTCCCAGTGTCCCTGTGAGCCCCACCTCTGTGTTGGAGGGTGCCTGTAGGATGCAGTGGGGAGCTGTTCTTAGCCCTTGCACAATCTGTGTGGGCTGTCAGTGCAAGGGTTACCTTGCAAATGCAGCATCTGCCCTTGGGAGTGCAGCACTCCAGCACTGGGAGTGTTTCTCTCCTGATGCTGTTCCCAGCAAGGATCACAGTCCCTTCCACCTTTTGGGGAAGGCAGCAGTGGGAGTGCTCCTTTGCTTTAGCAGCAACTGATGGTTTTCAAGCCCTGTGGCTCTTACTTGAAGATGGCAGAGCTGCTCTGAATTTGAAGCTTTGGGCAGGGTGGAGCAGGTCAGGAGCAGGACAGAGGTACAGTGCTATTAAAATTAGACCATGTTTATTTGTCTTTATAGATGGTAAAAAAGGAAAAGTTTGAAACAAATGGACACACAAAACTTTTTGTTACCAAAAGGCTGTTCAGAATGATCGTCTGAGCCACTTAGGAGGATCTGAATTCATTGAACTTCAGGGCTTAACTCTGCTTTAATTATCCAAACATCTTTCCTGGAGAAAATCTGCCAAGTCTGTTGACCTCACTAATGGATTAGATTGCAAAAATCACAGGTTTTCAGATAAAATAGTGAGTCTGCTGTTAAACATTTTCACAGTATCTAGTCAGGGCATTAAGGCACTCTTAAATTTTCTGAGTGCAGGGGGGCATATTTGTGAAGACCTAAATTTTACGAATAGATTTTATTTGTACAAGTACCTAAAATCATCCCTCTGACAGAACACAAGGATGATGGTGCTTGTAATCTTCATAGTCAAAACTTCTTCATGTGAGGAACACTTGACTGAAAGGTTTATATATGCCAAGATGTGAGCAGTCTGAGATGGTCACTTGAAGCTCTTTTCCTAGTCAGGAGAGGGAAAAAGGTCAGAATTGCTTTGGAAATTGGCATTTCTTTGCAGTGATTGTGAAGAAACCTGAGGATAACTCGCTCAGGGAAACTTAGGTCATGAATCCACCTCAAGTGTCTAAACTGCTGCATTCAGACAAGGATGTCCATAATTGAGCACTTGAATCTCAGTGGGAGCATTCCTCTTTGGAAAATGAGGATGTTGGCAGGATACCTTTGCTTCAAAATGGTCTTTGCATACTTCTGACTCACGGTGGTGAGTGGATTCTCCTCCTGCCAGAATCAGGAGCTATTGACTGGTTTTGTTTTGCCTGACTTACAGGAGCTGGCCTTACAGCCCAAAGATGACATCGTGGACAGAGTTAAGATGGAAGACACTCTCAAAAGGAGGTTTTTCTATGACCAAGCCTTTTCTATTTATGGAGGTATGGGTTTGAAGAAATTTACATTTTAATCCCTTTAGGCTAATGTTCTGGTCTTTCTAGCTGGGTGAAATGCTGCACTTCTGTAATGTTATATTAATGCAGCATACAAGATTTGTTTTTTTTAAGTTTGCTTTAAACTTTCCTTCTTTAATTTGTAAACTTTTCAAAAATTCCTCCTTCCTAAAGTGTTTGGGTTGGGATAGGACTCAATTTTTGTCTTGTGCTCTCTGAATGGAAATGAGTGGACTTTAGGATGCATGTCCTGAGCATTATATTGGTAGAAGATGTCTTCTTTGCTGAGGGTAGGGTGTTTGGGGCTTAAGGAGATCATCAGCTTATTTATAACCATCCATCTCTGTCTGAGCTTCTCTTGGCAAATTAATCACAGAATATTCTGAGCTGGAAGGGACCCAGAAGGATCATCGAGTCCAGCTCTTAAGTGAATGGCCCACAAGGGGACCAATAATGCTCAAACCCACTGTGAACTTTAGAACCTGTTCCCTCAGTGAACTTTGGCAATGAACTTTATGGCACAGGTGAATAATTGTGGCTGTTAAACCTCTTCAGATGGCTGACACGAGCATCTCAGGAGGGACACAATGCCTCTATGGTTACTGCCCTTTCACCTTAGATACTAAAATAAACACTCTGGGTTGTTTTATTGGCAGTAACACTGCTGCAGCTCGTGCATGGTCACTTCTTCTGTATTCAGATTCCTCCTTCACGTAGATTGCTCCCACAAAACTCTCCACAAAATAGAATCCATTGGTGGAGGAAGTGTGGTTTTCAGAGTTGTTGGCTGCAGGAGTTTATCAGTTTTAGACTCTGTCACTCCTGATGCCTCAGTGCTCTGCAGCTGAACTGTGCTTCATGCTCATAAAATGAAACCAACTGATGGAAACACTGGGAAGGGAGGACATCTCCTCCAAACAGTGCAGGTTTGCACAATCTCACACTTCTTTTTTACCCTTTGCTCTTTGCAGGAGTCAGTGGTCTGTATGACTTTGGGCCTGTTGGGTGTGCTTTGAAGAACAACATCATCCAAGCATGGAGACATCACTTTATTCAGGAAGAGCAAATCCTGGAGATTGACTGCACCATGCTCACACCTGAGCCGGTTCTAAAGTAAATATGGGTCTTTTTTTTTTTTCTCCTGCATGTAATTTCTGGTCGTAGTTGCTTTTTACAGTTTTCTGTAAAAGTATCCACAGGGATCTTGAGTCTGGGTCACCCAATTTCGTACCATAATTAGGTACCAGTGCACAGGCCAGTGTGAGAAGCTGTTGTTCCATAAATCAGGGAAAGCATTGGCACTCATGTTTGAGAGTCTAAAGCCTCCTAGCAGTCCCATTAGGTAAGAAATTGTCATTATTTCTTTTTCTAAAAGATTAAGATGACAAGAAAAAGGTGTAATGGGCAGAAGCTTTCGTGGATCCCTGGTATGAAATACTGGGAGAGTGTCCACCTGAATTACTGGTAACTCCTCTCTACTGCAGCTATGTCTAGTTTTGATTGCAATGCAGTTCTTGAAGGCACTAAGTGTCATCTTTGTGACACATTTTAAGATTTAGATGTATTGATCCTTCCCACAGATCATGTTTTCTGGGGGTAATGCTGCTTAATGTGACTCTGTAATCTGAAGCAGAAGTGACCCTGCAGTTTGGGCACTTATTTTGAAGGATGTCCCTTTGGTAAGAGTCTGTCCACTGGGGTCACACAGACCTGGGGCTGTCTGGTGGCAGCTGTCACATTCCTTGTGTTGTGTCATCTCTTCTAGGACTTCTGGCCATGTAGACAAGTTTGCTGACTTCATGGTGAAAGATGTGAAAAATGGGGAGTGTTTTCGTGCCGATCATCTCTTAAAAGGTTTGATTTTCTTCCAAGCTAGGTGGGCCTGGGGATTTCTTGCAGTGGTACAAGCATTGGAAAAGAGAATATTTTTCAAGGTGTAGCCAGTCTTTCATACTTGTGTTTGCAGTTAATTAATCATATCATACCAGAACTCCCATAAGTTCTGTTAGTGTCTTAAATGAGGTGCAGGATCTCTGGTGAAAACACAGTTGTGTCCCTTTTTATAAAATCCAGTGTCATTAGGCCATAAAAGATTACTGTGTTGTCTAAGCTGAGGACTCACAAGATTCCTGCACTCCACTGCATTCTGGTCTTAGTTTTCTTGAATTTCAGTTGCTTTTTCAGTACTGAGAAACAATTTATTGATGTGGGGGGCCAGAGCATATTTTTCCTATGCAAGGTCAATTACATGGCAGTGGATGACTTTCATGTGTACCTTAGAAATAGACCTCGGGCATTGCTTCGATTTGCAAAGTCCTCACACTTCTTCCTGGTTATTATAATTTATTTGAAAAAACAAACCAAAAAAGTCACGTGAAGGAATCTCAGAAATAAGAAGCCTGTGTGAAAACTTTCTCATGTACAGTTCCACTGTGAATGGAAGGATTGTTCCACTCTGTTTAAGTGAGTTGTGCTCTCTGGTTTTCAAGCCTTTTCCTTGAGATTCAAGTATGCAGAACAATCTATATTGGCATCAGAGCACTTTTCATGATATTCATTAAGGATTTTGTTTTTGTTCAAAAAAACCCTCAAAAGAAGGGTTTTTTCCATCCAACCTCTGCCTCCTTTGCTGAGCAGCCTCCTAAACAAGTGTGTCCCTGTGAACAGCCACCTGCTGTTCCTGCCAAACTGAGCTGTTACTGACTAAAAAGTCAAATTGCTTTTTTCAAACAGGAGTGGGAAGTCTTGGCATCACTGTCTGCCTTTGTGTCTCAGGGAGGAGGATGTTGTGCTGTAACGTGGAATGCAGTCCAGCCCCACCATACCAGCTCTGTACCTGCCTCTGTGAATAAAATCAGCCTTGCTGGCTTGGGATCAGACATTGAGTTTCTAGTCTGTGTAATAGAAAGCAAGGAGAAAGGAGCTACAAAGCCATTGCTTGGGTTTAGAGAAATAATATTGGAAAGGAGCTAGATAAGAATGTGTTGTTTTCCCTGTGGCACACCAGTACAGTGAACTGTAGGTCACTGTTGCCCTGAGGACATGGCTGGAATTACCCTGGTGGACACTGTCAGGACGAGTTGTGGACATCACTTAACTCGTGCTGGGGGATCCTCCCGAGCTGTTTTACACTGGGGTCAGTGATGGAATTGCAGTATAAACTCATCACCTGCTTTTCTTACAGCCCACCTGCAGAAACTGATGTCTGACAAGAAGTGCACAGCAGAGAAAAAGGCAGAAATGGAAAATGTTCTAACACAGGTAGGTGCTGCATGGGGAGGTGGCTGCTTCGGGGAGGGGGGCGTGTGACAGAGTCCAGAGGCACAAGCCCCTTGCTGTTCTGAAGATACTCAGAAGTCTTTACCCCAGAGATCCTCTCAAATACTGAAAATTTAACTTGCTAGCAAATACTGTGAGCTTGCTGGTGAATCACATCTCCCTCATTGTTCTGGAGAGCTACTGCTTTTATAGTAATTAATCTCTTTAAGAGATTGGTAGGGCTGAAGCTCAGTCTTGAAGTTGGTCTGCTCTGTTTCATTTCATATCCTGGCAAAAAGCTTTTACCTTTGTCAGTCCCTCACTGCAGGATTGTCATACAGAGGCACAGAGATGGATCACAGTTTTTGTCAGGGTTTTTCTGAATCAGCTTAGCTTAGTTTTGAAGTTGTCTCAGCTTTGAAGCACTTGAGATTTGTTCCTCTGGCACCCCACAAAGATTTTTCCTGTGTTTACCATGAGAATAGTTGGTGCTCAGGCTGACATTCCTGAACAACTGTACAAACATTTGCCTTTATTTTTTTAATTTTTTTTTCTTTGTTTTTAATGTTTGTTCTCATGACTTCTAGGATAAATGCTTCCAAAGCCATGCAGTGAATGAATGTTTCCTTCCAGAAAGAGAAACATTTTTGTCAGTGTTTTGCATCACAGTATAGCTCTCATTAGGTTTTCCACACTACAACACTGAACTTTGACCATCCTTTAGGGAAATCTCTCTATTAATAAACTATTTTTATATCCTGGTTTTGGATTTTTTTTCTGATGTATGAAAGATCATGACAACCAGAAATGCAGAACAGCTCTGAAAGAGCATTTAATGCATACCTTAATATTGTGTATCAAGCAGCAGAAAAAAGAGAAATGAATGCAAACAAAGCCCTGCAGAAATTTTAGCTTTCTTCTCTCATTTTTTTGTTCCCAACTCAGAGCTCCCCATGTTTTAGCTGAATCTGTTCAAAAGAATCTGTTCTGGTGGGTGGTGGTGCAGTCCCAGTGACTTTTCTCCTGCTGTGCTCCCACTCTTAAGCTCAGACTTCCTGTGGTGTGACTAAATTCTGGACCTATTACTAAAATGGGTTTGCAAATGTGCAAAGTGTATTCTTCTATCACTGGTTCAAACTTTAGCTTGCTCAAAAATTTAGGTTGGAAGGGAATATTTCAGGCAGGTGATTCAGAGCTGTGGATCATGCTCAGTAAAAGATAAAGAGGACATTCATTCCTGTTATCTTATCTAGTAATTGAAATAATTCTCTTGTGTTTTGGTATTAGTTGGACAATTATGGGCAGCAAGAGCTTGCAGATCTCTTTGTGAACTACAATGTGAAGTCACCTGTCACTGGCAATGACCTGTCCCCTCCTGTTTCTTTCAATCTGATGTTCAAGACCTCCATTGGGCCTGGAGGAAACATGCCTGGGTAGGTGCTGATTTCATTCTGCTCATGCTCTCCCTGCTTTGGAGATCATTTGGAATAAAAATGAAGTCTCTTGAGTAGCTTTCCCCTGCCTTTCAGTCCCAGCCTCCTGTAGCAGGTTAGCATTCCTTGGAGTCTTGGGAAAAGGCAGGAGAAATAAGGGGCTGTTGGAGAATCATGAAAATACTTAAAGCACCCAAAATATGGATCCCAGCTGGGCCCTTGCTGGTGGGAGTAGTTTCCATAAAGCCAGTTAATGCTGGATCTGCAATTGTCAGTGACTTCATGGCTGTAGAAAACCTACTTCAGGGTACCTGTTTGAGGAAGAATTCATTTTTTTCCCTTCAGTCTATTGCTTCATTGTTTGTTTTGTCTGGAGTTAAAAGTCTCAAGAGAAAAACTTTCACCTGTAAATTTTGTAGCAACTGTGGCTTTCTCCCTGTTTTCTCCGCCCTTAAATCTTCCTGATTTTTGCTCTCCCCCATCTCCTTTCAGCTACCTGAGGCCAGAAACTGCACAGGGAATATTCCTCAACTTCAAACGTCTTCTGGAGTTTAACCAAGGCAAATTGCCTTTTGCTGCTGCCCAGATTGGAAATTCCTTCAGGAATGAAATCTCACCCCGCTCCGGCCTTATCAGAGTGAGGTACTGCCAACTTCCACTTTCAGCAGGAGGGTACCTGGGAGCAGGGAGCATCTTCCTTTTGTTCCAGGGTTTGTGCAGGATTATTTCACTTTAGTGCTTTCTCCCAGAGGAATCCTGATCATGTGCCTGGTGAGTCTCAGGCTTTACAGATGAACTCAATAGTTTAGGTTGGAAGCACAGAATTCTATCTAAGATTGGCTTGTGAGAAGTAGAATCTCTGAAATAGTTGTTGTATTAGAGATAAACTCAGCTTCACTGACAGACTTTGGCTTCCATTATTGTCTAAAAGAATCATGTCAAAGGTAGCTGTGTTCTCTACAGTACTTTGCCTGTTTAATTATGTTCCTGCAATTTGCTTTGAAACTGAAATCGAAACGTGATTGACCTTGCAGCAATATTTCCTTGTCTCAGTCCTGCAGATTCTGCAGTTCTACAGCTTGCTCCAGAGAGGAAGTTGGGAGATAACCTGACTCAGGACCAGTGTTTGTGTCACAAGATCAGTCCAGCAGGAAGGCTCAGGGTTATTGGGAATTACTTTCAGTTCTGTCTTTAGATAAAAGTGATTATTGCCTTTCATTAAGGATAATCTCTGTATTTAAACTTATCTATCCTAATTGGAAGTCTCTTGCATATAATTTGGAATAAGAGCTCCCATGCACAGGCAGTACATGCTGTAAACTTGGTAATTGATTAATGTGGTGCCATAAATGTCACTGAGAGGTCATGGCATCATTAGCATGGAGGGAACTCAGGAATTTCCTCAGTCCTCCTGTTGTGTTTTGCTCATCTGGAAATGAGAACTTCTCTCATTGAAATAATTTTCAGTCAAATATAAATGATATGCTTGTGGCACATTTATTGGAGACTGTTATTATGCAATCACAGCAAATTACACCCTGATGGCTGCGATTTACAGTTAATGATTACCTAGAGCTTTTTTAAAGGTTCTTGATAATGAGCTAATTCAGTGGAAAGTGATTTCAAGCAAGAAGGCTCAGAATCAATCTCCAGGTAAAGATACATTAAAGACAAGTTCTTAAAACAGAATGCACACCATTGCTGAGTGCAGCAGTGTCATTATCTTCAGGAAATCATCACCTCACCTGGTTATTTTTGGCACCTCTGGCATGAGTTAAAGCTACTGATTTAATCAGCAGACCCTGTAAGGAACAGATACTCCTAATATGGGCATGACAGCAGTCTAGAAAAACTCCAGAGAACTTCTGGAGGTACTTCCAAAGGTGGTATCATGTGCTCTGATTCACAGTGGTGTTAGCCATGGCCTGGAGAGCTCTAGGTGAATTTGTAGAAAGTTTTGTTAGGAATTTGAAGATGAAACTAAATCCAATGATGAGGCTTGGTTCATGTTCCAGTTCGTCCATTGTCTTGGCTGGGTTTGCATACAACTTTAAATTACTGACTTGGTTGTGAGAGGCTGAAGCACAATGGTTTATTAGGGGCTGATACATAAAATATTTAATGTGTATTTGTTTGTTTTCACTAGGGAATTCACCATGGCAGAAATCGAGCACTTTGTGGACCCCAGTGAGAAAAACCACCCCAAGTTCCAGAACGTGGCAGATCTCAACATCCTGCTGTACTCGGCCAAGGCGCAGGTCAGCGGGCAGTCTGCGCACGTCATGCGGCTGGGAGACGCTGTGCAGCAGGTAACCTTCCCCTGGGAGGCACGGGCAGTTTGCTCAAGGCAATATTGCTCTCAAGGCTAAGTTGCAAACTGGCTTTTTAAAATTAGAGCTCTGAGTGGTGTGTCTGTCCAGCCCCACATTGGTCTGAACACACGTAGCGCAGCTGAAATGTTCTGAATCCGGGGCTGAGGGGATGGGTGAGCTCCCTGCACTGGGTTTGCACAAAGTTTGTGTTGTGTTGGTGCCAGCTGGGGTTTGCTCCCAGATTTAAGAGCAGATTCTCTTCAGTGAATCAGTGAGACTGAGATCCAGGCCTGGCCCTTGTTAGCAGAAGAGTGCAGGTGGTGCTGGGATAGAGGTTGGAAGTTAAACTTCACACGTAGCTAGTGGAGAGGGACAGTAAGGAATATTAATACAAGCAGTAACTGGGAATCTCATACTCAGCTGGTGACCCCCATCAGTACGTGGCTTGCATAATTAGATGAATCACTACCTGATTCGTCTAATTACGAATGGGTTGATTTACCAACCCCCTCCATCCCATTTCCTCCAACCCGCAAATGAAAAGAAACCTGAAAAAACACCAAAACATTGCCTTTAAAAAACATAAACAAAGCAAAAAATTCCCAAAAACAACAGCAAAAAAAAAAAAAAGAACACCACCCCTCTGTTATATTGCAGCTGTGAACTGTAGGGTGCAGCTGTTGTAATGCCAGCGACTGCAGTGCTGCATACAGTGGGATATTTACAAGTAGGTGATCCTCAGAGACAGTGAGAGATGAGTCCTGGAGTGACAGTAACTCACTGTTCTGGTCAGATGGAGATAGTGCCAGTGGTACGAGGTGAATTTGAGGAGCTGTAACAGTTTCAGGGGAGACAGATTGCTCCAAGTTCTATCTGTATCCTGTCAGGTTGCCTGCAGAAGTACAACAAATCGTGACTTTGCTTCCTCAGGAATGAATGTGGCTGTTTTCTTCCTGTTTTTTCCCCCTGCAGGGTGTGATCAATAACTCGGTTCTCGGTTACTTCATTGGCAGAATCTACCTCTTCCTCACAAAGGTCGGCGTGTCCCCGGAGAAGCTGCGCTTCCGACAGCACATGGAGAACGAGATGGCTCATTATGCCTGTGACTGCTGGGATGCAGAGTCCAAAACCTCCTATGTAAGTGGGCAGAGTGGAAACAGCAAGGGGCAACCCCTGTCAGATCTGGTTCGTTTCTGGCTTTTTAAAGTTAGGGCTGTGAGTCTGATGCGTCCGTCCAGCTCCGTGTTGGTCCGGACACGCGTAGTGCAGTTGAAATGTTCTGAATCCAGGACCAAGGGGCAGGTCAGCTCCCTGCACAAAGTTTAGGAGCTGTTCATGCTGCTTTGGTAGGTCCAGGCTCCTTTGCTGGAGCCTGAAGTAGCCTGGGGACACTTCACTGCTCAGATTTTGTCTGGAGTTAAAGGAAACTGAGTCCTAGTGCTTTCCAAAGACTGTAACCTCTGTTAGAGCAGTGGGGAAGGATTTGTTTTGCTGGAGGTGTTATTCCAGGGCACATTGCTTCCTGCTTGAATGCTTGCTCTTCCTTTCCCTCATCCAAGCTGTGAGAAATGAGTTCACTCCTGCCAGTTCAGACAGCTGGTGCTGGAAGAAAAATTCCCCAAGGATTTGCTATCATCTTCCTGCTGAGTCATTAAGAGCTTTTTCATTCAAGCCTTGTTGAATGCTATTTTATTCCCTCTTGTATTGTTGGTTGGATTTAGACTTACCACTAGTGATGTTTTGTTACAGCAAGTTAGAGGAATAGCAGCCAGTAAAATTCTACCCAACTTAAGATTAGAAAACAAACCTCCTGCAGCTCAGATGAGTGATTTGTCTTCATATGGAAAAGCCCTGGAGAAGTGACTGAAGGAATGGCTTCCTCTGAATATCCACAGCTGACTTCCACAAGTTCACAGCCCCTCTTCCCAGCCAGCCCAAAACTGGACATGTGTGGGCCACACCATGTAAATAAGATTATTAAACTTTACAAGCCTTGCCATGATGATCAGGACAACACTCACAGGGCAGGGTGTCCAACAGCCTAACCCAGGAGTGAGCACAGCAATCCCAGGGGCATGAAAGGAACACCTTGGGAGCTGGACCATGCTTTGGTTTGTTACTTAACTCTGACCAGAAATGTTTGTGTCAGCTTGCAGCACTCAGTAGTAAGAAGGGAACTGGTCTGAGTAGCCTAAAATCCATTCTGTAAATTTACTGCATACAATGGTTTGGGTTAAGGGATTTTAAAGATCCAACCCCTTGCTAAGGGCAGGGACACCTTCCACTATCCCAGGTTGCTCCAAGCCCTGTCCAACCTGGCCTTGGACACTTCCAGGGATGGGGCAGCCACAGCTTCTCTGGGCACCCTGTGCCAGGGCTTCACCACCCTCACAGGGAAGAATTTCTTCCCAATATCCCATCTAGCCCTGCAGTCCTTCAGTTTGAAGCCATTCCCCCTTGTCCTGTCACTCCATGTCCTTGTCACAAGTCCCTCTCCAGCTCTCCTGGAACCCCTTTAGGCACTGGAAAGGGCTCTGAGGTCTCCCTGGAGCCCTCTCTTCTCCAGGCTGAACAACCACATAAACCTGTATTCTGTGTTTTCTGAGAAGTAGCTGTAACACCCTAATAGCCTAATTTCAGTAAAAATCCTCCAAAATAGCCTGGAACACCACAATTTTCAAGCCCAGGGATTTTTTTCTGTTCACATACCTTTTCTGACACCCTGCTATATCACTCCAGCCTGGAAAACCAGACAACATCTGGCTGCCTGTACGTCCCACTCTGAGGTGGCAGTGAGTGGGAAGCAGCTGCTGAGCCTATCTTACATGGGATTGTCTGTTAGGAAATCCAGAGGGAAGTTGTATTTGCTGCTTCACCAATCCAGAGCAATGCTTGTTCTGAGATTCCTCCTTGCCATACATGCTGAAATATTGGATTAAGAGCTTCCTGTGCATGTGATCTGTGTTGTAGCAGCATCTAAGCCAGGTTTTTGGCCATTCCAGTGTGGTTGATTCCCTGCTGTGTGTCCCATGCTCGGGAGCAGCAGAGCCCTGGGGACATGATGCCTTGTGTGCCTGTGGCATGTGAGTGATAGGACTGTGTGCTCTGGCCCCAGCCTGAGCTGTTGGCACAGGGCTGTGCTCTGCCAAGCCATGTGGAAAAGCTGGCCCTGAACACAGGCACTGGGTAGATGACTGATCGTTTCCTCTGGAAACAAATGGAATCACTCAAATGAGGGAGCAACTGGTGAGGGAGGGCTGCTTATTGTAACAGAGCTAATTATGTAGAAAAAACAGTCCTGGGAGCAGGGAGGGCTTAAGGGTGAATAAACATATTTGATGGTTAAGTGGACAAAAAAGTGAGTTGGTGAAAGCTTCCAGTTTTGTTTTTTCAGGGTTGGATTGAGATCGTTGGCTGCGCTGATCGTTCCTGCTATGACCTTTCCTGCCATGCCCGTGCCACCAAAGTTCCTCTCATAGCTGAGAAGCATCTCAAAGAACCTATATCCTTTCAGAATAAACCAGCATCTCCTCAAGTGGAAAGGGGTTGGACAGGGAGGTGTCTTGGAGATCTGCACAGCTCTATTTCAAGTTACAGCTGTATATTTAACAGGGAAACCTACAGCTACAGGCCAGCATGACTTTGACAAGTGACCTGGAAAGAATTGAGCATTTGTTATTCCTTTCCTCTCTTGGAGGGAAGTTCCTTCATCCAGTAGTGGAGGAGATGTCTTTGTGTTGTGTAGCAATTAACTTTGACATAATGAAGGAACCAGGCCTTGCTTTCTGTCCTCACAAGCTCCTTAACTGCCTCGCACAGAACAGTCAACATTGTTCAGTTTGAGGCAAATAAGGGAGCCATTGGCAAAGCTTACAAGAAGGATGCCAAGGTGGTGATGGAATATCTTTCCATGTGTGATGAGTGCTACATCAGCGAGATGGAGCAGCTGCTCAACGAGAAAGGGTGAGCTGGCTCTGGGTGTGTGTGGTACCTTCCTCTGACATCCTGATGTGGGCTGCAAAGGGCTGCTGCATTTTTTAAGCCACCTAAAACCAGTTTCCTCGTGAGAGCAGGCTGTGTGGGTCATCTGAGATGTTTGAGTGCTGTCCCTTCCACCAGGCATTGCTGGTGATCCATCAACATCTCCCTTGGTGTGTGCACATAAATCGGATATTTGTTTGTGTGGGAATGAGCTGCTGGCTTTAGTAGGATCATCCCAGAAGAGAAACAGTTCAGTGAAATGGGAATTGTTTACCAGCTGCCCCACTCTGGCTTGAGAGCAGACCAGGACTGAATTAAAACTTTAAAATGAATAAAATAATTCTGTGCCTGATGGAACAAAATAGTTACATGAGAACCAAAACTTGCCTGATATCCTCCAGTGTTCAATGAGCTGCTCTAGGACCTGTTACAGCCTTTGATTTACTGTGGCAGGAATTTGTATGATTTTCTTTGACCTGCCTTCCTGACAACACGTGCAGGAACTGAAAATATGAGAAGTCTTTACAGTTGTCAAATTAGGCTGAAGCAGGACAACAGCTGTCTGTGTTATGAGAAAGTTAATGGTGCAGTAACAAAAAAATAAACTTCATTTCCTCCTTGAAATGATACAAGGTGTGGGATCAATGAATACATTAGAATGGTAACATTTACATCTTTTTTTCTTCCCCTGAGCTAGGATTTATTTCCTTTACATCTCTGTGAATGTGGAAGTGTAGAAAAAAACATTAGCACTCAAAATGGGCAGAGAAATTATTGCAGAGAAGGTGAACTTAGTCCCTCCAGAATCTCCCTGAAATGGTTCAATGGATGAGTTACAAGCAATATCCCTGGTTTTATGGAGAGTCCAGTGCCTGCTTTGTGTGCCTCCCTTTTTCTCTTTGGTGTATAGGCTTCACCCTGAGAATTTCCCAATTGAGTTTGCTTCAGGCTTTTCCCAAAATGAGTTTGCTTCAGGCTGTTAACCACAGCTAAGTTCACTGTGATTATGAAAATGGTGGCTTTTAATGTACATGTAGTAATTTTATTATTAATGCAAATTTCTTTTAATGGGTATGCTACGTGTTTCTTTCATCTCTGGGGTTTTCCCTGGCTTCTGTCATCCTACTCTTAGAGTCAACCAAGTGATGCAATTAAGGAAATAAAACTTGTTTGTTTATTGCTGTAGCTTTTAAATTACTTTTCTTTTTCTTTGCAGGGAATTCACTGTTGAAACTGAAGGGAAAACTTTTGTATTAACAAAGGACATGGTTACTGTGAAGAGATTTCAGAAAACATTACATGGTAAATTTGATTCTTTGTTGTTTGATCATCATCAGGATACACTTTGAGCACACTTTGAGCAAGTTGATAGAAACATTTTTAGTCAGGATTAAGTGACAAACCAAAGTGCAAATCCAGGTCACAAGGAGGTTTTGTGGAAGGTGTCCTTGTGGGATTCTTTGCTGGAATTTGGGTTGGATCTGAGGCTTCTCTGCCCAGACTGCTGGATGCTGAGGTTGTTAAATCAAAGTGGGCCAGGGACTGAGCATTGCCATGCCATCATCCAGGCTGTTTAATTGCTGGTCTACTCCCTGGCATGGCTTTCCCTGCCAAATAGCACCCCCAGACAATGTCTGGGCCCAGTTTGTGGCTTGGGGTAGGCAGTGATCGGTTTGGATGAGGCTTTGCTGTTGTGAAGTGGAAGAGGCTTTATCTGTGTGGATGCAAGTTGTGCAGTGCTGTTTGCTCTCAGGACCAGAGAAGAGGCCCCAAGTTGTTTTCTACAGCCTAAATACGTCCTGTACATGAGCTAAGTCCAAATCTCTATTTCACGTATTTGTACTTAGAGCAGAAATGTTTAATCTTTTATTTCCATGTACTCACCTACACATAACCAGAACTTCTGAGCAGAAAGCATCAGCAACCACATCTTTTTCTTGTGTCTGAACTCATTTTTAATGGTGGTGTGTGTTATTTTGTGTTCCAGTGGAAGAAATCGTCCCAAATGTCATTGAGCCCTCGTTTGGCATTGGCAGGATCATGTACACAGTGTTTGAGCACACGTTCCGCATCCGGGAAGGAGACGAGCAGAGAACGGTGAGCATCCCTGAGGCTGGGCCAGCTGCAGGCACCTGCCTTCCCCTGACAGCCAGGGAAAGGGCTGAAATAAGACTGCACAATGCCCAGTAGAGATGGGAAAGCTCAGGTGGGCTGTGGAATTGCTGGTTATGCCAGAGTACATGTCATTTTTACATGAGAGCGTTCTGGGGCCACGTGTGCATGAGGCTCTTGCTGGGTTACTGGCAAGGGGGTGAGAAATTCCTCCTGGATCCACACTTGGCAGTGTTCCATTGCTCAGAGAAAGGCATTTCTTCAGTGTTTAATTTCCTTCCTTTCTGCTGCCTTTCCTGGAATCATACTTCTGTGCAGCAGGATGGACAATGGACCAACTGTTTGCTCAGTCCCCTGCAAAATTCAGCCTTCTCTGGTTCTGGACACCCCTAAAACCTTGGCCTGAAGCTTTGCTGTAGCAGGGGCCAGAGGGAAGTGTTTGTTACATACAGAGCTTCCTCCAGCCAGTGCCCAGATGTGATGCTCTGTGCCACTGCTGGTGGCCCGTGGGAGGCTGGCTGGAAACTTGGGACTGCTTCCTGCTCCTGGACTGTGTTCATAAAAAAGAAATAAAACATAATTAAAATGCTTCTTCGTGTCTCTGGGTGCCACAGGATGTGGTACATTTATGAGTGGAATAACAAGGTTCAGGATCCCAGAGTTAGGACACAGCTGGCTTTGAATCACAAACTGCTCCTGAAGTATAAAATACTGGACTTACCTTCTTTCTAGTACCCATTTACTTTCTGTGTAGCCTGGGCTGCTTTGTATTGTGGTACATCTCACATGCATTGCTTCTGTCCCTTTTATACCTTACTGATTGCCAGGAAAGATTTTATTGTTTTTCCCCCACTTCTGGCACATTTTTATTTTCTGAGGGTGTCTGTGAAGGGTTCTAAAAACCTTTTTGCTGCATATGCTCCGTGTGTGTGGAGTCTCAAACAGGGAGTTTGGTTTAGACTGTGCATAAGACTAAATCTCCTGGAAAGACACCTCCACCCTTAATTTTTCTGTTAATGAGGTGGGGTTAAATTTCTTCAGGACGGCTCTAATGGACCTTTTCTGGTGGGAGATGACATTTAGCTGTCAGGAAATAAGGGGAAATGGAGGCTGAAGAAAACCAGTCCTGCTCCAGTGGTGTGAGGTGTCACTGCTGATGTTTGGAGAAGGCCAGAGACTCCCCTGGAACACTCATCCTGCCTCCAGCCTCAGTCAGAGCTTATTCTCACCTCCTAAGAGACTGATCTGACCATTAAACTTGTATTTACTTGTGCTTTTCCTTTTTTCCATAGTTCTTCAGCTTCCCAGCTGTTGTAGCACCGTTCAAGTGCTCTGTTCTTCCTCTGAGCCAGAATCAGGAATTCATGCCTTTTGTCAAGGAATTATGTAAGTGTGTTAAGCACTTTGGGTCTGATGGGGCTGTGCACTGGGAAGAGAAGTCTCTCAAAATAGCACTGGGATCATGTGGCTCTCCAAGGTGTCCAGGGAGAGTTGACCTGAACCAGCTGAGTATCCACAAGCTTTGGGTGCCCATCAAACTCTTCAGCTATCCCCAAAAAACCCACCACCATGACCTTCCCTGTGTTGGTTTAGGGTTTAAAAGACACTGCTTTTTTTTCCTTCTGTGGCAAAAATAAATCTTTCCCACTGCTTAGGAGAAGCTGGAGCAGTGGGGGTTTTTGTTTGTTTTGTTATTGAAGTTTTCTTTGCTTTTTTTGGCCAGCTAATTTATTGAGTCTGTCCCAGAGCTGCTGAGCCTGCAACCATTCTGTCAGACTGCCCACTGGTAGTGGGCATCGTGGTGGAGGATAGGGACCATAAAAAGCTGGACACATGAAGGAGAAGAAAGGAGGTTGCATGTCAGACAGTGCCTTTTGCTCTTGGCATTGGTTCTGCCTTTGTCTCCCTGAGCTGGATGTGCCCTGCACGCTGAGGCTGGGCTGGCTTGGAGCTAAAGCAGTCGTGGCACTGATGACAAGGGGAGAACTCGGTGACTTTGCCCTTTGGGTGAGAGTTGTGGTGCAATGTGGAGAGCTGAGAGAGCAGGGTGGCTTTGGGCTTGTGGTGCTGCAGAGACCGGAACATCTGAGTAAAATCGGGGGTCTGAGGTGCTGCTCGCAGCCAGGGCGGGCGGTGCCTCGTGGGGGTTCGGGGAGCTTCTGTGGGGCCGTGTGACCATCCCTGCTCTGCTCCCTGCAGCCGAAGCACTGACCAGGACCGGCGTCTCTCACAAGGTGGACGACGCGGCGGGGTCCATCGGCCGGCGCTACGCCCGCACCGACGAGATCGGCGTGGCCTTCGGCATCACCATCGACTTCGACACCGTGAACCGCGCCCCGCACACGGCCACGCTGCGCGACCGCGACTCCATGCGCCAGATCCGCGCCGAGGTGAGCGCAGCGCCTGGGGCTGGGGGCTGACGCGGCCCAGCGTGTTCCTCTTGGGCTTGGGGACGGCATCCCCTGCTGCTTCTGGTCTGCCACTAATCCTCGGGGGGAGCTGCCTCCAGCTCTGCAGCAGTGTAGCTGTTCTGAGAAATCCCCAGGAGCAGATAGCGGTCAGACAGAAGATGCTGGCCCGGCTGATAAAGTGAGGAGAAGCTTTTTGGTTTTCTTGCATGCAGAAGGTGTTGATCTTACCTGAAAGCCGTGCCTTGTGCTGGTTGCACTGCTCTTCGGAGTGGCTCTTTCTGAGTGAAGGCTGCTGAGTTAAAGCATTGGCTGGGTTGTGTCTGGCTTTCAAAGGCAGGGCTCCTCAGAGTCCACAGGCACCAAAAGGCAGAGCGTTGGGGTTTGCCTTGCAGCTGCTGTTGCCTGTGCAGCAGCAGAGGAGCTGATGAACCACTGCCCAAAAGCTGTGTGTGCCCTGAGCATGCTCTGCCACTGTGGCCATAGTGCAGACTGGAATAGCAAAAACCTCCCTGTGGTGGGCTCTGCCTGTGAGCAGAACTGCTCAGAGCTGTGCATCTGCAGTCTTGGGGATTTGAGGGTTTTTCTTCTTGCCCTGATGCCCTTTTCTCCCTGCCCCAGGCACAGGAGGAGATGGTGCTCACCTGTGAGGCTGAGCTGTAGCTCCACAGGAGCACCTGCACTGCCTGGGGCTGCTGAGCTGGCTGGGGTTTGGCTGGCTGGAACAGGCAGTGCCAGTTCCTCAGGGCACCCATCTCTCTCTCTGTCACCTGGGTGACCTCTCACTGCCGACCAGCAGAGATGAGACTTTGCTATCCTTCAGTTTCTGCAAATTTTGAGCTTTCTGGCTGATCCTTTGCACCATGACAGTGTGCTGTGAGGAGCAAAGAAAAGGCAGCTGGCAGTTTCTTTTGTGCTGGTCTTACAGTAGGTAGGGCCTGGCTAAACCCTGGCTTACAGCATCTTTTGGATGTGTGTACTGGAGTTTTTCCCTTCCCAAACTCTAGGACAACATTACCTTTCTTTGATCCACCATTTCCCCTCATGGATCACCTTAATAACAGATAACAGACTGATTTAAGATGTTCTAATTAATGGTTTTCTCCCCAAAAATGATCTTCCAGGAGAGATCTTGTACCTGTTCTGTTGCTGATGTAAAAATTGCCCACATATCCCAAATATCCAGCTTGATTTTGGTGACTTTGTGTTTCTTATGTCTTTGTGGCTTTGCAGATCTCTGAACTTCCTGCCATCATCCGAGACCTGGCCAACGGTTATCTCACCTGGGCTGATGTCGAGGCAAAGTATCCACAATTTGAGGGACAAGAGACTGGCAAAAAGGACACAATAGAGGAATAAAGAAAAGGACCTGAAGTAAAATCCTGTCAAAATGTCCACTTTTTACTGTTCATGTTAATATGAAATAAACTTACCGTGTACTATTCAAAGCTGCATTGTTTGTGCACACAGGGACTATTTGGGTTTTCTTTTTTTTTCTTTTCCTCGATTGCTGACCGGATTTAACTTTAAAAACTGAAATAATTGCAGCCCGAGCTGAAGATGTTAAAAATAAAACCACCATTGTATATGCCTGCCTCTCTGTGTTCCTGCAGCCTTGTGCTTTCTTCAGAAATGCCCTTTTTTCCCCTCTCATTTTGCCCTCCTGCTTGGGGCTATGGGTGTGACAGGTTCATGCACAGGCTTTCATCTGGATGTTGGATCATCCTGGACTCTGGAAGATGGTACCAGTTGCTTGGGCTGGTGTTTGTGAAGGGGTGATCACAGTGCCAGTCCTCCTTCCTCTATTGCCAGTCCTCTTTTCTCCACTGTGGTTCAAGCAACCACCTCAAGAGATGGGTCCAGTGCTCTTTTTTTTTTTGGCTGCAGGTGTTTTAATACCTGTGTCTGCAGAATGGGGAGCATTTGCACATGGGAGAATGGAGCAGGGGTGGAAAATCCCGTTCCAGTTCTTGCTCCTGCTGGCCACGGTTGGTTTGCTTGGCTGGGGGAGCGAGCAGCGAGGAGCTGGCAGGGTTGTTTTTTCATTCAATGTCTCCTGGCAGCAAGGGCTGAAACCAGGGACTGCCCTGAGGTGGGAGAAGAGCCAGGTACCCTTTGGCGTCCCTGGGCACTGGAGGATCCAAAGCTGTCAGAGTCCCTTGGTGCAGCCAGAGCTGGGGATGGCACCTTGGTTTTGGGGAGTCCTAAACCCTGCCTGGCCTGGGCCATGTAGGAGAGGCCTCCCACCTTGTCTTGCAGGCTCTCCTCCCACTGAGAAATCCCTGGGCTCGAAGCCTTCCTTTCAGAGGGCTGGGAAGTGTTCTCCAAGTTTTTGTTTGGGTTTAAACACTCACTTTAAAGATGAGTTGGAAAACAGGACTCCTGGCATGGTTTGGGGTGTGAAGGGACATTAAGGTCATCCAGTTCCACCCCCTGCCATGGGCAGGGACACCTTCCACTATCCCAGGTTGTGCTCCAAGCCCCATCCAACCTGGCCCTGGACACTTCCAGGGATCCAGGGACAGCCACAGCTTCTCTGGGCATCCTGTGCCAGGGCCTCCCCACCATCACAGGGAATAATTTATTCCTAATATCCAATCTAAACCTGCCCTCCCTCAGCCATTGCCTGTTGTCTGGACACTCCATGCTCTTGTCCAAAGTCCTTCTCCATCTCTTTTCCAACCCATTTAGGCCCTGGAAGGGGCTCTGAGGTCTCCCTGGAGCCTTCTCCAGGTGAACACCCCCAGCTCTCCCAGCCTGGCTCCAGAGCAGAGGGGCTCCAGCTCTCTGAGCACCTCTGTGGCCTCCTCTGGCCTCCTTCCCGTGCTGGGAGCCCCAGAGCTGGACACAGCACTGCAGCTGGGGTCTCACAAGGGCAGAGTGGAGGGGAAGAATCCCCCTCCTTTCCCTGCTTTTGATGCAGCCCAGGACTCTTTTACCTCTGTAATTTACCTGCCTGCCCCACCTGTCAGCCCCTAGTAACTGAATCTGAGAACTGATCCCAACCTTTCTACATCCCAGATCAGGGTTTGGCTCTGCCAGCTGCAGGTGCACTGATCCCCTCTGGGAAGCATTAGCCCTGTTAGCCCCTGGCACCAGCAGGTCTGACCCTCAGCAAGGAAAGGTTTTAAGAGGGATGCAGAAAAGGATGCTTGAAACCATCAGTGGGATTCATGTGACTGGAAGCTTTCTCTGCGCTGGCAGCTGATGCCTCCTCCAGCCTGGCAGGCAAACAGAAATTAGGGAATGTTTCTGAGTAATTTCCTTCAGTTTCAGCTAAACTCCAGAAGCAGATGGACCAGGGACACTGGAGAGGGAGGGGCAGACAGAGGTGCTGAGGTGCGGGGTTCAGCATCCCCCTGAATTGCTCTGCTGCTGATTTAATTTTGTTTTGCTTGGTTTGGTGGCATGAATTCGTCCTGGTGGTCACTGCTTTCCATCATCCCTTTCCTCCTCAAACTGCTTTCTGGAGTTAGCTGCTGTTCCATGGGCCTGTCTTGTGCTTTGAAGAGGTGCCTGACCCAGAGCAAGGCAATGCCTCGGGGTGTTTCTGCAGCCTGGGGCTGCTCCAAGGACCTGTGGTGTGCAAGGCATGGAGATGAACCCCTGGATCCCTGCTAGGGGCTTTCTCAGTTTTCCCCATGCTGGGGTGAGCAAGGGTCAGGTTCTTTAGCAAATACCCCAGGATGGACAGAGATAATGGAGTAATTAAGCCTGGGTATTAATTTGGGTGAAGCACGGACCGGACAAGGCACAGTGCCCGTGTGCCTGGTGCTGTGCAGGGGCACAGAGGGGCAGGCAGGGCTTTCCAAAGCCATCAGCGCTTTGGGGTGTCCCTGCCTTTGGGGAGTCCCTGAAATGATGTGGGTTTTGATCTGCCCTGAGGGACCTTCCTGCCTGCATCAGGTGTCAGACCTGCTCACTGCCAGACACTCCCTCTGCCCGCCTTTTGAGCAGTGGCTGGAGTCAGGCCAACTCCTCTTCATCCATCTCCCAGCCCCTGCTGCTGTCCATGCTTGATAAAGGTAATTAAACATCCCAGGAGATGCAGCAGGGCTATATCCTTCATGGAAGAACACAGAAAACTTTGCAGTGACTGGGAAAGTTCACAGGGAGTGGGAAACCATCACCAGGGAACTGATTAGACAGCAAATTGTCCTGACTTCACTGCTTGGGCTTCAAAGGGGAGGGTCAGCCCAGGAGGGAGGTAAGCCCTGCGTGTGGTTTGTAGCTGAAAACCTTATTTCAAATATAAAAAGATTTCTTGAGCCAGCTGCACGATGTTAAATTTGTTCAAGTGAGGACCAGACCAATGTGAGCCACAAGCGAGGTGCTCCTGCTGTTGCAGAGGGCAAAGGATGAGGATTTTGGAGGAGGTGGGACCTGGAACCCTTCTGGATGGGTGCTGATGGTGGTGCCCCAGCCCTGCCCAGCATCCCTGGCCTGCTCATCCCCTCTCAGTTCACAGCCTGTGGGAGGCACCCAGCTGAACACAAGTGTTCTCAAACGCACACGGTTCCCAAAAAGTTCATGGCTCACCGGTGTTTCAAACAAATGAAAGGGCTGGGACATATCTGAGGGCATAAATCTGGGGCAGTCCTTGCCAGGACAGTAAGGGTTTAACTCCAGCACCCCAAAGCAGCAGTTTTTGCCAGACTTTCCCAGTGCCTGTGCTGGGAGCTGCTCCCATCCCCTCGTGGGTAGCCCGAACTGGCTGCTGAGGCTGAGCAGCACTCGGTCATGCAGAAATCTCCAACCTCCTCCAAAGGCAGCTGCGTAAAATAGCTCAGAAGAGGCTGTCTGATGCCACTCTGCCCAAACTCACCCTGGGAGGCTCTGCCCGTGTCCTGCTGGTGCTCAGCACGGATGGGAGCTGAGCAGGGAGCATCCTTCAGCCAGCACAGCACCCGCTTCCCAGAAGAGGGTGCTGTCAGGCAGAAAATAGCCAGCAGAAGGAAGGTGTTCAGCACTGAAATTGTTTATTTTTAACTCTGCTGGGTGTTTCGGTTGTGCTGCAGCCCTGAACCTCCAGCACTGCGTGGCTCTAATGCTCTTTGTTCATTCAATGGTCAAAATGCTGTTGCAAAATGCAAAATGCTGTTGCAGCGTGGATTTTAATGCCAGTGGGACAACGAGCCTTAGAAATGTATTTCGTGGTAGTTCACCTTCATGGGAGTGCACACAGCGGTGCCTGGAATAATCATGGAATGGTTCAAGTCGGAAAGGACCTTAAAACCATCTTGTTCTCACCACCTGCCAATGGCAGGGACACTTCCCACTAGACCAGGGTGCTCCAAGCCCCATCCAACCATCCCAAGAGTGGATGGCTGTAGTGCAGCCTCCTGATCGGCAGAGTCTGGGACACAATTTGCCTCAGTCTCAAGCAGGCTTTGCAAACAGATGTCATGAAACCCCTGCTTTTGTGCTGCTGGAATGGGATGCTTGGAGGGGAGTCTGAAGTTAAGAACACGAACCTTGCCTCGCTGGTGTGTTGCAAAAATCGCCCTGATAAGAAATAAAAACTGCTGAAGGAGACAGGCTTGTCCTAACAAATTCAGCTCCAACAGGTGCACTTTGGAAGCTCAGCTTGAACCTTTTTGATTCCTATCTTTGCTGTGACCTGCAGTTCACCCTCTGTGCCACACAGGCAGAGTTTAGTATTTATAAGCAGGGGCTGCTGAGCCCCAGTCTGACTGCACTGGCCCTGCCACCCTCATTTCCATGTTCCCATCCGGGCTGATCATGTAACCCTGCTGCAATCTGCGGCCATCTCCCTGCACGGGGACAGGAGAGCATTGCCCATCCCTCTTATAAAGCTCAGAAAAATGAAAAGTGCTGGCAAGCCCCATTGGTCTTTTCTAAGTTACGACAGGATCCTTTGGGCTGGTAAAAACCACTCAGATGGTCAGGTCCAACTGTTAGCCCAGCACTACCAAGCCCACCACCAAACTTTTGGTGGAGAAATTGTCACTAATATTCAATCTAAACCTCACCTGGCACTACTGGAGGTTGTTTTACCTTATCTCTTGTTACCTGGGGCAAGATATCGACCCCCTCTGGCTGCCCCCTCCTGTCAGGGAGTTGTGCAGAGCCAGAAGGTCCCCCCTGAGCCTCCTTTGCTCCAGGCTGAGCCCCTTGCCCAGCTCCCTCAGCTGCTCCTGGTGCTCCAGACCCATTCCCAGCTTCATTGCCCTTCTCTGGACCTGCTCCAGCCCCTCAGTATCTCCACTTGCACCACTCAGACCAGCTGTGGATTCAGACAGTGCTTAGGATCACTCCCACTTTTAGGAAGTGTTTGAAGAGGAGGAGTAAAATAGAGAAGTTCATTTTCTCTTCTAATACAAGAAGTGGTGAATAATTAATAAAATTAGCAGGTGACAGCTTTGAAAGGAAGGAAGGAGGAAGGATCACTGTGTGTTTGTGCTGTTCTTCCTCTCCTTGCTTTGCATCTTCTGGTGGCCGTCGGCTGATCTGGCCCTTGCCTGATCACTGCATGTCCTTGTCCCAAGTCCCTCTCCAGCTCTCCTGGAGCCCCTTTAGGCTCTGGAAGGGGCTCTGAGATCTCCCTGGAGCCTTCTCTTCTCCAGGTGAACACCCCCATCTTTCCCAGCCTGGCCCCAGAGCAGAGGGGCCTTGGAACATCTTCATGGTCTCCTCCGGACTCGCTCCAGCAGCTCCACATCCCTCTCACGCTGGGGGCCCCAGAGGTGGACAGAGCACTGCAGGTGGGGTCTCGTGAGAGTGGAGTAGAGGGGGAGAATCACCTCCCATCTTAATTCAACATCCCTGAGCTTTGTTCTCCTCTGAGCAGGTGCCCCTCAGTAATTTTCCAAATCCCACAGTGCCATTTGCAAAAAATATAACGATGAAGAGCAAAGCCCACGGCTGAACTGTCTGCTCCTGGGGGTAATCAGATATGAAATAATAAATATATATTATATCCTCCAGGCAAAACCCTGCTGGCCACTAATGCCCCCAGATTAATTGTACGAATCCCGTGTGATCAAGGGGAGGTGGTTGGATACTTGGCACTATTTTGGTCCATGGCTTATGAAACTCCATCTCTGTGTTTGAGAGAAAAGACTTTACATAACCCTAATCACTCAGATAAGAAAAGGACTAAACTGTCCCAAAACATTTTATCTTCTGCACAGATGCTGCCTATGAATTTTGTCTTGATTAAATAACAAGGCAATGCAATATTTTTGTTCAGAGTAACGAATGTCCCTCTGTGGGGGAGAAGGAGCAGAGCTGCTCTGTCAACCAGCAAATGGAAATGGGGATTGATGGAGGCTGGAGAATCCAGAAATTCACCTGGTAGGAGAGAATTGCTCGGAAAATAGCTAAGGAAAGGATCACAGAGTCATGGAATGGTTTGGGTTGGAAGGGACCCGAAAGATCATCCAGTTCCAATCCCCTGCCATGTGCAGGGACACCTCCCACTAGCCCAGGTTGCTCCAAAACCCATCCAACCTGGCCTTGAAATATCCCACTGGGTCACCAAGTGGCCTGTGACACATGTCTGGCTCAGAGATGTCCCCAGGAGTAGCCATCTCTTTGTGACAGATTTTTCCAGACTGGTTTACACTGAGATGAGTGAGGACCCTGAGTGTGCTTTTCCAGATGTTTAAAGAGAGACCTGGAAAGTTAAATTCCTTCTCAGTGATTCCTGCAGCAAACCCTCAGCCTCACATAATCCCCCCCTGAGACCTGCCATGGGATGAAGGGTTGAATGAAGATGATGTTGTCCTGGTCCCAAGTGGATGCTTCCATCCCGAGCTCTCAGCTCCCCCACCCTCATCCCATTCAGGACGACTTGAATGCGACAGCACTGATGCACATCTTTCTTTAGTACAGCTTTTAATTAGAAAAATAGAGGCAAATTACCCGCAAATGAGAGGACATGCAGAAAAATCTAGGGGAAAGAGTGCGTCTCATAACTGGAGGATCCCATGCAGCAAAAGCATGCTGGGATGTGATGTTAAAAAGAAGGATAAGTACAAAATGCAGGTTTTTTTGTTCTGTGAACAGCAACCAACATTGGATCATATATCAATATTTCACTCCTGCTGGTTGCTCCATGTCCTGCCCAGCTACCTTCTGCCTACCGCTAAATGAAAACAAAGTTATAAAAAATACAGCTGGGAAATTCTGTGGGTTATACCAGCCTTTCCACCCTCCTGTCTGCACCACAAACCTCCCTCAGAGAGCCTGCAGGCAGAGCTCCATCGGCACAGCCAGCACTGCCAGAGGGGGGTTTTTGCACCAGAGGCATCTGCAGTGCTGACCCCGTGCACCAATTTTGTCTAATAACTAAAAACTCTTGGCTGTTCTTCCCGAATAGATTGGATTCTACAGGGTAAAAGCACCGTGGGCTGATGGGGTTGTCTCGCTCCAAGCCTGGCTCCCCTTTGCTGCTCGTGGAGACACAGCCAGAAGGAGTCCTGGAGTCTGATCCCAGAGTCATAATTTACATAGAGCAGGAAAATCACTTTTCCCCTCTCTTTCTTTCTTTCCCTTGGTTTCAAATAGGGGGTGGCCAGCTCAGGTGTTTACCTCAGGAGTGCAGGTGAGATAAAGTACAGAATCACAGAATCACAAAATACCCTGAGTTGGAAGGGACCCACAAGGATCATCGAGTCCAACTCTGAACCCTGCACAGGACACCCCCAAAAATCCCACCCTGTGGACCTGCAACCGAGGCAGGGAAAGACACATCCATTCCAAACTTGCTTTATTTTCTCACTCGACACTGGGAAGATTTGCAGGTGAGAGAGGCTTTGTTGTGAGAATTTATCTCCATTCACCCCACGGCTGTCAAACTCTTCTAGAAAGCCCCAACCACAGCCCATAAACACGGAGCTGCTCCTCTCCTCCAAAGCCGTGTCCAGCCAGGCTGTGCTCGCTCTCTAATTGTCCTCCAGGGTCTCATTTGGAAGATGCTGAGGCAAAGCCTTTTCTCCTTGTATCCCTGCTCCAGGAACACGGTCTGGCACTCATCACTCACAATTCCCTGGCTGGAAAAGCCGTCACCTCACCAGGGCAGGAGTTTTGCCATGTGATGTCCGTGGCTGCCTCTCCACTGTCCCGGCTCCGGTTTGTTTGTGTGCACAGGGATTATTAGCAAGACATAACGTGGGCAAAAGAAATCAGTTGGAAAAGGGGCTCTGGGTAATTTATTCCTCGCTGTTATTTCATTCCTCAAAGCAAATCCCCGAGCCAGGGGCGAGCAGGGGGGGACTGGGCGGCGAGGGCTGAGCCAGCCCGGCTGTGTCTGTAGCTTGCAGAAATAGGGCAGAGCTGTGCAAAGATTACTGGAGCAAGAACATCTTGCACACACACAAAAAAAAGGGATACAAAGCTTTCAGGAAGCAGCAGCCCTCCACCACGGCCTGTTTTCCAGTGAATGGATTAATTCCCCGCTTTTCACGTGGTAGTTCCGTGTACGTTCGTGTTATCACGGTCTGTTATCACTCTGCCTATTTAGGGCTCATGAATTTACCACCAGCGAAACAAATGTAGGGAGAAAAGGCCAATTAAAAGAACAGAAATGCCAAAGGGAATCTTTAAAATCAAACAGATTTACTGGGAGAGAACAAAGTAGGGGGAAGGAGCACAGGGCACACTCAAAATCCGGCAACAGTGAGCACTGCTGAACCCACAGAGGGGAGGGGATCACTCCCCACAGGGTGATTTTAGTGCAGAAGGAGCCTGCTCGAGCTCCAAAGACACGTGCAGGTACTGAAGGTTAGTGTTGTATGGGCATGGTGTGGTGTCTCAGCACCTCTGTGCAAACCCAAAGGCAACATCTGGCAGCTGAGGAGGGAGTGGGAGGGTGGAAGTGCTGCTCTGGGCACGGGGATCCCCATGTGAAGAGGGTGGTGAACCCCTTCTTGCTGCTGCTGAAGTGAGCTCTGGCAGTCACACCACGGAATCAGAGAGCCATGGAATGGTTTGGGTTGGAAGGACCTTAAAGATCATCTCATTCCACCTCCTGCCATGGGCAGGGACACCTTCCACTATCCCAGGTTGCTCCAAGCCCCATCCAACCTGGCCTTGGACACTTCCAAAAACCTCTTGGACACGGGTGGGGGGATCCCAGCCTACCTGCTGGAGCCCTGCCTGGCTGCTGGGGCAGCAGGCTCCCCAGAGCTGTAGTCCTTGGTGGGAATGCTCTTTGCAGGATGCCAAAGTCTGCTGTCCAGGTGTTTTAGGGAAAAGCAGTGCCTGTGCTGCAGCAGGCTGGAAACAGCTTTTTGTTTACAGCAGTTGTCTTTTTTAATTGCTATTTTGAGGCAGCTAAACTGAGCTGCTTTGCATTACAGATCCCCAGCAGGTACCTCCGTGCTGTCCATGTGGATGCTTTCACTCTGTTCCTGTGGCTGCGCCCCTTAGAGCTGGGCAGGGAAAGAATCACAGAATTTATAGAATATCCCGAGTTGGAGGGGACCCACAAGGACCATGGAGCTCAGCTCCTGGCCCTGCACAGGACACCCCGAAGAATCACTCCATGAGCCCTCCTGTTCTCCTCTTCCATGACATTTTTCTCTGTGGAGCTCAAAACACTTTGCGAAAGGAAACGCAGCGAGGTGACTTGAAAGAGCAGGTTTGGTGTGGCAGTGGCAGAGCCCAGGTCAGCATCCTCTGCCCCACAGGGTGAGGCAGAGCCCAGGAAAATTGTTCCCTCCCTGTGGCTGGGAGTGTCCCTGTGAAGCCCCAGCTGCCAGGGAAGGCTGTTGCTGGGTGCTCTGTAGCAGCCTGCCTGGATTAGGCTGTGGTTACAACCAGCAGTGCCGAGGCCCTCAGAAACCCACAGTAAATCCATGCTCCTGCCAGCCTGGCTCGCTCAGCAGCTCCTGGAGCACTGGGTGGCTGCTGGACATGTGCTGATTCAGGGTGAAGGGAGCCCTAAGCCACGCCACTGAAAAAAAATCACGTTCCTGTGCACCAGAGCACAATTTTCTCAACTCTCATGCTGAAACTTTTAGCCTGAGCCAGGGCTGGAGCCAGGGGTGAATCCCATGGCAGAGCTGCATGATGCCATCCCAAATGGAGTTCATCTGTATGGATGCAGGGCAGCTGGGAGCCCTCAGGGCTGGAGAAGTGTCCTTGGCCTGGTTGAATTACACAGACACAGCCACTCTTCCTGGCTATTTATCAGTCCTACCTTCCTGACAGCAGCTCAGGCTGACCTGCTGTACAGGTCAAAATGTTGGGGACACGCTCTCAGAATCAGGAGTTTTTAAAGAAAATATTATTACTTCATTCATTATTAATTTTTTAATAATAGTATTGTGAAAAAGGAGTTCAGTCTGTATTGGGCACTGCATATTTTGTGCAGTTTGTGTTTTCTGATTTCAAATGTGTGTCACTTAGAAGTCAAATCAATTTCTCCTGATGTCATTATTAAAATTTAATGAGTCCACAACTGTTTCAAAGCATGGGATGGGAGAACAGAAGGATGAGAGCGTGCCTCTAACATAGCTTGCATGTGGGATTTTGTTGAGATCCAAAATTTCCCTTAGTTTCTCCATTTCCAAAATTAGGCTGAAAAACCTGTCTTTTACAGGAATTTATTATCCTCAGGGCAAAGAAATGTTATTATATTTGAATTTTGAAATCTTGGGAAACACAGCTCAAGTTTTCCTTTATTTCACTCTGGATCGTGCCCTGTCACACTTGTGGCTCACCAGGGGCTTGCCAAGCGACCACAAGAAGGAGTGACACTGACATCCTCTTTGGTTCTCTTTTCCCAGCTACGAAATAAAGAAGGACAAAACCCAGGGTGAAGTGGATGTTTCCACGTTCTCTTTTTGTTTTGGTTGGTTCTGTTGGTTTTTGGTTAAGGATGTGAGGTGACACATTGAAAGAGCTGGTTTGTTGAAGGAGAAGCCCCAGGCAAAGGATTAGGGAGCTCCCCTGACATCCGTGACCTCGTGCTGTTGCACCAGGTACCTTTCCTGAAATGGGATGAAATCATAGAATCATGGAACGGTTTGGGTTGGAAGGGACCTTAAAGCTGACTGAGGTCACAGATTTTTCTATAGCCTCGCTCAGAAGATCTGCAGGGGTTGCCAAGTCAGAAGCTTTGGTGCTCTGATGGACCTCCCTCACCTTGGCCTTGTTCCAGCAGAAGAAATCCCTCTGAAGGGAGGGGCTGTGCTTTGGGTGTGGAGATGGAATTGGTGGTTCCACAAACACCTCAGGCTCGATAACCTGGCCCCACCTGGTGCCACCTGGCAGCATCCCCTTGGCTCTGGATGGGATGAGAGGCAGCCACGGTGGTGGTGGTGGGCAAATACTCGTTCCCCATGGAGGCTGTGAATCTGAGCAGATGAAGCTCGAGTGGAAGTGTGTGAGCCTCAGTACCCTGCTGCTCACCCAGTTTTCACCCTGCTCTTTTTCCTTCCCTCACTCCCCATCTCTGGGGACACCAGTTTCTCCACAGCCTGGGATTCTCCAAGCAGTTCTCATGGGAACTGTCCTGTTCTCAAAGGACAAGTAAACATCCCAAGGCACTTCTGTGGGAGCAGATGTTTGCTCTGGAGCCAAGGACCCTCTCGTTCCCACCACAGCAGAACACGCCAAGCACCAATTATGTCCTATCGAGCACGAGAGGAGCTCTCTTGCTCAAACACTGCTCACCACAGCCTGTCCCCAGCTCCATCTCCATCCAGACAGGCCATGATGAAAGCTGGAGACAGAGCTGATGCTGAGATCATACACAAAGATTGTCAATGATCCTCGGCCAAATTCCTCCTGAAATCCATGGAAAAAATGTGCCTAATTTGTCTCAAGACAAGCCTGACTACAGTGCAAAACCAGGTTTCTTTTTAAAAGTCATCAGAGCTTGGATCTGTCTTCATTAACATGACTTTTACTTAGGTCTAACTGCATTGGTTTCAGTTTTACCCCGTTCAATTCACTGTAAAACCAGGCCTTGAGGGCATCCTTTTCCTTGGTGACAGAGACTGCTCAGGGAATGCTCACAAAGGTGGGTTTCTGTTACACCTATGCAGTGCAAAATAGGGCAATGATTTGGATTTTAAGCATTTTATTACTATCTGGGAGCCCTTTTAATGGGTTTAGGGAGAAAAGGATGAAGGCTGTTTTGCTGCTGTGAGGATTTGGCTTTGTTCAATCCTGATGTCCCTGCCCATGGTAGGGGGTTGGAACTGGATGATCTTTAAGGTCCCTTCCAACTCAAACCCTTCTGTGATTCTGTGATAATCCCTAGTTAAACCCAGTTAAATGTGGTTGCCACTGGTACACATCTGGCACTGCTCACCTGTTGCAGTGTGGGTAGAACACAGTGTGGTTCTCTCGGTGATACTTACGATAAACCCCCCCAAAAGAAACAGAAAAGAGGCTCAGATTGTTTTCTTCTTTTCTCTGAATACTTATTTATTGAGGAGCTATTACAAACTGCCAGCCCTGATTTCCCCCAGAAGGTAGGACTGGCCATGGTGAAGGGTGGAAGATCCAGTGATGTCCAGGTGAGCTGCTGGCATTGACTCACTGCCCTGTCCCTGTGCAGGGACAAAATAACACAGCTGGAAATCCTCCCACAGCAATTCCTGTTTCTGGAAAAAGGCCCTACAGCTTGGCTAATGGAAAGGAAATAAATGCCATCCATCACTTTGTCCCCACTGACAGGCTCTGCTGTACCCCTGCCCCTCAGCAAGTCCAGCAGAGGCCTTTTGCTTTGTCCAGTTTGTCTCACCCATATTATTTCCAAGGAACAGCTCCCAGTCCTGCCGAGAAGTTTCTACCCACCATAGGGCCCAGACCCATTTTTCTAACAAGGGTGATCCTTAGATTTCCCTGGAGCATCCTAAACTTGTTGTTTTCACCCATACATTTGCCTTTTCCGTCCCAGAGTGAGTTTCCACCAGAGCAGAGGGGTTTGAGGGGAAGCTTCACATGAACCATTTTATCCACAGTTCACAGGTGAGGGGACTGAGGCTCCTCCAGAGGCTGTCAGAGCTTGCTTTGCTGTTTGAAATCATGCCCTGGGCCTGAACATATCAAAGGCTGAGGGAGTGCAAACACCAAAATTATTCAGCTTTTGTGGTTTGGCAGCTGCATTCAGTGCCATGCTTGAGCCATCACGACAAAGTCACACACAACACAGGGGTGTGCAAACAACAACGTGAGGAACCCCAAGGGGTGTTTTTGCTTAGCCAGGTGTCCACATAGAAGTGCTGGAAAGAAATACTGGAGAATTGTGGATTCTATCCACGTTTCTGCTTTGATGCCTTGGGTTTTAACTTTAATATTTTCCAAATCCTGTACTGCCTAGTAGTTTCTTGTAGCCTGTTAACTTCTACTCTCTCATGCTAAGATAGACATAACAAAGCCTCTCTAGGTTTGCTCCAAGGACATCCAGACTGTCCTAGGCCCAAAAAGTGTAAACTAGGGCCTCTAGAGAGGTGGAGAAATTGTAGAAATTACATCATTAGCTAAAGTTTTAATTGGCGAATTTGTGCTGATATGTAAATGGACCAAACCTATAAAAGCGTGAAGAACTCGTGACTCATTGTCCATCTTGGGGTCCTTTTTGGATGTAGCCTTTGGCTCCCCAGGGTGTACCTCTGAAGGCTTTTCAAATAAATATCTACCTTTATTTCCTTACTCTGGTCTAGTCTCTGTTTTTAGGTGGCCACTTTAGCCATCATCTTCACCAGGGAATTTCAAGACACAAAGATTCACCTGACCAGGGAACACTCAAACAAACCATCAGCAGTGGGTAGTAACAGCTGCTAAATTGTCCATGTTTTTGAGTAGCTGCACATTCCCCTTTACACCAAGGAAAGGAAGGCAAAACATCCCTAGAGGGAAATAATTTCCAGTTCTCTGGTCCACAAAGTCTAAAGAGTTTTTCACCTATTCCTGCTGCATGGTTTGAATTCCTTAAATCCATAAATTTGAATGCCCAGAGGAGTCCATATCCTACCAAGAGCATCACAGTAACAGGGAGGGAAGCAGGTGCTGAGAGCCAGCTCAAGTTTCTCAAGCTGCTGAAGTCACCGATGCCTCTGGGACTCGTGGTGGCAAAGCCACTTGCTCATCAGGGATGTGAAACTCGATGCTAAGGAAAGCCACTCCGATTTACAAACCAGAACATGATCCCCTGGCCTCTGGGCTGGCTTTGGGATAAGTCATTGGTTTTGCATAACTCACTTTTAGGGACTTGGATTAAACCACTCTGGGAGCCTGATTTGGGAGATTCAAGGCTTAAAACCCTCAGCTGGCTGGCAGTAGTTTTTCCCAAGTCTGTATTGTCCAGTTGACAAGGGTCCATCAGCTCAGTAGGATGAAGGTGTGGAACAGAGGGAGGAGACTTGGTTTAAACCCTTGCCTAGAGGGCAGAGGTTCCCTTCGTCTCTCTCAGAAACACAGTGCTGTAACAAAAATAAACCCTGCCTGGTCCTCCTGGTTCGATATTGTCCACACAAGGTAATTTTGGCATCCACAACTTTGGCAGCCTTTAGTGGCACATTACACCACTACAGTGGATGCCAAGCTCTTATCCCTCCATCTCCAAGTGCTTGGCTCTCCAGCCCCATTCCCATCCCGCAGCTGTGAGCAACTGATACCCCGAGGTTTGTGCTCAGAAAGGTGGTACAGGACTGGTTTTCAGCTGTCCTGTGTCCCCTCGGCCTCACTGTCCCCTCAGGTTGACCTGCCCACCCCCAGATCCTGCACAGATGGAGTTTGTCTCCATCCCTCCCCTTTCCCAAAAGATTTTCCCTCAGGAGCAGGCACAACACCTGCTCAGCTGTCCCCTTCACTCCTCACAGGGCCCATTGCCTTCTCTTCAGCATGGTAGGGTCCAGACTGTGCATTCTCCCCAAACTTTGAGCAGGGGGAAGCTCCTTCCCTCATGTGGATTTTCTGGTGCTTCCTCAGGTACTTCTTCAGCCGGTAGCACTTCCCACAGACCCCACACTCGTGGGCTCCCCCTCGGGAGTGCAGCAGCTGGTGCTTGATCAGGTGGCGCCTGTGGAGGAAGCACTTCCCGCACTTGGCGCATCTGCAGGGCCCCATGCGGGCGTGGATGGTTTGGTGGCGGAAGAGGTTGGCCTTCTGGTTGAAGGTCTTCTCGCACTCGGGGCACTGGTAGGGCTCCTCCTTGGTGTGGATCCTCTGGTGCCGGAGCAGGTTGGAGCGCTGGCTGAAGCTCTTGCCGCACTCGGGGCACTTGAAGGGCTCGCTGAGGTGGGCGCGCTGGTGCCGCCGCAGCTTGCTGTTCATGCGGAAGCTCTCCCCGCACTCGCTGCACTTGTAGGGCGCCTCGCTCGTGTGGATCTTCCTGTGCCTCGTCAGGTTCGACTTCTGGTTGAAGCTCTTCCCGCACTCGGGGCAGGGGAATGTCCGTTCGCCCCTGAGGTCTTCTTTTGCAGAGGGATCTTTCCTGGACATGGATTTCTCACGGTTTTCCAGCATCTCCNCTGATATGTAAATGGACCAAACCTATAAAAGTGTGAAGAACTCGTGACTCATTGTCCATCTTGGGGTCCTTTTTGGATGTAGCCTTTGGCTCCCCAGGGTGTACCTCTGAAGGCTTTTCAAATAAATATCTACCTTTATTTCCTTACTCTGGTCTAGTCTCTGTTTTTAGGTGGCCACTTTAGCCATCATCTTCACCAGGGAATTTCAAGACACAAAGATTCACCTGACCAGGGAACACTCAAACAAACCATCAGCAGTGGGTAGTAACAGCTGCTAAATTGTCCATGCTTTTGAGTAGCTGCACATTCCCCTTTACACCAGGGAAAGGAAGGCAAAACATCCCTAGAGGGAAATAATTTCCAGTTCTCTGGTCCACAAAGTCTAAAGAGTTTTTCACCTATTCCTGCTGCATGGTTTGAATTCCTTAAATCCATAAATTTGAATGCCCAGAGGAGTCCATATCCTACCAAGAGCATCACAGTAACAGGGAGGGAAGCAGGTGCTGAGAGCCAGCTCAAGTTTCTCAAGCTGCTGAAGTCACCGATGCCTCTGGGACTCGTGGTGGCAAAGCCACTTGCTCATCAGGGATGTGAAACTCGATGCTAAGGAAAGCCACTCCGATTTACAAACCAGAACATGATCCCCTGGCCTCTGGGCTGGCTTTGGGATAAGTCATTGGTTTTGCATAACTCACTTTTAGGGACCTGGATTAAACCACTCTGGGAGCCTGATTTGGGAGATTCAAGGCTTAAAACCCTCAGCTGGCTGGCAGTAGTTTTTCCCAAGTCTGTATTGTCCAGTTGACAAGGGTCCATCAGCTCAGTAGGATGAAGGTGTGGAACAGAGGGAGGAGACTTGGTTTAAACCCTTGCCTAGAGGGCAGAGGTTCCCTTCGTCTCTCTCAGAAACACAGTGCTGTAACAAAAATAAACCCTGCCTGGTCCTCCTGGTTCGATATTGTCCACACAAGGTAATTTTGGCATCCACAACTTTGGCAGCCTTTAGTGGCACATTACACCACTACAGTGGATGCCAAGCTCTTATCCCTCCATCTCCAAGTGCTTGGCTCTCCAGCCCCATTCCCATCCCGCAGCTGTGAGCAACTGATACCCCGAGGTTTGTGCTCAGAAAGGTGGTACAGGACTGGTTTTCAGCTGTCCTGTGTCCCCTCGGCCTCACTGTTCCCTCAGGTTGATCTGCCCACCCCCAGATCCTGCACAGATGGAGTTTGTCTCCATCCCTCCCCTTTCCCAAAGGATTTTCCCTCAGGAGCAGGCACAACACCTGCTCAGCTGTCCCCTTCACTCCTCACAGGGCCCATTGCCTTCTCTTCAGCATGGTAGGGTCCAGACTGTGCATTCTCCCCAAACTTTGAGCAGGGGGAAGCTCCTTCCCTCATGTGGATTTTCTGGTGCTTCCTCAGGTACTTCTTCAGCCGGTAGCACTTCCCACAGACCCCACACTCGTGGGCTCCCCCTCGGGAGTGCAGCAGCTGGTGCTTGATCAGGTGGCGCCTGTGGAGGAAGCACTTCCCGCACTTGGCGCATCTGCAGGGCCCCATGCGGGCGTGGATGGTTTGGTGGCGGAAGAGGTTGGCCTTCTGGTTGAAGGTCTTCTCGCACTCGGGGCACTGGTAGGGCTCCTCCTTGGTGTGGATCCTCTGGTGCCGGAGCAGGTTGGAGCGCTGGCTGAAGCTCTTGCCGCACTCGGGGCACTTGAAGGGCTCGCTGAGGTGGGCGCGCTGGTGCCGCCGCAGCTTGCTGTTCATGCGGAAGCTCTCCCCGCACTCGCTGCACTTGTAGGGCGCCTCGCTCGTGTGGATCTTCCTGTGCCTAGTCAGGTTCGACTTCTGGTTGAAGCTCTTCCCGCACTCGGGGCAGGGGAATGTCCGTTCGCCCCTGAGGTCTTCTTTTGCAGAGGGATCTTTCCTGGACATGGATTTCTCACGGTTTTCCAGCATCTCCTCTTTGGTGGACTGGCAGCATTTCTCCTGCTTCCTCTTTGGGCTCTGGCTCTCGTGGTTGGCCTCCACACCAGGTTCCTCTTTAATCTGGATCCTCTGGATAGCACTGAGGTTTGGCTTCTGTCCATAACACATCCCAAAATCAATGCTTTCCTCTGGTTCATCCTTCACATGGAGCACCTGGTTACTGGCTATGGGGACTCCCTGTTCCTGCTGCCCATCAGCACGTTCTTCCTTTTTAGGCTGTCTCCCCTGTAAGACTGGTGGTGGGATCTTTGGATCAAAGAGCTTTCCATAGGCTGGGTTTTCTGGTGGCTCTTCCTTGACGTGAAGTTTCTGGCAGGCTGCTGCAGCAGTGCTTGCTGTGCCATCAGTGGATGGTTCTGGTTCCTCCTTCACCTGGATTTTCCAAGGAGGGTTTTTTGGGTTCGATGGGTTTCTAGGTATGCTACACCCGTGGGCCACATCTCCTTCATGGGCCATGTTCTCCAACACACTCTCCTCTGACCTGAAGGCAAAATCAGGCTCCTCTTTAATCTGGACAACACTGTTGCTGTGCCCTTTTTGCGTGGCGTGGTTCCTCTGGTGGACACTGAGGTACCTCTTGGTGCTCAAACCCTTCCCACACTCCGTGCAGACGAAAGGGCCCCCCCGGAGGTGCACCTTCTGGTGAGCCAGCAGCGTGGTGCTCTGCCCAAAGCACCTGCTGCACTGGGGGCACTCGGAGGGCTTCTCCCGCCTGTGCACCTCCCCGCGGGCCGTCAGGGTGCCCTTCTCCCCAGAGCTCCTCCCGCGCTCGGCACAGGCGAACGCGCTCCCCTCGCCGTGGGTGCGCGTGTGGGCGCCGAGGGAGATCCTGGAGCTCAGGCTCCCACCCAAGGGTCCGGCCGTGGTGTGAGGCCTCTGGTGGGCAGCCAGGCAGATCCCCAGGGGGGACCAGTGCCCGCAGTCCCTGCAGCAGGAGGGTCTCTGCCCCGTGGGGATGATCTGGTGGTGGCCAGGTGGCCCCGGGTGGTGAAGTGCCTCCCGCACGCCCCGCAAGGGAAGAGCTCCTCTGCCGTGTGGATCTGCTGGTGCCTCCTCAGGTTCCCCTTCCTGCCGAAGGATTTCCCACACTCCTCGCGCGGGTGGGTCTGTGGCCCCCTGGGTTTGGCCACATCTCTCATGGCAGGTCCTCAACGGCTGCCAGGCAGCCCATGGGTACAACAGAGCCAAAGTGGGGATGGACCGTCTGTGGGGATGCAAAAACCACCAGGACACACGCCAGAGAGTGCTGGAATGGATGCATTCCGTGTGGGAACAGGGTGCTGCTGCTGTACGCCAGCTCAGGGCCAGTGGAGTGTGCTGCTCTTCCTCCTTCCTCAGCCTTCTGACACCTCAGCTTGTAGATGAAAGGCTTATAGCTCCATCTCCATCCTCCTTTTATCTGGAGAGGCTTCCCTGGCATTCCTGGAAAGGTTTCTCTGCTATTACCGGAGACTCAAACTGCCAGACTGAAAAAATAAAGGGAAAATTATTAGGTTATTATTTCTTCTCCACCTCCTGTGTTCAGTATGTCAACACAATGGGTGGCACCTTGGCTGCTCCACAAGACACTGAACCTGAGGCCTACAAAGCCACAGGCTCAACTGGACACTGGCAGAGAGGGCAGGAACAGGATGATTTCCCAAAGTTTTGGGGGGGTCTGTGATGCATTTGCTGCTGCAATGACACTGGGGTATCAGCTTTACTGCTGCCAGGCTAGTGATTTACTCTCAGAATAATCCTCTGTCCTTTGATCAAGAAGGTATGTAAGTTAATTAAGTAGTGCACTTTGCAGTAATTATTGTAATTAGACTCATTTTTGGCGAGTGGCTGTGCAGCAACCGAGATCCCCTGAACTGAGAAGAAACCCCAAACTTGTCATCACTTGCAAAACTGGGGTGCCCTGCTTTGCATGGACAGATCTCCATGCACAGGGGAGGACAGGTCAGTGGTGTCCTCAGTGGGAAGCTGGAGAAGCGAAATCTGGAACCTGAAGTGACTTTGTCCTCCTCAAGAGGGTCCAGTTGGCAGCAGGGTCTGGGTCCTTATGTATTTCCACTAGAAAAGGAAATAAATCATGGCCAACAGGGATGTGAGCAATGTCTCCCATCAGGAGGGTGGATTGCAGCAGGGAAAGGAGCCAGACAGGCTGAGGGGAGGAAGGCAGTGGGGATGACCGTCAACAGGAGCACACGTGGCTGGGCAGGCTTGCACTGAGGGCTCAAGGTGAGGCTGCCAAAATCTCCAGTTATGGGGCAGGAGGCCAGCAGGGACACAGGCTGCCCGTGAGATCTCATCCCTGGAGGTCTGGGATGCCAAGAGGGCTGTGGCTGGGAAGATGAGTCCCAGGGGAGCCAAGGTGCAGGGGCTGGGGAGGGGGGATGCCATGGGTCAGGGACAGGCAGTGGGAGATGTGGAGTATGAACACACAAGCACAGCTGGATGCAGAGTTTGCAGCTACGTGCTCATCAGAGGAGAGGGGTCAGCGTGGTGAATTAATTGGGCAGCTATTGCAGTCGTAATATATGTTGCAAAGTAATTCGTGCTAAAAATTAAGATTACAGCATTTTGACTGAAGCAGAGAGAAAATACAAAGACCACAGACATGTAGCCACCAAAAAATAGGCATTTCAAAAAGATTTTCATCTGAGTAGACCCCAGCATTTCGCATGCATTCCAGAGAAGATTATTCCAGAAGACTTTTTCGTCTGGCTCCAGCGATATGCATTCAATATGCATATATGATAATATGCGTCACCAAAAACCTTATTCCAGCAGAGAAAGATATACATCTACTGACTCCAGGAACTGTCGCCAGACGTAGCAGCAAGACTAGAAAAACTACATTAATATGCTAAAAAGGTAAGATTAACAAAGCCTACAAAAGTATAAAAAGATACCTCATAGAAACAGCTTTCATGAACTAGAGGGGTTCGAAACAGATCGTGCTCGAACTCGGTTCACCCAGTGCTGATTGCCTGGCTTGGCGCTGCTTTTGCTGGTGGCTCTATCAAATTTCATACTTCGATCATTTAATAAATTCTCTTTAATCATAAAATTGACTGATTCGTTTATAACACAGTTACAATGGGGAAAATTACTTCAGATTCGGTCATGCCACGTGTTTCCCCACCAGCCAATCCATCTGGACCCTGCTGTGGCTGGTGAGAGCTATGAACACAATGGTGCTCCCATCCCGGCTGAGTTCTTCGTGATGGTACAGAGGAACCACAGGAAAACAAAATCAATAATGGTAGTAATAATAATATTAATAACATTAACAACATTATTAATATGAATATTGATATTCACATTAATATTAATATTAATATTAATAATAATACAACAACCAAAACTCAACCACCTGCAAAGTTATACTGAACCAGGAGAGACAAAACACACACACACCTGGAGCAGGAACTGGGCTCAGTGTTTGCTGCTGGAGGGGAGACACCCCAGCACCCCTTCGTGGGTGGGAGAGCAGCCGTGTGACAACACAACAGGTTTCATCTTCAAGCAGACAAAGCCTCAGCAGCAGCCAGGCTGGAAAGAGCACTCAGAAAAGTTCAGTATTGTATCTTTACTAAGGAAAGTCATCAATCCCGAGTGGGCAGTGGATTTAGCCTCGGCACCAAGGACCCTCCGGGGGTCTGGGTGATGCTGGGGGGACACGGGGGGCCGCAGGTGCCAGTGGGTCACTGCAGTGCCCACGGCCTCTCCCCTCCCCAGGGATGCTCACACCTGTCCCTTAGGGAACACTGGCAGCAGCGATTCAATCGTCAGGAATTCTGCCAAAAAGCAACAATTCCTTGAACTCAGATCAACGCTAAAGAAGAAATTCCTGCCTACTTTCTACCTTTTATTTTTTTTTTCCCTCTTTCTACTCGCCACATCCTCCACATCCAAATCCACCCTTCACTCCCAGCTCCGCCATCCCCGGGGCTGAGGGTTGTTTGAAGGAAGGGCAGAAGCGGGTCCCGGGGAGTTGTCGTGTCCTTCCCTGGGCTCCGGGGATGCAGGGAGGGCTGGTGGCCGAACGCCCCTTACCTGGGCGGTCCCTCAGCTGCGCGCCCGCATCTCCCTCCTCCGGAGCATCCCCGGCGGCACCGCGGGTGGAAATTTCCGGCTGGAAATTGTGCGGTGGCCGCAGCCGGGCTGCCCGAAAGGAAGTCTGTGGCCAGAGCAGCGAGAGCTACCGGAGGAAGGGTGAAGCCAAACAAAGCCGAAGAGCCAAGCCCGGCGGAGCAGGGCCGGGCCGGGCAGAGGCTCCGCGCTGGCAGCGCCCCGAGGGATGCTCAGCCACCGCCGAGGTGCCGGCGGGAGAGCCGGGAGGGAGCGGAGGGGGATTTCTCCCCGATGTGTCCTTCTTCTGCTCCGCTGTGCCGGGGGAAAGCTGGGGAGGGTCCCCGGATCCCGCTGCCTTCTGGGAATTGTAGTCCCCCTTCCCCGCATCCCTGGTCCCCATCCTGCCCTCCCTTGCCCTGGCAGCCACCGGGGCAGCTTCGGGACATTTCCTTCTGGTCCCAGCTGAGAGTGTTCCCTTGTTCTTTGTTGTTCTGGGAAGGAAAACATCCTGCGGCACTGCAAGCATCCTTCTCCCAGGCTCCAGGAGGGTTCAGGAGAGGAAAGATGCATCCCAGGGAGTGTTTCTGTATCCAGAGAGGAAGGATGCATCCCAGGGAGTATTCCTGTGCCTGCAGCAGTTTGCAACCCCCCTTGGCAGAGTGGGGAGGGCTTGTGCCCATTTACCAGCAAAGGATCCCTTTGATACTCGGTGGATTTGACAAGGGTGGACACTGAGGGATGTGGAGCAGGTTTAGCAGAGGGATGAGCCCTGCCTGGGAGACGCTGAGCCTCAGCAGGACCCCATGGAAAGCACCCAGACTATCCCAGATCTGCACTGTACAATGAGGCTTAGGGGCTCAGCAGGAAGCTCTAGCCCAGGATGCTTCCCTGGGAAGGTTTTAGGAGCATGGGAATGAAGAAGAGCTGCTGCAGCTCGGCTCCTCCCTGGGGCAGAGATCAGGGGCTGGCCCATGTCTCTGAGGCTGGCCAATAACACTCATTCCTGCACGCACCAGCACCTCCAAACCTGTCCTAAATATGACTCAAGGCTGCAAACATGCTGTTCTCCCCCTCTCTGACTCAGGGAAACTGAGGCAGGAGATGGTGAGGTGTCTGGCTTGGATCACACAGGGAAATTTAAAGTTACAAATTCCCTGGAGTTCAGATTTACTCTACAGGCTGTTTGTAAACTAAGTTAAAGTCTGCTGATGTATTTCCTACGCCAGTACAAACCAGCAGTGTGGGACAGCAGCGCCAGTCTGAGGGTGCACCTCTATTCCAGTTTTACCCCAGTCTAGGGAAGAAAGAATTCATGGAAAGTCAACCATCTCCGGAGCAGGACATGCACAGCAGAAGACAAACAAGCCTCATTCAGTCTGCCTTACTCAAGTTGTTCTGCTTTGATGCACAGGAGTCCCACAGCAGGTCCTGGACAGGCAGGAGAGACCACAGTGCAGGGCCACAACGGAGCCCAGGTCATGTTCAGGACTCCTTGGGCAACATTTCCCCTTTCCATCCTTCCTTTTTCCATAATACCTTCCCACAAATCCTGCCTGGTGCCAGGCAGCAGCTCCATCAACCATGGGGATGTGTCACCATGGAGGGAGAGAGCTGGGACAGGACATGGATGAGGGTTGAGACTCATCTCAGCCCTGGAGGGGTGGAGACTGTTTGTGTGACTTCTTTGCTTCCAGAAGGTTCTGGAGGAAGGGGCCAGGACTGTGCCATCCCAGCCGTGTCAGTGTCCATTTGTCCACTGGGGCACAATTTACCTTATTCCAAAGGGGACATCTCCAGCAGGGCAGAGGACTTGTGCCCTCAGAGCTCCTGTTGCTCTCCCCCAACATCTGCATTTTCCCAGCCCCAGCTCAGCCTCTCCTCCCAACAGACCAGATCTGCCTGATGTCCCCTCAGACTCCTGCAGAGCCCCAAAATCCAATGAAAGAGAGGTCAAATATTCCTTGGTATGATCCCGAGGTTTTGCTCATATGGTCAAATACAGACTCCAAGTGTTTTATGTTCATGCCCAAAAGTGATTCATGGACAAAGCTCTCAGGGCAGAGCTAGGCTGTGTCCAAAAATGCCTCTCTATAAACCCAATTTGGAAGTGGAGATGCTCCAGCTTGAACAGTCTCTGCTATCCCAGGGAAATCCACTTTGGAAGTGAAGCTGTGCCATCGGGGCTGCCTCTGCAATGCACCACTAGATGCCAGTGAAAGCCCTGCCTGGTTCTCCCACTCAGGAAACCTCACACTTGGGGCAATTTGCTTTGTTATTTTGTGGGGATTTTATGGGTTTTTTTGTTGTTTGTTTGTTTGTTTGATTCTGATTTTGTTTTTAAAGGTAATGCTTCACTTCTGGTCTAATAAAGTCTCTTAGATTTAGGCAGTACATATAAATAAATGTGTGAATGGGTTTTGCTCACATCATCTCTCTGTTTCTCTCTCCATTTCTCTCTCTGTTTCCCAAATATACATTATATATGTGCCTTTGTTTGCTCTTATTTAAATGAGAATTATTTCCCAGTGTCTCCCCAGGATCTCACCCCCAAGGTCCTTTCCTCAGAAAACACCCTAATCCTCCAAGACTTTCACCTGCCAAATCCTCTCTCCACTGCATCATGGCTCGATGTCCTGGCATGGACAGTCATTCTGAGAAACACAGAGGTGTTGGCATGGCATGTCCAAGCCCTGTCCTCCTTTGGGAGATCATTCCTCATATCAGGTCAGCAAAAGGCAAGACACAGGTCCAGCTTATGCAGGTCTGGGAATCCTAACCTGGAAGAACAGACCTGCACAGAGCTGGGAAGGGATCAAGGACTAGAAGCAAGTTATTGAGTTATTGAGGGTGTCTGTAACCAGCTTGCAGACGTTTGGTGTTTGGTGGGAAGGTGAAATGAATGAAACTAGGAAAGAAACCCTACATGGAGAAAGGGTAAAAAGTAAATCTCACAGGCCTGTGCACCAGCAAGTTCTGTGCTGCACTTCCCTGGTGCAGAGATCAGTCTAGGCCTGAAATGATCTCACATTCGGTGCCTGGAGTTCTGCACTCCGCAGAAAATCATCGGTCCTGTGTCACCCCCTGACATTTCCACGAGATCTAAACCCTTGAGCAGCCTCCAGGCTTTGCACACACCTTTTATTTCACCTGGTTGGGCAAGCTCTGAGTGCCTTGGGCTGTCCCATGGGCTCTCAGAGTGAGCACAAGGATCAGCAGCTACTGCAGGAGGGATGTGGGAGTGTGTCCTTCCACTGTCTGATGGCAGAGGACCCCCAGCTCAGGAACACCTTCCCCTTTGGGCAGGTTGGGTGTAGGTGCATCCTTCTCCTGCAGCACCTGTGCACCCCTCGCTCTCTGGAGTGCCTGGTGCTGGTTGCCATTGGAGATAAGATGTTAAAATTGATGGAGAAAAGATCTGATCCAGGCTGGCAATTTCTGTGTCGCTTTTTCAGACAACCCCAGCCCCGTGTTTGACCGGCCAGCTGTATCTGACAAGGCTACAGAGGGGAACTGAGAACTAAATTTAAACCAGGCTGTCATATGCTCCAGTGCCTGATTAATTATACAATGGAATAAAAATGGAATTTGGCAAAATGAAGGAAGATGAGTAAACGAAATCGTCACTCTGCTTTGGAAGGAATTGCCGCGGGTTTTGTTAAAGATGCCACAGTTCATCACATCAGGAGGCTTGAGAGCAAGAGGTGGGAAGCTGTGCTGGGTGCACACAATGCAGGAGGGATGGGTGTGGGGAGATAAGGCAGCAGGGAGCCCAGTTATTTGCTCAGGTGAGCCTGTGATTGTTGCTGAGATTTGCAAACACGAGAGGTGCCAGCTGAGGCTGAGGGAGCCCCTGGCTGCCGTGTTCCTCCGTGGATGGTTTTTGTTAATTTAGGAAACAGCTCTCACAGTAAGGCAAATGTGATACAAGACAATAAAGTGTTCAAAATTATCACTCATTTTCTATGCTATTCCAACCCCCTGCTTTTCTTTAATTGCTGTTGAGCATCTGATCAGCAAGGAAAGCTTTTCTTTTTTTGGCCTGTGTCTCTTACATCGTGCAGCCCAAGCCCACGGTTTCCCCTCCTGCCACCATGAAAACACCTGCAGTGTCTGTGGCTGCTCCCATATCCACCATATTCATCTGATAAGAGCTCGAAATAAAAAACTGGTGTAAACACAAATGGGCCCAGAGCTGATTTCAAGCCTGGACAGACTACAGTGACTTATCTGCTTCTCTGCCCTACAATCAAGGGGCTTCTTGAACCTGAAGTTGGTTTTGTTTTCATGGAGAGAGCTCCTGGTGACTCCCTCCCGCTCTGTGAGGAGGGAGAAGGAAGGATTATGGCTGTGATGCCCCCAGATCAGAAACCTCTCCTTGCTCTATTCACCCTGCCCCACGTGCTGTCACCATTATGGGATAGAGCAAACATCTCCAAGTGTTTGAAGGGGTGAGCAGGGAACTGGGATGCTGCGAGGACCTTGGTCCTTAGCCCTGCACCAGTCACCCTTCATCCCCTGGGTCCTGCTCTCTTCACTCTGGTTGCAACTTTCCATCCCAAACCAGCGACCCCATTGAAAAACAACATAAAACCCTCAGACTATAAATGTCTAAATGACATGCACAAGGTAGAACAGACAGCACAGCTCTGCTGTGAACAGAGCAGCCTTCCCAGTGCATTCCTCTCCTGGTCTCATCCTTCCTCCACAGCAAACCCCACAGGTCCTCCCTGCCAAGAACCACCTGCACTGAAGTTGTGGCTACTCAAGCAGTGAGTGCTGCCTGTCACCTGCTGTCTTTCAGCCCCCACATCCTGCTGAGAGGGAAATTAATGTATCTCTGGGACTGGCAGATGTTTCCCACGCCCAGGGAACTAACGGGGAGTCTGGGTACGAGCTTGTCCTGCGCTGGTGCCTCAGTTTCCCTTGCTTTCAAAAATCCCTGCAGCACAGCCAGGCTCCCTGGTAGTGAGAGAAGCTCATACTCAGTGCAGGAATTTCAAGGGCATGAATCACCTGCTCTAATTGAGACATCTGCCTTAGGCTGGGATGGATCACACCCCTGGGCCCCCTGAGCTGGTTTCTGCAGGCTGCCTGGGAAGCCTGGCTCAGGCAGGGATGTGCAGACATCGCCACGCAAATCCTGCTGTCAGGACCAAACCCCGATGTGCTGCTGCCTCCCCTCTTCTCCTGACTCTTCCCAAGCCCTCTCCTCTCTGGGATCCGTCAGTGGAGACCAAAGGCAAGAGGCACGGGTGAATTTACTCTCTGGGAAGCCAGGGAGGTGTTGTGCCTCCTCTGATGTGCCCTGTCACAGGGTGGTGGCCCGGGGGAAGCCCGGTGTGCCCCGGTGCCCACAGCCCTGGGAGCTGTGAACAGCTGGGGCAGAGCTGCTGATAAATGTGTGACCAAACGCCCAGGGCTGCCCTGAGTGACAGCCACGGAGGAGAGCTGAGTCTCTGTGACATCCCACACACCCTCCTCATCTCCCTCTCCACGCTCTCTGACAGGCAGCGTGGTTTGTCCTAAGATAGGAACGCTTTGGCTTTAAGCTGAATTAGAGCAGGTTTAGGTTGGATATTGGGAAGGAATTGCTCCCTGTGAGGGTGGGGAGGCCCTGGCACAGGGTGCCCAGAGAAGCTGTGGCTGCCCCTGGATCCCTGGAAGTGTCCAAGGCCAGGTTGGACGGGGCTTGGAGCAACCTGGGATAGTGGAAGGTGTCCCTGCCCATGGCAGGGGCTGGGACTGGATAATCTTTAATGACCCAACCCATTCTGTGATTCTATGAACACCAAGTGGGTGTTGCAGAAGGAGCTCTCTGGATGCTCCTATAAATGATGCATTCCAGGGATGGGGTTCCTGAGGTGTTTGTGATTGACTTTGGTGAAAAAGTGGACAAAATGCTGCAGGACACTGGGCCAGCTGGGCAAACTGGTGTGTCCAGGCTGCTTCTGGGTGGATCCCACCCTGGCAGGGATGCCTGCAGGGTGTGTCCAGCTCCAAGACAAGGAACCCTCACTTTCAGATGGGTGATAAAAAGCACTAAAATCTGGTCAAACACAGACATAAAATCCTAAAGCAGCTCCATAGGTGCCTTGTTGCTTTGTAACTGTGAGTTCTGCAAGGCCAGGGAGTGTAAACCTGTGTGTTTCTGGCCAAACCTGCTTATATTATAACCCTTTAGACACAGATTTTTGACCAAATCTGAGACCAAGTGGCTTAGGCTTCTCTGAGAAGTTTAGACAGTAAGGGGCTCTCACAAAAACTTGTGACTCAACAGGAGGAGCCATAAGACAACTTTAATCTGTAATAATCTATTAAAAATAAAATAATCTATAATCTAAACTATGTAGAGGATAGAGTAGTTCTTTAGATACTGCACTGGCAACACTTAGGTGCTGTATTAGCAATAAATCCAATCATAATCATCCAGAGATGATAATCACTGTATCCCATTCTCATGCCTGGCTGAGAGCCTTCACTTGGCTTCTCTGCTGATCTTCCTCCTGCTTTGCCTTCTAGAGCAGAGAACATTTCCTTCCTCCTTGCTTTACTTCTTAGATGCATCATCCATGTAGTAAAAATACACCCTGGGAGAGAAGCACCACTCCCTGGAGCAAGGAGAAGAGTAACCCCAAATTGAAATGCTCAGCCTGTGCTGAAAGGACAAGGGTTTTTTTTTTGGTGCAGGGCAGTTATTGCTTCTTCTTTCAGCTGCTGCTTGGTTTAATCTCTCTGATCCCCTCTATCACCCTCCTCAAGACTCATTCACTCTCCTCCACTTGAGAAAGGATTGTCAGGATTTCTATGTATAAAGTCTACAAGACTGAATAAGATAATAAATTCATCTTTAGAGGGTAGAAACACATTTTCAAAGTGGTTTTATCTATCTACAGCAGACCAACAAGCTGGTGGAGAAAATAAAACAAGCAAGACCTTTCATCACCTTTTTTGTGACTTCCTCAGAGGCCTGAGAGTAGTTCACAGATTTATTTCTTTTAAATGATATGGAAAGCCATCTTTGCCCTTCAAAGCCCAGCTGCTCTCATGTTTAGGGTGAGTTTTAGCCAACACAGCCAGGAAATCATTTGCATTCCAGCCAAGAAGCCTTAGAAACCAAACTTGCGGGTAAAGAAATGGGGTGGAAACCCTTCCAGGAAGACATGGAAGCTGAATGGTTTGGGAAAAAATGTCTGAAAAAAATGAGCCCTTCAGCTCCAGGATATTTAGGGTCAGTAACTCTCATGCTCCTGGTGATTCAGTCACCACCCTGAGACACCCAAAGCGTTATTGGTCCTTGTGCATCCCCAAAGCTTCACATCTCTGCTGGTTCTGTGAGAAACCCAGCAGGGAAGGCTCTTAAAGCTGTTTATAGATATTTAGCACCTTGACCAGGTGAGGAGCTGTGGTGAAATGCCCACGTTCCCAGAGCTCAGGAGGCAGCAGTGTGAGCTTGCAGCAGCCACGGGAATTTGCTGGGTGCCTGCTCAGGAGAGAAGAGATTTTTGACATTTAAAGGTTTCTTGTCTTGTCTTCTTACACTTCCTTTAGAGGTGGAGAAAATAAGTGGCAATAATGGAATAATACTCCTGGTTCTTGTATCTTAAACAATACTTCAAAGGAGAGGGGGCTTTAAAGGAGAGAAAAGAGGGCTGGGAATGAAAAAAGCCCCATTTCCTTGTTTTCCACTCAGCCAGTGTGGGCTGTGATGTTCTGTCAGGCAGCTGGAGCTCTGCATGGCATAAGGAACACCTTCACTCATCTCTCGTGCTCTCCCTTTTTCTTTGGGTTAAGACAAACCCTTTATTTGAAGCAAAACCTCGAGCAAGCCTTCAAAATTCACAAACTCCTGACACTCAAGACCCATCGTTTGCAAGAGCAGAGTCGATGTGAGAACAGCCCAAGCAGCTTTTTTGTTTGAAGGGGTGATTTAGTTTGCTGTGCAATTTAAAACTCTTGGAATCAGCTGGTTTGAAACCATCAGAGTGGAGCAAGAGATTTGTTATCATCCAGTAAACAGCAAGAGAAATAAAGGGGGGGAGTTTGTGCTAATCTGCAGTGTGAGCCCTCACATTAAACCCACCTCGAATCCCGGGGTCAGTTTTGGGACCCTCAAAACAAGAAAGACATTGAGGAGCTGGAGAGTGTCCAGAGAGGGGAATGGAGCTGGGGAAGGGTCTGGAGCACGAGGGGCAGCTGAGGGAGCTGGGAAAGGGTCTCAGTCTGGAGAAAAGGAGGATCAGGGGGGACAGGAAGGTGAAGCCCGGGTGGGGATAGGTCTCTTCTCCCAGGTAACAAGTGGTAGGACAAGAGGAAACGTTCTTAAGTCATGCATGGGGAGGTTTACGTCAGATATTTAATAAAATTTCTGTACTAAAAGTGTGGTCAGGCATTGGAACTGGCTGCCCAGGGAAGTGGTGGAACAACTGTCCCTGGAACTGTTGGAATCACTGTCCCTGGAAGTGTTGAAAACCCATGTGGATGTGGCACCTGGGGACAGGGTTTAGGGGTGACCTTGGCAGTGCTGGGTTAATGGTTGGACTCAATGATCTCAGAGGTCTTTTCCAACCTCAACGATTCTAAGATTTTATTATAAGGGCGCAGCCAATGTCAGCATTACGCTCAGAAAATCGGGATATGACACAAAATTAAGGGCAAGTTCCAGGGGTATTTCTTCCCCCTCATTGAAGAGAAGCCTTATGGAGCACCTGAGCACATCACTGGCACCTGGGTCTGTCTGGCTTCCCTGGGAATCTGGTGTTGCTCTGGGTTGGAACAGGAATTCAGAGCAACACTTGTTTTCCTACCTCTTCTCTCATTTCTGTCTCGTGCCATCTATAGATTTACTTTGGGTGTGCACCCTGGGCTGTCCATGGTGATATCAAGTTGTTCTCCACGAAAACGGAATGAATCACAGCAGATGGATTATTCCTGCATTTAAAGGGATTTCACACAGAACCACAGACTGGCTGAGGCTGGAAGGGACCTCTGGAGGTCACCCAGCCCAACCTCCTGTCAAGCAGGGCCACCTAGAGCTGGTTGCCCAAGACCATGTCCAGTTGACTTTTGAATGCCTCCAATTTCTGCAATTTTCAGGCCCAAAAAATTGCTTTAACGCTCTAAGAGCTTTCCCAGCTTAAAAAAATCTGTTGTATTGTGGACTCCAGCAAGAACTGCTGCAACTCCCTGACACAAACACTAATTATGCGACAATAAGTCATTTAAAGCGAACCCAAGCACTCATCTCCTGCTCTGCGGGCTGAGTTAGTGGCTTGTGCTGCAGAACTGAAAGCAGGAGGACTCTCCACACAAGCAGGATGCCTTTGCTGGGAGCCAAATCCCCCGTGGTTACTCCGGGGCTCCTCCTGTGCTCTGGGAAGCCGTCAGTCCTGCCATGGTTATATAAACACGGCCACGGCCCTGGGGAGCAAAGTGCTGGGGGAAAATCAGTGCATGGCTCTCCTGTTGAAAGGAGCAGATGGTGCCTATGAACGGGATGAGCACCATAAAGGAACCTTTGAAGTGCCAGGGCTTTGTTGTTCTGCTGTTGGAGTCAATGGAACTTTAATATGAGCTCCTGCTGGAATGGAACCAGGCTCTCTCCATGCTGAGACTCTGCTCTTCCAGTCCCCCAAATTTGCTTAGGTCAGAGCTTTTCTGCCCTGGAATTTTGTGGGGTGTCTGTGCTGTGTTAGAGGTTAGCACCAGTGTCTGCCCTGCTCCGTGCTGTGTCCTGTGTCCTCCTTGCAGGAATCTGCTCAGCCTCTAGACCCAGAAATGCAGGTGTTTCTCTTCCTACCTGACCCTGGGAGTGTTCCAGGCCAGGTGGGACAGGACCTGGAGCAACCTGGTCTAGTGGAAGGTGTCCCTGCCCATGGCAGAGGGTTGGAAGGAGATGATCTTTAAGGCCCCTTCCAACCCCAACCATTCCATAATTTTACAATTCTATGGCCCTGGAGTCAGCACAGCACGAGTTGAACCTGCCTGTTGTTGTGCCATGCTTGGCAGCCGTGTCTGATCTGCTGGCCCAGGACAGTGAGGTCCTGCTGTCACAGGAACCAGAGCTGCTGCACGCAGAGCAGCCCTCAGGCACCCCAGCCCTGCACATCAGTGTGACCTGGGAAAACATCCCAGTGCACTTTCCCTCCCCTCAGCCACCCCTGGGCAGGGCCAAAGTGGTGGCACCTCACACCACCTCAGTCCTCAGTCAGCTTTGGATGCTCCTTGAAGCCCTTGCAGGGATGCCTGACTCCTGCTGCTCCCTGGCAAGGGATTGGGACATGAAGGTCAGTGCCAGTACCTCCAGTTTCACCAGTGGGGAAAACCAGGCTCAGAGCAATTTTACCCCATGCTATACTGGGAATGTATTGCTGGGAATAAACCCCAAGTTTCTATCCACTTTTCTAGATGGTGAATGCATTCCGACAGGACACCTAGGCTACAGTGCTTTAAATCACTCTTGGAATGATTTTAAATGGGTTTTTTATTGTTGTCAGTGACCAGTGCTTTCTGAAAAGCTAAACAGAAATCAGTGACTCATCCTGGCTGGGAGCATCTCTCTCTTTTGTGTTACTTTGGCACATTCCTGCTTAGAAAGCAGCGCCACTGCATTTCTTTTGCCTGCATGAGGACAGCTCTATCCAAATGAGCCAAACTTCAAATCTTTCTTGTACGAAATGGTCACATTATCCAGAGATGTCTAACACCTGCTTGGAAACCTCCAGAGATGAAGAAGCTCCAGCCTTCTCAGTCAATAAATCCCAGTGTTTTCATTCCAGAAGGAAGCAGAATTTATGCCTTTCCAATGCTGGGTAATGAGCTCCTGACGTTCCCCTTTGTGAGGGCTGCTGGATTGTGTCTATTTAGTAGAGCGTGCTTTGGTGTGCTTTTGCAAAGTGGAAACGTGGTGTGTCTGAAACAAACGGGGCTGTTTACCCAACAGCAATCCACAGAGGTGGCACAATCCCAGCCATGTGCTTGGAGACGATTCCCAAGTTTCGGCTCCGTATTTCTCCTGCCTGCTGCCTTGGCTCCTCCTCCCAGCTCTGCTGCATCTTGTGGAGCAGATCCCAAAAATCCCAGCTCTGCTGCATCTTGCTGTGGAGCAGATCCCAAAAATCCCAGCTCTGCTGCATCTTGCTGTGGAGCAGATCCCAAAAATCCCAGCTCTGCTGCATCTTGCTGTGGAGCAGATCCCAAAACCCACCAGCTCTGCTGCATCTTGCTGTGGAGCAGATCCCAAACCCCTCCAGCTCTGCTGCATCTTGCTATGGAGCAGATCCCAAAAACCCCAGCTCTGCTGCATCTTGCTGTGGAGCAGATCCCAAAACCCACCAGCTCTGCTGCATCTTGCTGTGGAGCAGATCCCAAAAACCTCACCCATGCTGAGCAGCACGTTGGGATACATCCCATCTGAGCTAACTTCAGACTTTTGAGGCAGTTTTGCTCATTACAGTCCCTCTGTTGTCAATAAATAATGTGATTTAGCCCATCCCAAGATAAAAGGATGCAGTTGTCCTCTAGATTATCCTATTTCTCTGCTCTGACCCTACAGGGACTCTGTATATCTGCCTTAGATGAGACACCCAGACCACCAAAGGGAGGGGAGATAAATCCTACCCTTAGTCTGCAGAGGGTCTCATTGGTCTCTGTGAGGTTGGTTTAGAAAGACAACGTGGAATTGGCTCAGCAGATTAAACATAAATATTTCATGACTTCTGAGATGCTCCGCCCCAGCATCTTCCAACTTTTGCCCCAGGGAAACACAACTCTAAGGGCTCTGTCTCACGTCTCTCTCCCCTGTGTGGGTATCAGGGCTGTGCAAAGGCAATTAACACCTACATTTAAGCACCTCATTTGAATATTCTTCCACGTTAGAGCAGGTGAACTTGAACTCGACAAAACCAGGCCAGTTCTGTGTGATCCAAATGTCCTCACAGATATTTTCACAGGGGCAGTCAGGAGGCTGCTCTGCTCACCAGGGGAGGTGCAGAGAAGAGCGTTTTCCTCACCCAAGGGAGGATATTTGTTCCGGAAAGCTGTTTCTTCCAATAACTTGCAGGCTTTGACCTCTTTTTTTTTGAGAAAAAAACATCAGTCAGAAATAAAGATAGTCAGGATTTAGAATTCTCAGTGTATTTTTATCAGTAGATGGAGAATTTTTTTTCTCCAAAGCAAAGATAACAGGACCTGTGAAATCAGTCAGATTGGAGCTCATGTCAGCTGCTCCTTAGAGATGCTGGCTGAACACGCCAAAGTTGAAACACTTGAGTTAAAACTCTTTCTAAAATAATGAAATCTGTTTAAAAGGATGTAAAAAAAAAAAAAAAAAGGTTTGCTCTGAATTTATCTTTTGAAAAAAAAAATTATCTTTTGAAACTTGAGATTCCCCGTAATAATGTGATTTCAAGCGGTGCAGCAGCGAGTGAAACAGAATAACTGAGGCTCTCAGGAATATCAGAAGTGTTTAGTCACACTGCACAGAGGAATTGAGCGTCCAGAAAGTGAGAAAAATCAAGGCTCCAGTAAAATAAAGCAAATATATAGGAAGCTACTGTCCATCCTGAGAAAGCAGGCAGCTGAGTTAATCACTGTAGTGTCCTTGGCTGTAAGAGAGAAAACAGTCTCTTGCACATCATGATTTATCTGGGCTCTTTTAGCTCATGTCTGAACTGTGCGCTCCCCAAACTGCCCAGATCTCTGCTGCTTTCAGGAGGTCTGAAGGGGGTTAACTCAGACAGAGGAAGATACTGCCCAGGTATTAATTTTTGAGTGAATTTGACAGGTATTTACTGGCCAGGTATTTATTTTTGAGTGAATATTCCTCCCTCCAGCTGTCCCAGCCTTTCAGCATTGGACATTTCGCACAGAAGCCCCTCATGTCTCTGCTCCTGCATTTGCAGGTCCCAGTTAACCACGTTTGAATGTTTCTTGTTTTCCTCCCGTTTCTTTATTTGTCCCACAGCAATTACAGGAATGTGGAAGGAGAATATTGCCAACTCTACTTTTCCTGCCTTGTCTGGGAATTCCTTCATCCACGTACCAACACCGTGCATCAGAAGTGGTGTCCCACGGTAATGGATGTGTTTGTAAGCTGATAGGGAGAAAAATGATGGCAATTTGAAAAATGGTGGAAAAATGATGGCTGGAAATACAGGGAGAAGTGTGCTGTGCTAATCTTTCCAGAGGAGCTATTCTGGTTATCTGAGTTTGTTTAGTGATGACCAAGAAATGTGAAGCTTTTCCCCATTCTTTTCTCTGGGGGATGTGTGATCAGCGAGGAGATTTTTGTAGCAAGGGGCCGTGCAAAATTCATTTCCATGGTGCTAAAAAAATTAGGAAGCTCCCAAACACGTGACAACTCAGCTCTTCTGGGTTATTTCATTCCATCTGGCCTCCTTCACACACCTAAGTTTCTCTCAGAGAGATCCCTATCAAGTTTCCACCTCATTTCAAGCAGCATATGCCAGGCAGTTTGTGGGGGGAAAGGCTGCTTGTCAAACTTGGTGGGTTCATGATCCCTGCTCCAAGGAGGCGACGATCGCAGCTGACATGCTCAACACAACAGAACCCACGAGGAGCAACCCCTTCTGAGGCTCCCCCAGAAATCTCCAAGAAAATTTCTCCATGCTGGTGACAACATTTCTGCTGAGAGGGGAAGTTTTTAGGAAAAATACAGAATCACAGAATTATTAAGGATAGAAAAGTCCTACAAGATCGAGTCCAACCATTAACCCAAGTCCACCACTAAACCAAGTCCCCAGGTGCCACACCTGAACACCTTATGAGCATCTCCAGGGATGGTGATTCCATCCATTCCCCCATTCCCATTCCCATCCATCTGCCCAGCTCTTGTCTCCTCCTCTCCTCCCTTGTTAAAGCCCAGGCAGTGTGAGAGGCAAGGCCTGTCCGTGGGAAGCTTTGCCCAGAGTAACTCCAGCTGAGGAGGGCAATTTCTGCAGCATCAATCTGTGCCCTGGCACTGGGGATTGGAGATTGGAATCTCCTGGCAGTCTCTAGTTTTAGGGTCTGTTGGGAGCCTCTGGAACCACTCTTGGAGCATCCCAGCAGTGCCAGCCCTGGTGCCAAGTAGTGACAGAGTTGTGTCTCCTTCTCTGAAGGGTCCTGCCCTTGCCTGCCTTGAAGCTTTGCTTTTGTTTCAAAGGGGGTGAAGAGAAGCCATAAAACAGCTGAATCCCTGTTCTTCTGTCTAGCTGAGCTGTTCTGCTGTGCCAGAGCCACCCTCTGGAAGGTGGGAAGCTATTTGCATGTGTTTGTCCTGTGGGTGTCTGATGGGAGTCTGGGACTTACTCTCAGTAAGAAAAGCCAGAGCATTGTTCAAGAGAAAATCTGAAGTCCACCAGCCCAGGAGATGCCAGTGCCATGGTCAGCTTTGTGCTACAGGATGCAGAGAAGAAGGCATCACCAAGATATATTTCTCAGTGGTGTGGGCAGCCTGGAATGTTGAGTCCTAAAAACCAAAGCAGGTATGCAGAGTGTAAACACAGCCAGGATGCTCCAGATCCTTCAGCTTTTTCTCTGAATTATGCTCTGAGACTCTTCACTCTTTGCTTTATGCAGCCCTGCAGAGAAGGAAATAATTTGATCTGTGCAGACAGCTCAGTGTAGCCTGCAGGAATCCATTATTTTCTCTGCTGCTCATTGGAAATTAGCATTAATTGTCGGTCATTAGCTGAGAAGTGCCTCTAATCAGTCAGCTCTTTATCAAGCTTTACACTCACTCATTCCAGAAATCACAGTCAGCCCCTCCGCCTTGCCATCGCCCGTGGCAGCTGAATAAACGGGAGAAAGACTCAGATTCAGCCCCTCTCCTGCAAAAATCAACCCCCCATCATCAGCTATCCTTTTTTTGGCCATCCACGGGACTTTGTGGGTTCAGCCTCGAGATTTCATCCAAGGGCTTGACAAAATTCTGCTTCAGAACGGACCCTGTTAAATGCCTAAAAGTGACGCTCAAATTTAACAATCTGTAATTTTAACAGATGCCTTTGTAATTAATTATCATCAGGAAATCACCATTTATTAGGTTTTTACCACTGCCAAAGTCCAAAAATTTCCACAGGATGAGCTGAGTTCCCCCAACATGAGTTAGTTATACCACATAATATAGGGAAAGCAAGGAAAGCTCACTTTTCCTCTTGCAAAACCCTTGTGGTACTGTGATAAGACAGAAAACTGCTCATTTTGGCAGGTTTTGCCTGTGAAATCCCCAGACAGAGAACACAACAGGAGCCAATTGACAACTTCAGCAGGTTGTGTCTGTCTTGGCAGTGATGTTTGCAGAGAGGGTCAATCATTCCAGCTCACAAACACGCAGCAAGAGCTGAAAAAGAAAAGAGTTGAAAAAATGAATGCATTACAAAGTTGAAAGATTGAATTTTAGGGATGTTGGCTGTTGTATGCAGCTTTTAAGAATCTCCAGCTAAAGTTTATGTGCTGTTCTCTGCAGCCAAGAGCCCAATTTATAATTAATATTAGAAGAAGTTATTCAATGAGATGATTTTTTAGGGATGATAGGGATGTATTTCAACTGTTTTCTCTGATTCAGGAAAAAAGACATGGTGAGTGTAAGTTTAGAACCAGCTGCTTAAAGGGAAAGTTGAGGCAAACACTCCCACAGGAAGACAACAAAACATTAACCAGCTGCTTTCAGAGAAAATTATAATATTTTGCCTTCAAAGATCATTCATTTTCAAGAGATGGATCACTAAAGAAATTTTTGGCAGAACTTAGGAATTTAATTGAGAGGAAAAGGACAATGTTCCAGACACACTTTGCCCGTGGTTCCTGGTGAGCAGTGGCTCCCAGACCAGCACACGCTGCCTTCAGGAGCCCCTTTCCCTCTCACCTTTGTCCCTGGGGGTTCCTTGTCCATGGCTTCTATTCCTTTCCTCCCCGGCATTATTATTTGTATCTCTGCAACACTCTCAGTTTGTAGATCCCTCTTTGTCAGAAGCCATTGGGTTTGATATGGTTTTGGAGGAAAGGGAAAATACAAGTTTTGCTGTTTGGCAGGGTGCCACTTCACAGGCTTTCTTCCTTTTATCAGTACTTCTTATTCTTGCCTGGAACGAGTGACAGTAACAGCTGCCTGACAGTAGGAGGGGAAAATCGTTAGGATGAAAACACAGTAAGCTGCTTTAAAAACACTTGTGCGTCTCTTGATATATTTTTTACATACAAATGAGATCCACTGCTATAGGATTAGCCCAGATGTGAGCTCCGTGGATTTAAGCAAATGGGATGTTTTGATGAAAAATGGAGATGAGGGAGATGAGGAGAGGGGGTGGAATTACTTGGGGAAGGTTCCTGCGTTATCCTTTGAGGAGTCTGTGTGATGAGATGATGTGTTAGACTTCTGTGCCTTTGTAGTGTATTTTTTCATTATTTGTAGTTCATGACATTTTTGGGTTCTAGCCAGGAGCGCCACAGGAAGGGAGGCAGATCTTAGTGGGAAACAATTGCTCTCCTTCCAGGAAGGACAGCTCACATGGGAAGGGAGAGAAGAAGAGAAAGAGAAGAGAGAAGAGAAGAGAAGAGAAGAGAAGAGAAGAGAAGAGAAGAGAAGAGAAGAGAAGAGACCCACCAATACAATGCTGAAGGCCAGCAAGGGACAGAAGGGGAGCTCCAGCCCCTGGCTGAAAAGTTCTGCTTCCCTCAAACCTCCATTTTATGGTGGGGAGCTCAGAGAGCTTTCTAAACCATCCTATTAAATCCCTATTCCACAACCCTGACCCTGGTGCTGGCTTTTCTCAGGTCACCTCTGAGCCACAACTCCATGTAGGAACAGGATGGGTTGGAAATCCTGTCTAGTGACTTACAGGTCTCCTGAGCCAAGGAATACTGAGTCCTGGATAAAAGGCACCAATGGACCCTCCCACTGGGAACAGAAATCCCAGAAGGGTTTGCCTAAATCATTGCTGATAGCTGGGAAGGAGAAGACAAAATGTTGTTTTCATGTAGCTATAGACAATTGCTCTTAAATTTATATTTTCTGGATTAGAAATTCGGAAGAAGATCTCACTTATCCAAAACCAGGGCAGCTAATTTGTGACCTGGAAGAGCCAGTTTTTCTCTGATGACCACAAATGGGCCTGGAGGTGTCTGACTCAGGTGTGAGTGGAGGTGGCTGACTTTGGAGGTGACAGGACAACTTGTGGGGGAGGCAAAGACATTTCAAAGTCCAAACTCAGTTTATTCATGAATTAGGTGTCCAAGTGCCTGTCCCTGGAGTACAAGGGTGTGATTCAGTCAGCTTAATGAGAGCTGCTGGAGATTTCCAGTGGTGTCACCTGTGACCTCCTGGATCAGCAGCCAGGCAGGATGCTCTAAGTTGTCTCATATAACACCTAAAAATAAGGTTAGAGAGATGGCCCCGAGGTTTCCATGGGCTGGGCAGGTGAGCCATGGACTGACCACTGCACTCAGGTGAGAGAAATCCATGTTGGTCATGAGCCACTCTGTCACTTTACACTGCAGACTGTCACAATCTCGAATTTGAGTGTTCCAGATAAAGGCCCATAAATGCTCCAGTGTGCTGGAGGTCAGTGCTGTGCTGATCAAAATATTGATCATTAAAAGTAAGTGACAAACATAAAATTCACCGGGTTTCACACATGTTTCTGCAGTGAGCAAGGGCTGAATGTCTCCCAGCACAACATTTCATCTGAAGAAATGGCACCTGAGGGTTTCTTCTTTTCTCTCTCTCCTCAGCATCCTGCCTTTGGAATCACATTCTGTCTGGTCAGCCTGTTCCTCTCCTGGGCTTCTGACCAGCTGATCGTGTGGGAAGAGTAAACCTTAATTGCTCTGACCTTGACAAATGTACAAAAGCACAGGAAGAAAGGGATGAAAAAGGAGCCACGTTCTTTACTTGTTAGTGTCAATTCATAATAGTTAAAATGAGCTGAATGAGATGATTGCATTTAAAATGAGGGGGTTTTTTCATTGTAATCTCTCTCAATAGAAAACTAAAGGGAAGATATATTTTTTTCTTTCTCCTTTCTTTTTCTTAAAGGAGAGAATAATTTTTTCCTTCCCAAACAAAAAAGTCTTATTGTGCCAAATCCTAACTAGCAGAAAACATCTATTGTGCTACGTGATTGCAGGTATTATCCTTTGTGTTTAACGGATACAGATATGTTGAAAAAAGCAACAAGCTCCTAATTTAACTCTTTCTGGAGAGGAAGATCTTCCATGTCTTTGATAAAAGGGATGAACATCACCTTGGTGCAGCCTGTTCACAGGCATGACATGGATGGATGTTTCCCACCTTGTGCTAACCTCCAAATGGTGTCTGGGAATTGTGTGGGAAAGGGCAAACTGACCTGACCCATGGGGAATTGTAACTTGGAGTTTTCCAGGGTTTTTCACCCCAGATTTCATTCCTCTGCTGTGCTCCCAGCTGGTGCTGCTTCTCAGCAAAGACTCGCACGAGTTGTGTGTGGTTTGGTGGAGCTCATTGTGATTTACCCAGATGTGGTTGGCCAGTTTTGCAGAGGATATTGCCACTGAAATATTTCCACCTGCACTGTCACACTCTTGGCAATTTACTCCAGTTGGTTAATTTTTAAAAATTGCCTTTTCACATAAATTTAATCGCGACAGCAGGAGAGGAGCCCCAGAGCTGACACATCCTGTCTCCCCTTCCAACCCAGGCAGTTTCATCCTAAACAGTGACACTGTTGGGTTCCTCCCTGGTTTTGGCACGGACAGCCTATGAAGAGCATTTCAAAGGGTGATTTGTGTGCCATTAATATTCTATGAGATGACTCAGAGAAGCAGGTGACTCAGCAGAGAGCTGGAAACTGCAATTGCCAAGCAAGGTGCTTGTCACCTCTGCCCGTGCCAGTAGTACAGTGGGTCCTGGGATTAGAGTTTATTTGGGCTGTGCTGATATTTAGGTGTTCTGAATATACATAATATAAAAACACCCCCATAAAAATATATATTGTTGAATGTTTTCAACATATGTAAGAGCCTATACGTGGTAAATAAGAACTAGAGAGACAAATTGTCACCAACCCATCCATAAAACACCCAGTAATGATGAACACCTCGCTATATCCCTCCTGTGGGATGAGGCATTCTGCAGATGCACACAGGACCTGCTGTCCTCTCCTCTGAGTCACCTGCCCCTTGCAGTCAGAATTTGGGCTCTGTGCCTTCCCAGCAGCTCCAGTCCCCTGAGGTCTCTGCTCCCGAGAGGGGACAGTTTGTGCAAGGTGCATCCCTCACCTACTCTGTTCTGCTTTTGAGCCTGTCCTCCCAATACAGAGAGATGGATACTGGGCAAATGTTTTTCCAGGGGAGCCTGGAAGTTTCCCTGGAAATTTTCCTCCTAACAAGGTGAAATTCCATCCAGTTCTCTAAAGCAGCTCTGGAAATATGGAAAGATAAGCTCTGCTGGGAGTCTACCAGCAATTTTCCTAAAAGATACTGATCCCAGCTCCAACGCCCTGATGGTGTGGTGGTCTGAGAGGCAGCGGTGACATTGCTGCCTCCTGCAACATTATTTTTATTTTCTTGGAGAAGTTTTATATACTCAAGTACTGTGTCTCTATAATTTTCCCATTCCAGCTCATTTACCCACCTGCAATTTATCAGATCCTGTCTTGTGCTCTTCCTGCCTCTGGGCTCTCCTTATTCCTGCATGGTGCTTACTTAGCACAGCTCTCATCCCAGACACCTTGGATGGGGCAACAGAAATAAATAAATCAGTGGTATCAGGTGGAGGCCTCTCCAGCCCTGTGACGCCGTGGCCATGTGTGCTGTTCTCACATGTTTTCACACAGAGATTAGCACAATGTAAATGTGAGAGAGAAGAGCCTCATGCACAGTCACAGCTCTGAAAAACCATCCTGTGAACTAATGAACAGGCTGGGTTTTATTGGGTTTACTGGAATGTAGTCACTTGAAGCAATTAAGCTTGTGAGGGGAAGTACAACAGCATCGTTACGGCAGGTATCACTAATTACCACATAGAAACGAGTCACCTTCACTGGACACCAGCCCTTATCACTGCCTGTGTCTGATTAAGGTGAAGCCTGGTAGATGGAAGTGGAACTGGGAGGTCTGACCCAGACAGCTGATAAGCCTGCTTTAGCCTAATTTCAGGGGAAGTGATTAACTGAAGAATAGGGATTAAATTTTAGGTTAGGGATTAAATTTTACCCTGGGACTTTTGCTTGCCTGCCAAGGAGCCACCTTCAGGACCTGTACAGGAAGGTGAACATGGATTTCTTTTTCCCTGGGAAGGGAGATCTGTCGTAGTCTGGAAGGTGGCAGAAGACCTGAAAACTTTGTGTCTCCAGAGGAGAAAAGAGAGAGACCATCTAGGTCTGCAATATGGGCTCAGCATTTCCCAGGGTGACTTATTTTCCTTCATAATTCTGTGTTTCTGGGTCTGGAGTTCAGGAACACAGATATTTTGGAGCACAGGACTGTGTCCATTTCCATGGATCTCAGTGTAATAAATCAAGGTCTTCCTGGTGTTTCAAAGTATTTAAAGGGTGGCTGCAGAGATGGAGATTCCCTTTTTTCAGGGAGCCACATGGAAAAGATGAGGGGTGGTGGGTACAAGTTACTCCTGGGGAGATTCCAACTGGACACAAGAAGAAAATTTTTTCTCAATGAGAGCTATGAGCCACTGGAATAATCTCTCCCAGGGAAGTGGTGGATTCCCAACACAGGACACACATTTATGATTTTTCTGGACAGGGTGCTGGGCCATCTTGTCTGGACTGTGCTTTTCCCAAGAAATGTTGGACCAGATTGAGGTTCCTTCCTGGTATTCTATAATTCTGTGACAAATAGGTTGGGATAAGATGCCCAGTTGTGTATTTTTTTGTCCTTTCATCCTTGTCCTGGGTATGTCCAAGCTGTTCAGCCTTGTGCAGAGCTGCATGGATGTGGCCTTAGGGACCCTGGAGGGAGCTTTTGCTTTGTCTTTTCCCCTTTGGTGTCTTCCAAGGAATGACCAAGCTAAGAGGAGCTTGTGCGAGATTCTACAGTGAAACAAAGCTCAGTCTAAAAATACCTTCAGCCTAAAGCTGGAGTATTTAATCCAGGTTTCAATGAACTCTCCCTGTGAGTTTCCCAGCCCCACGCTGGTTTGCAGATAGAGGGCCAAGGGCTTTGTGTCCTCACACCTCTGAAGGACTCATGAGCCCAGGGTCATGCCAGCTGCCCTCAGCACCTGCAGACACGGGCAGCTCCAACCACCAGCAAACCTGGTTATTTTCTGTTTGTTTGCCCAAGTTTCTGCTGCCTTCCTTCTGAGTCAACACTGACCCCAGACAAAAATAAACATGAAACATTTTGCTTTCTCCCCGTCACTCAAACACATCACACTCCCAGACATACATCCTCCCTTCCCTGGCAAGCGTCCTGAATTCCATATGCACTCGGGACAACAAGGAAGCCTTGTTTTTCTGCCAGATTTAGCAACTGGTTACAATCTGTGTGATTGCTCAAAATCAGGTTGAGTTTTGAAGGCTGAGGAGCAGCTTGGAGGCATTTGCTTCTGGAGGAAACACACTGTGCACCCAACAGCTTGTTTACTTTCTATAGACCCATCAGTTAATAAAAGATATTTCTACTTCCAACTCTCTTTTTGGCCTATGAACCTTATTCATGACAGCCCTTCTGTATTTCCCACTGCTAATTTTAGTCAGTGTTTTCCTAGGAAGTACTGGCTGTCCTAACAGAGGGTCAGCCCAGGTCAGGCACCCCTTCACAGTGTCTGGACACCAATTTAGGGTTTGTGGGAAGCTCATTACCTGTACCAACAGGGTAAAGCCACAGCTCACAGTCCAGGCAATGTGACACCTTAGTTCAACTCAGGTTTAAAAGCTGTTTTGGCCAGAGATTTATTCCTTAATATTCTCCCTGGCTAAAGAGCAGCTATGGCTCCTGGATCTGCCTTAAGGATAAAAAACCAGATGCTTGGCTTCACCTCATGGATTTTGGTTAGGCTTTGATCCCAAGAACCAGCTGTGAACCTGTGGCTGGAGCAGGTTTGTGTAATTTAGTGGGTACAGGGGAAGGAAAAGCAGAAGGAGGTGAAAGAGGGAGGAGTTTGATGGGGTTTATTAACTGATGTGGTGAGCAAGGTGGAAAGGGCTCCAGGACAGCTCTTATTTGTGGTCTGGTAAAGGGAAAATCCCTGGGGGTTCTACAGACTCCAGGATCTTGAGCAATTCAGATGGGAAGGTAGGAGGCTGCTCACAAGGATGGACACTGTGCATGAAGGACAGGGAGGTGGCAGAGCAGATATTTGGCACCAGCTGGGGAGCTCCAGTCAGGGAAAGCAAAGCTGCTGTCCTGGATGATTGGGGTATGGAGGCATTCGGCAGTGAAGCCATGGCAGATGCACCAAATTCTGCCTTGCCCTAAGGATTCTGGGGTGGCATTATCCCATGGAAAGATTTAGGAGTCTCTCTGGCACTGCTGGATGGCAGGAATTTCCTCCAGGCACCTCCAGGCATTCCAGGGATGCCTTTTACCATCTAGAGGTGAGTGGGTTTTTGCTTCTCGCTGGGACACCTGGCATTTGGAAGAGACTGGGGGCCTGGGTGACAGACCAGCCACCTTCTAACACCCTGTCTCAAACCTGGGTACGTTTTTCCAGAAGGAAAATCCAGGGGGACACATCTTCTGTGTCAGGCATCCCGTTGTGCTGATGCTGTGCTAAAATCTGAGATGTATTTAGAGCACAGAGGGATGGATGCAAAGACACTGCTGACATTTCTGAGAATTCTGTTGGAGAGCACTGCCTCCAGACTGCAGGATTTGGGGTTTTCAGTGGGTTACTCCTACCAGAGCAACCCCAAACCACATCACTCTTCTGACTGCACTTCTTGAGGGCATTTTGCTGCTGTGGAGTCAGCGTGGATCTCACACACAGCCAAGGACTGCCAGTGCAGGGATGTGCCCTCCAGGCCTTGCTCAGAAGAGTGACAACGGAGCATTTGGCTGAGGACCAGGTTTTCTAACAAGTCAGAAATGTGCTGACAGCCACGGAGGTGAGACATATGGTCCTCCTTCCCTCCTTGTCTTCTCCAGTGTGAACTGGCTTTCCTGTGTATTATAAAAGACTCATTGCAATCATAAGTTCAGAGATGGGCTTTTTATCAGACTCTCTTCCTCTCCTGATGCCACTTTTTTTTTTTTGTTGTTCAAGGCACTCTGTGCTGAAAAGCCCAGGGAAGGACAGAAAGAGTTCTCAGTGGCATTTGTTTTGGCAGGGAGTTTCTCAGTAGTTCTGCTGCTGGATGGGTGAGAAAGCAATATCCCAGCAGGAGACTGTTAGTGGATTTCAGCTGTGTCAGTGTGAGGTATCACTTTGCTACCAACAGCCATCAGGCCCTCAAGGCTGGGATGGCAAGTTTGGAAATGTTCCTTCATTGCTGCTGAGTACCCAGCTGATTGTTCAGTGTTGCAGGGCAGGGTGAGCTGCCAATTTGCTGAAACAATAAAAAAAACCCACCCCAAACCTTGCTGAAAAGAGTTATGAACAGCAAAAGGTTCTGTAAAGCAATGAGGCATTTTTGAGCATCCTTTTCTGAGCTGGTTTGACATTTTTAGTGGGGTAACTGGCTCCTGATTGGACAAGGCGTGGGTGAAAGCTGCTGCAGGGATGAGATAATGCACTGCACAGCTTGTCAAATTCCCCGTTGATGCCTGCTTGAGTCAGGATGGGGGAGTGTGGGGCTCCGTGTTTGGCCGGGCTTGTTTGCAAACACCTACTTGTGCGCTCTGAAATGCAGTGAGAAAAGCACTGGAGGAATTTCTGGGGGCTGAGAATCCAGGGAGCAGCTTGGAGTCTCTTGAAGGGAACGGTGGGAAATGGCTGCGAGGGACACGGCGGCGCCTGTGCGCTCATTCTTGGGAAAGCTGCAGAGAACTGATTTACGAGGGTGTTTTGACATTGCAAACTCCTTGGAGAGCTCCTCAGCAGGCCTGAGAGGACGTGGAGGAGGAAGCAGCTCTCTAGAAAGGGGGAAAGCTGGAGCCAGCATGACCTGCAGGGGAGCTTAGGTTATGAGAGGGCTTGCAAAGGCAGAGGGAGATGTCAGGGTTCAGGGGGCCTGGAGCAGGGGCAGGCAGCAGAGACATCCCAGCCATGCTGGATGTACATCAGGGGTTGCACGGTGAGCTGGGGGACAGCCAGGCTGACCCTCCCCAGAACCCCAGAACCAGCAGGGGCAGTTTCCAACCCACAGAGGATATTTCCCAGTGCTGGTTTGTGGGTGACAATAACCCCTCAGGAGAGCAGCAGGTGGCTCACAAAGCTCTTTGGTCTCCAGAGGGAAGAGTTGTCCCCAGAGCTGTAGAATTTTATCCCTGGTGCTTTCTTGGTGATCTGGGGTCCCTTCATGAGTTTTTCAAGGTGTTCTGAGAAGATGCCAACTAGGATTACCCTTAAGGAGGCCTTACAGGTGTCTTTTTGGAGAGGCTAAAAGGGGAGATGAGGGTCGGGAACAGGAGGATCAATCCCTGCTTGAACTTGCAGAACTTTGGCTCCTGTGTCTGCGAGAAAATGGGGAGAGAACAGAAGTCTTCAGTCCCCAGCAGCCCAGTGTGTCTGATGGCCCCTTGAGCACAGATTCTGCAAATCCAGCAAGGATTTCACATTCAGAGGTAGAATGGGAACAGCTTCTCAAAGCTTTCATGGCATGAACCCAACCTGGGTAGGATGGATCTTTTCTCAGCCTGCATTCCCTGGATTCTCTGAGCAGCTGCTGTCTCCTGGCAGATGTAAGAGAAGGGTCAGGAGAAGACAACTCTGCAGCACTATGAGGTGAAACCAGGCTGAGCAGGGACTCCACGATTGCTCTGCTTTGCCCTGGGGTTTTCACAGAGGCAATAAACAGCCCCTGGATGGTGAAGAGTCAGGAGTGTGACATGTCCAGCTTGAGAAAAGGATGTTTATAGGGAATGGCCTGCTCTCCCTGAGGCATTTCTGAAGGGACAGAGGAATGGCTGGTGTCTGTACACATCTGTAATTTGTGTCGAGAATTTTGCATTTTCACTCAGTGCTCAGCAGTTTAATGCATTTGTTTGGGTCCTTTAACCCTGATTCCTTTTAGAAACGGATTTATGTTGCATTCTGAAGGTTTAGCACTCACTCCAGACAGCTAAATGGGGGCTGTGTCTGCTGCATAAACCAGAGAGGAGCCAGGAAACCTTTTCCTCCGAAACTCCTGCTGTCTTTTAATAGCTAAACATCAAGACAAACCCAGCCTTTAGCCTCAGTGGGTGACTGCCTCATCCCATGATTTCTACGTGCTTTCCTTGGGATTGGCTCCCAGAGGTCTCTGAGGAAGCCAATCTTGACCCATCCATCCCTCATGATTCCCGGGAAATGTCCACGTTCCTGCTGTGGCTTCAGAGTCAGCTCAGCTGATGTCCCAGCCCAGGCTGTTCAAAGGACTAAAGCACAGCACAATTCCTCCGTAATTTCCTTTCACAGGCCCTGTTTCCTACACTGTTCCCACTCACATGGAAGGATAACAAATCCCCCATCTATTTTTATACATCAGAACAAGGTGCTTGAACAAGCAGGATTTTCCACGCTGTGTTGGAGCTGTTGTGAGCTACAAAAATGGTATTTTACTCCCTCACAGCTTGGGCAGGGATGGCCTCCTGTGGGTGGGGAGTGAGTTTGCTAATTTTGGAAAGCTCCAGTTAGGAGTCACTCATTGAATCCCCGATGTTCCTGCTGGGATTGCCGAGGGCTTGCCCTGCAAACTGTAGGTGTGCATGTGAGTGCATGGAGTTACCTCGAGCCAATGCTTCCACAAAGCTCATTCTGGGCTCCTGATTCCTTCTCCACAGGGAAAATGTCATGGAAAATGCAAACATCCAGCTCTGCAAGGTGTTGGAAGATGCAGTGCTGCCACTGCTCTGTAGATCTCCCTGAAGTGGGTGCTGGGGGCACAGGGATTATTTCAGGCACGTTGGGTCTGTCTTCATCAGCTCCTTCACTTTCATTGGATCACTTTCATCTCTTGTCAAAGCTCTTTATCTCCTATTTTTTAAAAATATGAGTCAGGGAACAGCCTCAGAGGGTAGGGTGGGCTTGTGTTGTGGGTTTATTTTTCTGCCTGAAACACAGAGATTTGGCCAGTGCCTACCTCAGAGCACAGGAACACAGGTCCAAGACAGACATTCCCCTGTTCCCATGGCTGAGGATGGCTAGCACATAGAAAGGCTGTTAAATGCTGGAATTAGAGAAATTTCTCTTGCTTTGACTCAGATAACAACATCATATTAAATCCAGAATGGCAAACTGAAGATGGATCAAAGCATTATGACAGCTGCCAGACTTTGATATAATACTTCTGTTGGAAAAAGTGGTGGAAGAAGCACAGCTGGTAGATTGGTGGATAATGGACTTAAAATTGCACATACTGCCAGACCTAAAGAGGCTGGGATTTTTGCTGAGAACTCTTTCCCTCTTTCTTTAGATCACAGCGTGTTGATGCTCCAGGGAAAATGTGTTTTCAGGAGCAGTTTCGTGAACTGGAGATATTTACCAGGACCTTGAACTGACAAAAAGAAGCCTTCAAGACTATTTCCCCCCCCTTTTACTGTAGCCCGAAGTCAGCAAAACATTTTGATACAAGAAAATTGCTGTTACTCACAGTTTTGTGGCACACGCTGCCTGTGTGTTACAGCTGGGCTGTTTCAGAGCAGGCCGTGCTGTGGTGGTGGCTGCTGCTGTCACAGATTTATCCTCAATAAATGTCTTGGATCCTTGGCTGGGTTTGGAGAAGGTCTTGTGGGCTGGGAAAAACAGATCAGGCAACATCCATCTGACAACCTCAGCTGGATGGAGCCCCTCTGCTCTGGAGCCAGGCTGGGAGAGCTGGAGGTGTTCACGTAGAGAAGAAAAGGCTCCAGGGAGAGCTCAGAGCCCCTTCCAGGGCCTAAAGGGGCTCCAAGACAGATTTAGAGGGACTTGGGACAAGGGCCTGAAGTGACAGGACAAGGACAATGGCTTCAAACTGGAAGAGGGTAGGTTTAGAGTAGATACCAGAAATTTTTTAGGATGAGGGTGGTGAGGCCCTGGCACAGTTGCCCAGAGAAGCTGTGGCTGCCCCAGGCTGGACTGGGCTTGGAGTAACCTGATCTCATTGAAGATGTCCCTGCTCATTGAAAGGGAGTTGGACTCTATGACCTTTAAAGGTGCCCTCCATCCCAAATTATTCTGTGATTCAATGGGTCTCTGTTTAAACATGGCCCACTCCCTCTCGGCTCGCTTTATCACCATCAGAGAGAAACAGACATTGTGTACAGAGGCCTAAAAATCTCTTTCAAATGTCTCTTTCAGATGAGATAAGTCATGCTCTGGACTCCTGATGATGTTAACTGGCTCTCTGCTGGCCACAGAAGGAACATAGGGCAATGAAATAAAAGAGACTTCTCCACCCAAGATCAGTGCCAGGACTGGATGCCGTGGGTGCTCGTGCAGGATTTGCCAAACATAACTTGTGTCCAGAGTGGTAGAAATGACTGACTTCTGACAGAGGCAGCTTTTCCAATTAAACCATTCAAGCTTGATCATGAAAAAGCAGCCTTGTTGCTGCTGATCCAGGCAGCTCCAGCCTTTCCCTGAGTGCTGCAGAGCAGGCAGAGCTCAGCTGTCAGGGCTGAACGTGGTGCTCCAGCAGCAGGGTTCAGCTGATAAATGGTCCCCCTGTGCTCTTCCTCTCAACCCACCCGACCTGCAAGTCAAAACCTCTGCCTGACCAGCCCAACACCCCATGGAAGGGAGGTGAGGCCAGCAGGGACAGCTCTGCTGATCTGTGTGTGAGCAGGGTGTAAAAAAGCTGTGATCTCCACCTCTGCTTACCATGGCTTGGTCTGCCTTGTCTCCAGGACTGGATTATCTCAGAGAGGCTTTTTTCTTTTTTTACTATTTTAAAGTTACTATTTATTTTGTCACTTCTGTTTTTTTCCTGGTTTTCTCCCAATTGACAGCGCCATGTTTTCTCCAGATAATGAATACCTTAATGTGACCTCACCTCTCCCACCTCCTTCTCACACAGAAAGAATTTCTCTCTGTGAGAGCAGGGGCTGGGAAGTGGAGTCCTTGCAGTGCAGCAGGCACTCCCAAATTGCCACAGTTTTACATTGCACGGGCAAAACCGCAGTGGTGAAAGTGGAGAAAAGTGGCTCTGCAGAAGATCAGCCTTGCTCAGAGTTTCTGTGTTTCCACACCAAATGCCATCATCTAGACAGAAACAGGTCCCTGAAATGCACCGAGTCCATCTGCAACATTCAGAAAACAGCCCCACTCCCTCTGCTTGGAGAAACATGTTAAAGGTGGTGAGGTGCTTGGGGACAATGACAAATCACCTAAGATCACAGATCCTATCAGATTTTGGCTCTTTGGGGCTTAGAGGAAAAGAAAAACACGATGTGGAGGAGACTGAGAACATTTACTACACAGACCCAGGAGCCTTCGTTCAGTTGCCCAGACATCATCTCCTGCTGTTGGAGGTGTTCAGGGACATGGTTTAGTGGTGGACCTGGCACTGATAGGTTTTTTGAATGTCAATTATTCTAGAGTCTGACGACTCTATGCCCCAGGGAAGCCCACCTGGCTGTTACCTGCCCTATCTCCCAGCTCCATGGAGAGGTCTCCAGTACCCTGGGGTATTTCAGATCTAACGAGTCCCCCCAGTTCCAGGAGGGAATTCAGCTCAGGATAAGTCACCTACAACGCAGAGGTCATCTCAGATCTCTCCACAGACTCTGCTTTTGTCCAGTAAAACACCAGCAATCTCAGTACCCTGGGATGAGGCAGGACACACCTCTCAATCTCAGTGTACTTTCTCTTCTGTGACCTCAGTTCCAGTGGAAGTCACCCTTAGATTAATCCGTCCAAAACATGAACTATTGGGACATTTTATTTCTTCATTTTTTATATGTATTTTAAAACAGCCTTGAGCACTGTCTATTTATAGACAGAAAAGTGCCTTAAGCACAAGGCACAGTCTCTAGTGGTGCTATTCACAATAAATAACCTGCATTAATCAGAGATGAAATACAAGGTCACCTCTCTGTTCTGACTTCTTCTTTAATTTGGCTTCACTCCACACGCTGTTGCTTCTTCCTTACAAAAAAAAAGAAGTAAAAAATAAGAGGTGTTTGAGTTGCTGGGGTGCTCCCTTGTGTTATGCTTTGTCTCTTCCAGCCCAGGAGAAGGGATCGTGCAGAGAGGGATTTCTGCAGTGGAACCTCCATCTCCACAGGCTCTCCAGGAAAATGTAAAATCCTGTAATTCCAGAATGGTTTGGGTTGGAAGAGACCTTAAAGAACATCCAGTCCCACCCCCTGCCATGGGCAGGGACACCTTCCACTATCCCAGGTTGCTCCAAGCCCCGTCCAACCTGGCATTTTCTTATCCCTGTAAGGGATACCTGTGTGCACTGTGTTTCTGTGGTGCCTCAGGTAGATGGATATGCAGACATGTAGATAAGAGAGGCAGCAGCTCCAAAAGAGCACAGAACTGCTTTGTTTTACTGGAGCATGGGCTGGAAGAACACAAAAAGGACAGAGTGAGCATTTCTTGTGCTAGATCTTACTGTAGTCCCACGTGTTCTTTAAATTAGAGCTAATTCCACAACCAAAGTCCCCCATGGTTCACACCAGAGTGATGTGGAAATAATCCTGTGGGTGTTCAGGGAACGTTTTGGGTGTACACTGATATAAATCAGAGCAGCAGGACTCACTGGGGTTATGATGGAGTAGGACTGTGTTAGTGGAGAGTAATTATGAGAATGACATTTGCCTCTGGTGGGGACTTCCAGCTCCAATTATAACCTGTGAAGGCCTATTTCACATTGGGAATGGTCCCAGGCACTGTCCAAGGGTTTCATTCCCTCAGGCATCTCCTGTCCTTTAGGATCTCCTGAGGTATTCCTTGGCTGCTTCCTCTGAAAGTGAATGAAAAAGAGACTACAAATAATGCAGATTCTGAGTATCTCCATTTCTATCCTATCTATTTCACTTCATATCATCTATCCCCTTAGAAGAGGGGATTTCTTCTCTCTTTGTAGTTACTGGTTGCTTTACCCCTGTTGTTTCCATCGAGGACAGATTTTTTAAATCTTTCTTTTCTCTGTGTACTTTTCCCTGCGTAGAATTTCTGTATAAAACAAATATTGCAGTGTTCAACTTGGCAAAGTGAATTTTGTAGTGACAGTCTGATTCAGGAGCTGCTTTCCCCTAAAAGGATGATAATGATATCATTAGCAGTTTTCTCCTCCCACTTGTGCCACTCTGGATCCAATAGGAGCTCCACGGAAAACAACAGATGTGATTCATCACATCAGACTAAAACAAAAGGGAAGTGAGACTCCAGTGAAATAATCCAGGTGGGTTTAAGCAGGTTCAGAATGTGGGTAATTTCTGTGCTGAGGGATAAAAGTGGGATTTATCTCATTGTGCCTGTGAGAGGACAGGTGAGTTGTGACCTCACAGGGACTGTTCCTCTCCCTTTTATTGAGTGAGAAGCTCAAAGAAACATTTCTACATCACGGACATCCCACATGAGCTGGGATGAATCCCTTTATCCAGCACCAGAGGATGTGTCCTCGTTGTACCTTCAGCAGCTGTTGGAGTTTGTCATTCCCAGGGCAAGACCATGTCCAAAAATACCACAGAACGGGGTTAAAGTGACTGATTTTAGTTTATTCTATCCATAAAGGACAAAAAGAAAGAGAAAATCAAGGCACTTGGGGCTGGCATTAAGACGTTTTGAATGAAGGCTGCAAGACCTGCACTTCAAAATTATTTAGGGTTTTATTTCAATGTTAACCAGATTCTCCTGGCCAAGGTTTAAATAAGACAGGGCTAAATTACAGAGCGACCACAGATTAAAAAGGACACCTTGAACTTCCTGATCAAACTCTAGAAAGGAGCAAGCACTTGAAAGAAGAGCTGACTGATGGAACTCATTAGTTTTGTAAACTCTCAAGGGATAAAAGCTATTAATAGCAAAAGTTAATTCGTTACAACATTCCTGACATTGCCCATGTTTGCACGGGTATTTTTTTTCATCTTGAAAATCATTCTTGGTTCCAAAGTCTGGATTAATATTCATTAAAAGTGATAAAAGTTTAGAAGATAAAAGTGACAAAAGTTTAGACGACTAACAGCAAAACGAAATTTCTTTTTCCAACAAGCTCATGAACACTTTGTAAAATCTATGTTTTCTTCCACTTTTTTCCTTCCTTTGAGATGATCCTGGTGAAGTTCCTTTGTGCTATGATGCAATGACAGATTTCCTGTGAACTCTTGACAGGCAGAGTTCTGTAACCATGGGAGTGAAAGGATTTTAGGTTTTGCTTTCTCCCCACTGAAGTGGCTGAGAGTGAAATCCGCCCTTGGTGGCAGCAGGAATGATTCTGCCCCCAGCCTGGAATGATTTGGGTTTGGTCCAATCCAGCCACAAAGTGGTGCCTGAGAGTGGAAAGGTCTGAAAAAAAGCTGGTTTAGAAGATTCATAGTTTTTATCTCCAAGTGTCCAAGTTTCTGATCTCTCACATGTGATAAGAACAAGGACTGGAGGAAAATATCTGAGATCTCATCCAGGGGTTAACTTTTGGCAAAGGAGAACTTTCCATCATAAGGGTACAGTTCTCTGGAAGAGCAAACATTGCTGGGAGCTTGTTAAAAGCCTGGCATGAACTCCCTGCAAGAATTAATGGTCTCCACAGTTCCCACCCAGGCTGCTCCCAGCCTCAGGGACATGGAAGTGCTCTTAGGCTGCTTAAAAATCCACCACTGCTACACCCTCTGCCAGGAACAGCACAAAGAAAACAAGGGTGGAAAATGTTATTTCAATTAATGCCTCTTTCATCGCTGTCATGGAATCATGGAATGGCTTGGGTTGGGAGGGACCTCAAAGATCATCTCATTCCAACCCCCTGCCATGGACAGGGACACCTTCCACTAGCCCAGGTTGCTCCAAGCCCTGTCCAGCCTGGCCTTGAATTTCTCTGGGTGGGTTATTAGAGTCTGAAAAAACTGGTGATGGATTGATTACATAGAGATATTTAATCATACATTCCTGATCAATAGAGAAAGGATGAAAAATCTGGAAAAAGCTGTAGTACTGGGACATGAGGATCCTGGATTTTTCCATCTGAGAGCTGGGCACTTGCTGGAAGCTCCTGACTGTTGTTGTGGAATTAGACAAGTGTGAAATGGCCACGAGTCAGTTAAACTCACCAATTTCTCCAAAAAGCTACAAATAAAATGTGCATCTGTGAAAAAGGCAGGAGGGAGGTTTTTGACTTTTCTGTGTCTGACTCTAAAACGCCACTGCCTGTGCATTTACTAATTCATGTCAAACCTTGAGTAATTCCCTTTTAATTTGATGCTGAGCACTAATGTGAGCAGCTAATTTTTCTTTACTTACAGTGAATTTGTGCTGGAAAAACACGAGCCTGTAATGACTCTTGATCCAAGCTGTGCATGAATTAGCTGATAAACCACAACAGAAGACTGGAGATAAATCATGTTTGGCATCATGTGAAACCCTGCTTTGTTTACCTTCTTCTTCACGAAGGAGGCAGATAAATCCCTCAAAACCTGCAAAATCTCTTCTGCAACACATGGATAAATGGTAAAAATTCTCTGGTAAGACAAGGGATCTCCTATGTAAAAGGTATTAAAGGGTATTTAAAAAGGGTATTAAAACCACTTCCAACTTCTCTGCCATGGCAGGGACACCTCCCAATATCCCAGGTTGCTCCAAGTCCCGTCCAGCCTGGCCTTGGACACTTCCAGGGATCCAGGGGCAGCCACAGCTTCTCTGGGCACCCTGTGCCAGGGCCTCCCCACCCTCACAGGGAAGAATTTCTTCCCAATATCCAATATAAACTTGTCCTCTGCCAGTTTAGAGCCATTCCCTCTCATTCTGTCACCACCTGCCCGTGTCAAAAGTCCCTTTCTGGGATTCTTGTAGCCCCTTTAGGTGCTGAAAGGCTGCAGTGAGGTCTCTCCAGAGTCTTCTCTCATCCAGGCTGACCAGTTCTCCCACCCTTTCCTCACAGGAGAGGTTTTCCATGTGTGCCAGCTCTGCTGGTTTCCCTGGCAGGGCAGACAGGAGCACCCCCCACCCACCCATTGCTCACAGGGCTGATGCATCCCAGGATTGCTGGGTACAGGAACACTGGCTGCTCCCATCTCCATCTCCACAGCAGGCGCTTCCTCCCAGCCTGCCTGCCAGCCACGTGCCTGCTCCAGGGGTAATGGCACATCCCAATCCTAAAGCTGAGTCAGGAAGGGCTCAGAGTTGCTTTTGATGGACTTTTCTTCCTTCAGCTCTCCAGCCAAAACCAGCAGTTTTGCAGTGAAAAACTGCCCTGTGACTTAGGAATGTTTTCCTTGGCACTTCGTGTGAGTTACAGAGTTATTATTTATATAAAAATTAAATAAAAATATAAATTATTTTATAGCTTTTGCTGTCTTTTTTTTTTTTTTTTTTTTACCCCTCTCTTTTTAA
>VWZW01004512.1:403607-549322 GCA_013397115.1 Edolisoma coerulescens | reverse complement strand
CTCTCAGCTTAATCCTCCCAGAAAACAGGATGTAGAAAGCCCACACATGCATGGGGACTCCTCAGCCTGGTTGTCCTTCTCAGTGAGGTGAATCCTGATGGAGAGGCGTGAGCTTCACCTGCCCTTGGAGAGGGGCAGGAATTGGGGTTGGTACCTGCTCCTGCAGCGGATTTGAGCTTTCTCCTTAGGTTGGGACAGAGGTGGGCCAGGAATCCCGTGGTGTTGTCACAAAGCAAGAAGATATTTGGGAAACCCCCACCTTTTGAAAGCCTGTTTTGACTCCCACACACCAAATGCTCTCTGTATGGCAACAGCTACACATTTGGCGTGGTCTCTGCAGGGTTTGAGGTGAGGATTCCACGTGATTCTGGATGCAGGTGTTAATCTGGCCCTGGCAAACAAAATACTCTCATTTCAGCAGTGACACAGATGGGATGCACGTGCCTGCTCCAGGGGTACCCACACTGTCGTGCCAATGAAAGTGTCTGTGCACAGTAAAACAACCGAGCTGAGACAGTTTGATTGCTCAGGCTGTTGATTCATTTATGAACAACTGACAGTAACAGCACCCAAAAAGATGCTGATGTGTAAGTGATGGGGAAGAGCACGTGATCCTTACCAGGAGGTCTGATGTGTTTGGTTTTTGACTGACTCTGACTGCCCTGCAGTTCAGCTTCACTGCTGGGACTGCTGCGGTCGTTTCGCAAGGAGCCCGTCCCACGTGAACCACAAAAGCCTCGTGGCTGGGAGCTCCTGTCACTGCAGAACGTGTGGGAAGGGCTGATTTATGGAAGGAGTCACACGATGAGCTGTGGGGCTGCACAAGCTTGAGCCTTTCCTCCCAACCCCTGGGAGCACAGCGAGTTGGAGAGGCTGCAGATTGGATCTGTTTGGTTTTACACCCCTGCCTTTATGACTTCAGCAGGAGAGGGAACTGCATGGTTCCTGAAGATTTATGATGTTGGCAGCTTCGAGAAAATGTTTTTTATGCAGCTTTTTCTCCTTTTTTTTTTTGCTTTGCAAGCAACTTCCCAATGCTTGTCAGTGCTGAGCAAAGCAAATACGTGCACGTACTGAAAGCCTGTGCACACCAAGAAGGGGAAAACCACGGGGATGAGAGAGGCAGCTGCTGTTAACAAGGTGAAGGTGAGCCTGGAGCACAGCACAAATGTGGAGGAGTACTGCTGGGCACAGATTTTTACCAGTGAGGGTGTAAAACATGCAAAATGAGTAATTTTATTAAAAGGAGAAAATGCAGATCAGCAAAGCTGAAACAAAACCTTCAGGAAAACTTATTGGATGCTTGTGTTGAGCTACATTGTGGAAACAATGCACTTTTGTGCACAGGACGTAGCTCAGGACCAGTGAAAACATCACCCTCCTACTCCAGCCCCAGGACTATCTTCCTTCTAGTGGAAGGTGTCCCTGCCCGTGGCAGGGGGATGGAATGAGATGATCTTTAAGGTCCCTTCCAACCCAAAGCATTCTGTGATTCAATGGATTTGTGATATTTGCAAAAGATCTGTCAGAAATATCTCAAAGAAGTTCATATACACTGAAAAACACACAAGCACGTGGAAGGGTATTTATAAAGTCAGTTGAGTCTGATATATTTTCAACAGAAATCCATGGGTACACTGGGTTTCAGATGTGGATTGAGTTGTGCACCTCTTTGTTATGGGGTTTTATGCATTTTGGTGTTGCACATTGCAAAAAGAGCCCACACTGTGTTAGCTGATCTGTGGACAGCACTGAGAGGAGTCTGCACCCCAAAGTGGTAATTCCATGATTCTATGATTTGTTTGTGGGTTTTTTCCACCAAAAGCTTATACAATCCTTCCGTTAAAGCAAAGCTGCTCTAATGATGACCTTTCTGAAGTTACCTGAGCACAGGTACCTGCTCAGGGCCAACCTGACATGCTTGAAGATGCTCCTGCTCAGTGCAGGGGGCTGGACCAGACCACCTTTAAAGGTCCCTTCCATCCCAAATTATCCTGTGATTTACAGAACTGAGGCCAGTCCCTGCCTGGCTGCTGGACAGGGAGACTTGCAGGGAGACACAGAACCATGGCAGCCCCAGATCTCCCCAAGAAGCAGCGGGGCTGCCCTCGTGGCCTGCATTGTTGCACTCAGAGTCAGCTTTCTCGCCGTGCTAGGAAGCAGCAATCCTCGTTCCGGCGTCGGAGCTGATCCCTGGTGTGCCAGGATCCCTGGGCTGTCAGGGCTGCTGATCCATTGGCCTCTGGCTGAACTGCTGGGCACCAAGTCAGCAACCAGCAAAGGTCAGAATGAGTCAACCACTAAACCCCGGGCAAGCCAGCTGAGGGCCATGCAGAATTCCTACTGTGGAAGTGCACTTTTAGGCTGGCTGTGGCTGGCCAGGGTTGGGATGAGCCGTGTTAACCACTATTCCCTGCTCATTAGCACCGTGCCAGCAATGAACACAACCCTGCTGGACCCTGAGGCCACCCCCCTGCAGGGTGCTGGTGCTGCTCCCTGCGACCTCGCCAGCAGCGTTGCAATTTCTCATTTTCCCACCTCAGTAGACTGAGTCACTCGTTTGGCACATGCCAATCAGCAGAGTGCAATTAATGGGTTCAGCCTTCCACAGGAGCCCTTGCAGCCTGGGAGTGCAGGGGGGAGATGTGTCAGGAGGGTCATTTCACAGCCTTTGGGCAGTGCTGAGCACACTGAGCCCTCGTGGAGGCTCCTCAGCATCTGGGAAGCTCATTAAAGTTTGAGGAGTTCTTCTTTAAAGCTTTCCCCCTCAGAGCACAAGGTCACTACAGCACTGCTCTGTGGTAATTAACCAACCAGAAGGGTTTTCTTTCTCCTACGCTAATTAGCAAGTGGAGAAACTTAGGAAACCATTGTACATTTCAACAGGATTATCCAGGTGATGCAGGTTTTTGTTTTAACTACATATTTTATCATCAGCAAATTTATAGATATTATCTCTTTTCCAAAAGTTTCTTCTGAGAGGCTTCTTCCAGCCGTGTGGAAGACATACATGAGGAAAGGAATAAAGTGAATTTATGAAAATTTGAAGGATTTATGTGAAACCTTCACACTCATGAACCTACAACATCCATTCCATGTAGGGATACTCAGTACTCAAGAGGACTGTAATCCCAAAATTGCTTTTTTCCTCTCCATGGACTAAGAGAAGAGCCTTGTGGTGGCTGTCTGCAGGAGCAGGTACCAGTGAAACAATGAGTCTGAGCAGAGACCAGCGTGGTCAGAGTACGGCTCTGTCCCTTCACAACTCCTCTCTGCCCAGCCCCCTGCTCCACACTGTCCTGAGTGACTCCATCTCAACATTCAAAACGCATTTTCCACCCCAGACCCCTTTGCTTGAGCACACGACCTTCTCTCACTGCAGAGCCCAGCCCCAGTGGTGTGATGCCCTGCTGGCAGCTGGAGCTGGGTACCCCAGACCCCGTGCTCCGGCCCCAATCCCCTGCCTGTCCTGTACACGCAGTGTGACGGCACCCAAACCCAATCCTAAACTGGTATCCCTGCATCCCAGTAACTGCAGCACAGCTGTCTCCACTGCAAGCTGGACCTGGGGATTTACTGCAAAGGAGGAGGGGGAAAAAAGATTTAAATAGTGTCAGAGGGAAGCAATTAGCCCAGATCCAAAGTCAGCTGCCCCATGCCAGTTGGCACACGGGTGGTCTGCACTGCTCAGCACTGCAAACATTCCCCTGGAAGAGCTTTGGAGAGTCCTGTTTCAAGCACTTGAGCGCTCGTGGATGTTCATTTCCATAATGACTCACTGAACACAAGCAGCTTTGTTTTCCTCCTGCACAATAAGCTATAAATTCAGAGTAACTTGATCAATTTTCTTCAAACACACAAGAGGCCACGCACACTCGTGTGCATGAACACACACAGAGACACACATGTGCACAGACGCTGTCAGTCCAACAGAGCCACAATAATTTTCCTGACACAGCTGAGCTGAGACTGCTCCTGCTGTTCCAAGAGCTACATCGGAATCATCCCAGACCTGTGCCACAAACAATTTTTCTGTTGAAAGGGACATACGGCTTTAAAAGGCATCACAAAGTAAAGAGGAGAGTTTTCCCTAAAGAGATGAGCCTTTATTCATCTTTGCCATCCTGCCAGGAGACAGCAAAGGAGGAAGCTTCTTTTGAAGAGAGGAGACATGAGCATGTTTCCAAAACCCCTGACGTGTGCATGAAAAAAAGGCAGCAGCCAAACCTTGATCATGTTCATTCTTCCCTTGTGTTAGAGGCATGACTGACAATATCAGTGCTGGGATGATGGGATAATCCAGGTTGTAAGGCACCTCAGGTCTCCAACCCCCTACTCACAGCAGGCTCAGAATGTTGCTCAGGGCTTTATCCAGTTGGGTCTTGAAAAACCTCTAGAGATGGAGATTGCACACCCTCCCTGGGGAACCTGTCCCACTGCTTGACTGTCTTCATGAGGAAAAACTTTCTCCTTGTACCTTATCTGGCCTTTTTTTTGTTACACTTTATGTCTGTTGTCCTCTTTCCTCAAACCACTGTGAAGGGCTTGGGTCTGTCAGCTGCCTCAGAGGTACTGGCAGGCTCTTGTTAGCTCCATCCAAAATCCTTTCTTCATTCTGAAACAGCTCCTCTTGCATCTCCACACACGGAGAGTGCTCCAGACCTGAGCATCTTGGTGTTCCTGTGGCTGACCTTGCTTTAGTTTATTAATATCTTTAGTACTGGGGTCACCAAACTGGGCACAGCACCTGGCTGTGGTCTAAGGAGTGCAAAGGAGAAGGGAAAAATCACTTCCCTGAAAACAGACTGCTGTTAGCCACCTTTGCTGCCAGGTCACACAGGCTTGGGTTCAAGTCCTCACCTTCAGGAAAGGGCCCATGTGGCCAAGGAGCTCCCGTTGGCTGCCCAAGGCATCTGGGGAAGGTCTCAGTAGCTTGCTCACAGGTACCCTGGATAATCATCAAATCATTCATTCACTGTCAAAAGGCAGGATGAACATCACTCAGTGCAAATTCAGAAATGTTTGCTTTCTTGACACGAGGGTGTGTGGCTCCCCTCCAGTTCTGCCAGCGTTCTTATCAAGCGCTACCCAGGGGAAATGGAAGCTCTTGCTGATCTGTTTTGCTCCCAGGTATTTCTCTCCTGGAAGGATTTCCAAAGAGCTGAACTGAAACGAATCAATTTCTGAGCAGCCCCGTGCCTTGGGATGGCATCAGCAGCTACTTTGGCTGGTGTTTCCAGTAAAGGTGAGCATTTTGTCATCCCAGCTTCGATGTGCCAAATGCTGTTGGTGACAGATGTCAGCTCTCCACCTGTGGGCCCAGACAGGACAGCAGAGACAGGAGCAGCACCGCTGCTGTCAGGCAAGTGAACTGTGAACTTCTTCCAAAGTCCTGTGGGTGACAGCTTGCAGAGTTGAAAAGGTTATTTTTATTTTCTTCAAGCTGCACACTGTCCTTGGGTAGGTACCAGGTGCAAAGGGAGATCAGCCACCTGACCTACTGAGACACAGAGCAAATTTCAGTGTCTGCACCTATTTATTGGTCTTAAATATCCAGTGAGTATTTATTGTAAGTGAAAACAGGGCATTGCAGCAACAGCCCAAAAACACTGGCACAAAGTCGGTGCCCTGGCACTGATGTATTCCAGTGGCTCACTGAGGTAAACTCTGAGCTCCAAAGGACCCCAGAGCTACCCATTAGTTCACTGCTTCAGCTGCCACATTTCTTCTCTACTCAGACCTGCTCAAGGTCTGGATGTCTCCTGGCAGCACACTCCTGGCAGCTACAATAACCTGCAATTTCTGACAGTATCTGCTGCATTGCAAATCCCTTTTTCATCCCAGCATGGCCCAGAGCCAGAGCAAACACAGAGATACTGGACAAGATTTCTAAGCTGTAGATGCATCCCTCCCTTCAAACACAAGATGCCAGGGGCTGTGCCTTGCTACTGTGATGAATCAAAGCACTGACCTGGTCCTCTCTGATCAGGCACTCAAATCTCCCTCCTCCCTCTGTTATCTCTTTGAGGCACATGAATCCAAATGAGTTAGGAGAGGGAAAAGTTACAAAATGTTGTTTATTTAAATTTGCTGCTCATTGCCAGCAAGCTCAAAGTTGAGTTTGACTGAGCTGTTAGGACAGGATGCCTCCACAAGCAGGGGATTTATAACACTTTCTTCTGAGAGATTTTCCAGCCCCTGAAAACTAGAGCAACATAAATCTGGAGGTCTGAATCGAGCTTGTGCTGAAAAGTCCTATAAAACATCTGAAGAAAATTCAGGATAAGCTTGATAAAAGTGGAAAGAGCAAATTACTCCAGCTCTATTGAGATACAGGTGATGGAGAATATATTACACAACTTTTGTTTCTTCCTGCTGTGGCAAAGCCCAGTGGAGAGAGCACAGTGGGACAGGGATCCTGTGTAAGACCATGAGCTGAGAAGGGAGGCAATTCTTCTTGCATTTAAATGCCCCCTTGTTAGGATTTTATCACGGGGTTGTTCTTCTTCTTGGCTCATTATCAAGCAGGATTTCCTTCCCTGATCTTAGCTACAAGACCACTCTCAAGACAGGTGTCCTCTTCCTTTCCAGAGTAAAGAAAATGATGCCTGCTTTTATTGAAACCAACCCAGAGTAGTGTTTATTATTGAAAATACACAGTATTTTTGAACATCACATAAAAAGCCTGGTAGATACAACTGCTCTAGTTCAAAATGCTCAATAGATATCTTTGTGCAGCACGTAGCATTATTCTCGGAACGCAATCATCCTCTTCTCACCATTGTTACTTTTACAGTGCTTCCCTTTTGTGTTTTTTAAACCCAGAAATGTTGTCCTTCCCCACCCCGATCCTCTGAGCTGAAAAAAACCACTTTCCAAAGGCTTTCCACTTATATTGTGCAGGAAGCGTGGGGCTAAGAGGAATGAGGGTATTTTGTAGAGCTACTCCTGTCCTTTGGAAATCTGTGTAAGAGCAGGGCATGGTGCTTGCCAGGCAAAGTGCCCTGTGTGGAACAGTCCAGCGATGCCCTGACAATTCCCAGTCTGTCCAAGGGAGAAATGGGGAAGGCAGAAAAATTCAGGCTTTTCATACCACCTTTCAGAGGCTCTTCTTCTTGCTGCCACAAGTTCTCAAACAACAGTTTTGCAGAGAAGAAACTTTTTACAAAGGAAGCAAGAAAGGGATGGGCTATAATACACCAAACTGCTGAAACCATTGGGAATCAATGTACAGGGCGAGATGGGCAGTGTGTTAAAAATAGTCTTTGTTCACCGCAATACGAAAGGGGGGGAAAAAACCCCCAAAAAAAGAAAGAAAGGAGAAAAAAATTGATTATTCCTGCCAGTGTGCTGTTTTAGACTTTGCACTGTGAACTTGCACAGGATGCAGTCAGGGTTGAACCTGCTCCTTCTTTGAATCTGTTTCACCACCAGCGGCTCCAAGAGGCTTTTTCCTGGTTGTCTCAAAGCAGCATCACGGACGTGGGAGGTGAGAGCCCGCCGGAACAGGATGGGCCCCTCACCGAAAAGAGACCAGTGGGGACAGAGGAGGACAGTTTGCAGAGAGGGGCTTTGGGGTGGGAGTGAAGACAGAAGAACTCTGAAGGCCACGGCGTGGTGGTGGGCGGTGTCCGTGCGGGGCGGTCACACGGCCGCGGTCTGTTTGATGCTGTGGAAGCTGATCCTTGTGGGGGACGTGGGGATGGACATGGCGCGTGCCACGCGCACCCGCAGCGAGTGGTGGTCCTGCCAGCGGTGCCACCTCTTCCTGGCGGCAGAGCGGACCTGGGGAAAAGCACAGGAGAGAACGTGAGGGGAGAATTTCAGGCGTCCTCTGTACAGGGACGCTGGACAGTGCTGATGTCCTGGGTTGCAGTGTGCTCTATCAGCATCTCCATGAGCTGTTGAAACCAGGTGGGGTGGTGTTCCTTGCCTCCTCCCTCAGGACTATCTTCTGTTGATGGCCCATCAAGGTCTTGCCCCATGGCTCATAGATAAACTCCCTCAGGACTATCTTCTGTTGATGGCCCATCAAGGTCTTGCCCCATGGCTCATAGATAAACTCCCTCAGGACTATCTTCTGTTGATGGCCCATCAAGGTCTTGCCCCATGGCTCATAGATAAACTCCCTCAGGACTATCTTCTGTTGATGGCCCATCAAGGTCTTGCCCCATGGCTCATAGATAAACTCCCTCAGGACTATCTTCTGTTGATGGCCCATCAAGGTCTTGCCCCATGGCTCATAGATAAACTCCCTCAGGACTATCTTCTGTTGATGGCCCATCAAGGTCTTGCCCCATGGCTCATAGATAAACTCCCTCAGGACTATCTTCTGTTGATGGCCCATCAAGGTCTTGCCCCATGGCTCATAGATAAACTCCCTCAGGACTATCTTCTGTTGATGGCCCATCAAGGTCTTGCCCCATGGCTCATAGATAAACTCCCTCAGGACTATCTTCTGTTGATGGCCCATCAAGGCCTTGCCCCATGGCTCATAGATAAACTCCCTCAGGACTACCTTCTGTTGATGGCCCATCAAGGTCTTGCCCCATGGCTCATGGATAAACTCCCTCAGGACTATCTTCTGCTAATGGGCCATCTAGTCTCACTGCCTGACTGACAAAATTACATCATCCCATTGTGAGATGCTCCGCCCAGAGGGAAAAACCAAGCATCCCATCCTGGATATAAGCTGAAATTTGGGACACCACAAGGAGCCTTTTCCACCAGATTTCCAGAGGATGAGAACTACATAGCCACCACTGGACCTTCAGGTGAAGACCAGACCCCTTTCTACAGGATCACTGCTTCAACAGAGCCATCATTTTAGGAGGACTGCAGCTATCTAATCAGACTGCTACCAACACCATGACCGACAGGGTGTCAGGTTGTATCCTGACTCTGTCAATTCAAACCAGTGTTTTCTGCCTTTATTTTTTTTTTTTAATTTTCCTATTAAATTGTTATTCTGACTTGGTGTCTCCCACTGGTTTGTTTTCAAACCAGCACAGCTGAGAGGAGTCAGAATATTGTCAAGGCACTGAAACACGCAGGGGTTGATTCAGCTGCCTGAACAGGAGCTTCTAATTCATTGCTGTTCTCTTGGGTACTTGACTCTGGGAAAAAACATGACTTTTACACATCTCGTGTCTCATATCTGGTATCTTAAATACCCCAGAGCATTTCAAACAGCAATAAAGGCCCAAACTTAGGCAACTGAATCAAATCCTCAATGGAAGGACCTAACAGATGGTGCATCTAAGGGCTGTCCAAGACCTGCTGGAGTTCTCAGAGAGCCCCATCCCAGGGGTACAGCTGCCCCTGCTGCCCTCGTGTGTGAAGAAGCACTGGTGATGTAACCAAGCACTGGTTCTGCAACACAGGCACACCTGACCCAGCCCGTGAGCACCTGGTGCAGGCAGTGGAAGCTGCTCCACACCAACAGAAGGTCATCCTCAAGCAGGTGCTGACAAATAGGTCAGATGAACCTTGAATTTAAGTGTAATTTTTTTTTCCATGGAGCACAGAGAGAGCCCAGGAATTCTGGCTCAAATATATCCATATATAAGCAAGAGAAAAACAGGAGAAAGGAACCCTAAACCTCAAACACAGTGGGAGAGAAGGCTTGAGATGCTCCTAATATAGACCAGAAAAAATTCCTGCCAAATCCCTGGCAGAGGAGACTCAAAGTCAGAACCTGGGATGAAGCATTTGGACCAATTTCTGGATATTCTTATTGATCTCTGCTTTCTGTAGAGAGAAAAGCAATTCAGGCCCCTAACCCAGGGAGAAAAATAAGCCCACAAAATTAGGTGAGATGAATCTGGGCCCAGCTTCCCGGAGAGTCAAAAGCCTGATGTATTCATGACACTTGGAAAGGATGCTGACGTTCTGCTGCCAACCTGAAATGCGGTGAACTTTCAAAGAAGCTTTGTTACATAAAACTTCCGTGTCAAGCCAGGGACTCCCTTGCCAAAACCACATTTTTGAGGAGGTGGGGTTATAAATAACGTAATATAGGCATTGCATCTCCATTACTGACCTACAGATCTCTTCCTGACCAAGAGGGAACCAGTCAGTGTGGTCAAAGGGGATGATTCATCTCCTTCTAAAGCAGGTGTCCAAAGCAGGCCAGGTATTTGTGGTTGGATGAAAAATAGCTATTTCATTTAATTGGTTATAAAATGAGTCTAGACGACCAGCTCGATTTTAGATGTCTGGATTATAAATTTAGCTAAGTTCAGACAGTATTGATATCTAACCCTGAGTATTTTTTAGTCTTTAATGTACTTATTTTGTACTTCAAAAAGTACATTATTAATGTACTTCATCCCTCAAAAGTAAAAAGGATTGCTCTTAGCCCAATTTTACCACGGACAAGGGGAACTTTGGGTATTATCAGCAGCGATGCTGTTGTGGAGAAGACCTCAAAGGCATCAGCTGCCATGGCAACTGCACAAGGCCTGGGAGGAGCTTTCAGAGCCTCTGAAGCCCATGCTGGCACAGGGTCTCAGCTATCAGCACCTGGGTGAGGTCAATCAGAACCACCCTGGGCGTGTCTCTCACCACCACTGGTGCTGCAGGGAAGGTGGAGTCGAAAAAAAATTGCCCAAAGATGTGCAGTCACTGCTTTTCTTCATTTCTTTGAAAGTGTTGGGATTGTCTGCAGGGGCTCTGTGGCGACTCCTCAAAAGGTGAGGAACACACACACAGTCTCCAACCCCACTTCAGACCAGCTCCAAAGTGCTAAGGGTGCTCAGATGAGTTGAAGAGCGCCAGGACTGGAGGTGTTTCCAACCCAAACCACACCCTGTCAGTTTGAGGTGCCCCAGATGAACGGGGTGAAGGCCTGATGGTTAAAACATACAGGAGGTCACAAGGAGGACACAGAAAGGGGGAAAGTGCTCTCCTCTTGGCTGGTTTCAATCTTCTCATTTCTGGGTGGGCTTTCAGGGACTTGGACAGAGCCCTGGGCTGTAGCACTGCTACTGAGAAACTGTGAGCTAGCAGCGAACAATCCCCTCTCATCACAGCTTTGCCCATGAAATACACTCCACTGCAGGTTTGTGAGTACCAGCCTGGAAAACAGTTTTGCAATTGCCTCTTTGGTGCCTTTTCTGGTGAATTGTGAACCTGGAAATGTGGTTTTTCTATCAGAGCCCTTCTAGAAGGCAGACATTGGACAAATCAGACCAGAGGATTTCTTTCTTTGGGCGTTTTCTCAACCATCTGTGATCTGTGCTACTGCCAGGGTTGACATGGTGGTTTTAGGTCATGGATTGGACTCAGAGATCTCAGAGGTCTTTTCCCACCTAATTGATGCTGTGATTCTGTGATTTAAGATAAGCAGCTGCAGATTTTTACGGTAAGGTGAGGAGAAAGCCACACTGGGTTTCTTTCTTCTGATATTGAATCAATTATTTGTTTCTATTTAAATAATAATGGTTTTTACACTTAGCAAGGGTCAGACAGAACCTAATGAAGCAAATAATATGAGGGAATAGGACTCGAGAAAGAGAAGAAAGAACACCCAATGAAAGGAGAATTAAAACTAAAAGAACTGTCAGGAAGAGCACGATCATCATGAATGATTCGGAGTGGAGAATGAGAATAATGTGGTTAAACAACAGTGCAGAGGATTTCTGCAAGAGCCTCTCATTCTGAAGCAGTAGCTACAACATCTCTCCACCAGTTTCAGGACAGGGTTTGGTCAGGTTATAAAATGAGCTGAATGACACAGTTAAATGAGATGGCAAAGCCAGGATGGACTGACTCAGTCACAAACTGCTGGCCATCCCCTTCTCATCAAACTGACCTCCCTGGCTCACTGAACCCTCCTGGGAAAACAGGAGAAACGAGGGAAAGCCGTGCCATGGTGCTGCCCTTTTCTGGAAGTTCACTATTTGCAAACCTACCATGGTTCCAGCTGGAGAGGCAGAGGATCCTTGCTCCTGATTCTGGGTGGCAGGGAGGATATAATGTGCACCCAAAGGCAAAGCCAAGTGCCAGAGTCCGTGCAAGGGGGGAGGCACCTCCCCTGAAAGCCTCACACCTAGGCTTGGCCAATTATCACAGAATCCTGGAATGGTTTGGGTTGGAAGGGACCTTAAAGATCATCTCAGTCCAACCCCCCGCCATGGACAGGGACACCTTGCACTGGACCAGGTTGCTCCAAGCCCCGTCCAATTACTGGATCCATTATTTATGCTGCCAACACAGCCAGTGGAGAAGGAGAGACAATCCCTCTCAGGGTGGGACTTAGACATGTGGAATGAAACAGTCCTTGCTCCTCTGGGTACAAACCCAGCTTAACTGAATGTTGGGCACCTCAGACAAGTGGTTTATGTAACACATGAAGTGTCAGATCATGGGAAATTGTCCCATGAAGACCTGATACGCAGAGGGAGGTTGCCTCGCAAATGCTCCTTTCTCCCCAGATGTCACCAAATGCTGAGATACTGTTGGAGAAAATTTTCCTCCTTTCTTCTGCACTGAAATTTTGGTGGTTTTTTTCTGAGAAACCAGTGTGAAGAGATACTTACTCAGCCAGTGAAGCCAGATTAGATTTATCATTTGCGCTTCAAGCCAACCAAGTCAAAAAGAGCCACCTGGAGATAAAGATGTGAGTCTAAACAAGCAGTTGGCTTTTGTGATATGGTTTGAGACAGGATAAAAAAGTAGTAACAAAAATGCTGCCTTCTTGTACAGCTGGAGCCATTCCTAATGGCCTGGGCACATGGAAATGGGCTCTGCACTGTCAAGGGTGAGGGCAAAGCATTTTGTAATGACAGAATAATTAACACCAATTAGTATGTGACCAGAGTGCAAGCAGAAAAGGTTAAGGTCAAATTTATACCTTGTACTTGAACTCAGAAACAAAATGCTAGGTTAACTTTAGGTGAGAAAAGAAAAAAAACTGGCTGTGGCTGCTCTAATAATGGGGTAAAAAAGACACCAAAAAAAGCTATTGAACAGTGGAAGAGTAAAATAAAAAGAGAAAGCAAAATAGGAACTTCAAACATGGTTGTTAAATCTCTGTAAGAGCAGCTCCCTCTATTTATTAAGCATTTCTAGAGTCAGGACCATGCCCCAGAGTCAGCATTAGCACGTTTACGACCCAAAATTACCAGCACTGGCCTGTAACAGCCCAAGGATGCTACAGGCTGCCATCAGTGGTTACAGCTTAACAAGGAGTCTTGGGAACACAAATTGTCAGCCTCACCTCTGGGGAACTTCAGTTGCTTGAGAGGACCAAAATTATCCCTGCTCTGAGCACAGAGCTGGGTGCCTGTGCTGACCCTTGGCCTTTTTCTTGCAAAGAGTTCCTCTCTCAGAATTACCCTTTTCAGCTCTTTCTGCTTTGTGCACTGTGAATAATCACAGTTTCTGAGCATGTGGTCAAATCAGGTTTGCCAACGTATTTGTGCCTACAGAGTGTGGGCACTGCTTTGGAACAGCCAAGAAAAAGGATTTGGACAATGGGATGAAAAGAAATCAGTGGGTGACAGTTTTTCTCTTCTGAGTGGATCACCTAACCAGGGACTTGTCAAACTTTTAGATCACACCTGATAAAAAATATTGTTAAAACCCTCTCTTCCTCCTCCTCTACAGCAGAACAACAGAAAAGAATGAAAGAGGTAGAGAGAAGGATGAAAACTTCCAGAGAAGGTTTTGTTTTGAACAAAGTAGACATCAACTTTGGACTGCTATTACCTGTGCTAGACACTGGCTGCTGGCTAATTTCTTGCAGCCATCAATTAGAAATGAGCTGAAGGAAGAGCCTTGAGCAACACTAAAAGTCAGATTTTGGAAGAAATGTCATGTGTCATGAGCAGAGAGGAAGAAGTTCTGATCCACTTGCACAGAACAAAGGGGCCCATTCACCAGGGGATTCTTGACATAGTAACACTAAAATACAATAATTATGTAGGTGCCTGATAAGAAGAGCAGGAATAAATGAGCTGCCACGGTAATGGAAGCTGGAATTAGGACTATTGGGATGCCACCATCCTCTGTCCCCAGGGGACATCCCTCACCTGGAATGTTATCAAGTGAGGGCCCGGGGACAGCAGGTCCTCTCTGTCTGCAGAACAATCAGAGAATCCCAGAATGGTTTGGGTTGGAAGGAACCTTAAAAATCACCTCATTCCACCCCCTGCCATGGGCAGGGACACCTTCCACTGTCCCAGGTTGCTCCAAGCCCTGTCCAACCTGGCCTTGGACACTTCCAGGGATCCAAGGGCAGCCACAGCTTCTCTGGGCACCCTGTGCCACGGCCTCCCCACCCTCTCAGGGAAGAATTTCTTCCCAATATCCAATCGGTATATTCATGGTGTTCAGTAGTCTGTGACTGATTAAGTTCTTGCTTTGCTCAAACACAACTTTTTATTTCCAGAAATCCTGGTAAGAAGGCAAATTAATTAAATGAGTAAGATTTACATAGATCTCGATGGGCTTTAAAACAGACTTGATTTTTTTTTTCTCTGAAAATAGGTTTCAGTGGTGAATTCAACAACTTCCACCTACGTTTAAGCACCTTTGTGCTGCATTTCAGATCCTTGTGCTGCATTTGGAGGTGACTGGAGAATAACTTTGGTCTTTAAACATCTCTGAACAGCAGTGCAAATTGTGGAAGGTGGATGAAGATTGAATCAATGTTTTTGTAAGCTACAGATGAACAAGAGAGACTTTCAAGCAACGTCCTGACCAGCAAAATGGAACTTTAAATTTCAAGACACTGGTCTCACTGTGCCCGACTCTGCAGTGAAATTCACTTCCATGAAGTTTCTGAAGTCCTGGCCTCTCCTTACCTTAGTAAGGCCTGAGGCTTTGGCAACAGCTCATCAAAAAGAGACAACTAAAACAGATCACTCGGAATCCACCCTCATTTGTGTGAATCACTGCCTATAAATGAAGCTGAAGTGATAAGCTCAGCTGGTTATGTGCAGGTGTTCAAGATTAGGCGGGGGAAATCCCATCCATTACTTAATAGAACTTAAATAAATGTAAGGTGATGCCTTAAGTGGTACTTTAAGTTTTCCAAAGGTTCAGGGTGTCTCTCAGGGAGAAGGGGTGGCAAATGCTGGATTTAATAGTTAATGCTGTGAAGAAGCTGTGGGTCAAACCTCTCCAGATCCTTGGAAGGATTAAGCCCAGAATAATTTGAAGCAAAGAAACAGAGTGGCCTGAGAGAGGCAACAGGACTGACAGACCTGTGGATCTCCAGGTGAGGAGATCTAATGCTCTCAGAGAGATAGGATTGGTTTTATCGATGTTTTGTAACTAAACTACATCACTGAGTACCTAAAAGTTTGTCCTACCACCCTCTCTCACCCTGCTGGTGTGGCTTTGCAAGAGTCCCACAGACCCAACCCCTCAGGCCACGGGTGCTCATGTTCCCATCACACAAAATACTGAACTGAACATCCCCATAAAGATGCCACTATCAGTATTTAATCCTCCTGAGGTCAGGAAGGGATGTAGTCAAAACAATCTGCAGGGCTCAAAGGAAACAAAAACAAAGCTTGGGTAGAACGCTGGGTTTTGTTTCCACAGGTACCCTACATCCCACCACTGGGATGTTATTTATGTAACATTGTTATGGTTTTTCTTCTCCCTAAAAAAAAATTATCCTGCTTAATTGGCCTGCAATTCTTTTTTTTTTTTTTTTTTCCCAGAGTCTTTGGCAGCAATTCCTTATAACCTCTTAACAGGAGGATATTTTCACAGCACCTGCCAGACTGGGATGTCAAAGTTTATTTCTAAGGTCACAGAAGTGCAATTTTGTTATCACAGAGAACAGTTCGAGAAGCTGGAACGATTCTGACTAGTCATAAAGATTTGCCACACATTCTTTGGTGAAAGCAAATGCTGCTCCTTTCTTCTGGGCCACAAAGGACCAGAACTAACCCCAGCAGAGGGAGGCCATGGGTGCACCCACCCCACCTCAAGCCCCTGTGGTTTTGTTGTGGGGTGCTCTGGAGTCACTCTCACATCAGCAGTGGTGTAATGAGAAGGAAGATGGGATGGGGAAGGACTCTCAGAGCAGATGGAATGAAACTTTAGCCCTCTAGTCCACCTCCATATTCATATTTATTCAGAGATTTTAAGGAATGCTTAATGCATGTCCTTTGGGCTCGGAATGATTAATGTGGAGCCTGCCTGGGCTGATGGGCATGGGATGAGTAACCATTCCAGGGGTGATTCAGAGCTGGCAATTCTCATGAACAGCCTCCCAAGATGATCAGATCAAAGGAATCCACTTGGAGCTTAATAGATTTTGAGAGACAGATGGTGCTTGGCTAAAAGGTCAACAGAAAAAAAATTAAACATATTTATCCTTGCCTCGCACCTTGTTGTGAGAATAATTTACAGTGGCACCTGATCTTTTCCTCTCTGATGATGTTTTCTCTCTGAGCCAGCTAGCTGCTTTCCATTTAAAATGTCAGTTCATAGGTGATTATTGACATTGATCAGGTAACACTGAATCTGAGTCCTGAGCTAAGAACTCAGGCTCCAAAAGGACGTTTTCAGACACAGGCCTGGCTTGTTACGTATCCCTCCAGGACATGGACAGAAATGAAGGACATCCACGTTATTATGGACACAGAACTCATGAATTACAGAATAATTAAGGTTGGAAGGGACCTCAGAAGGCCTCTGGTCCAATGCCGTGATCAGAGCACATCCAGCACAGTGGTTTTATCCACTTTTGAGATTATGTCAGGGCTTTATCAAGTCATTTTGAGCACAAACAAGGACAGAGATCTCAAAACACCTTTGAGCCTCTCTTCCAGTGCTTAAATGTCCTCACAATGATATTTTTTCTGCCTTGTTTAACCAGGATTTGCCTTGTTCCCCTCATTCAGTTTTAGAGTGCAGATTGCTCTTCCCTGTGCAGCCCCTCAAGCACCATCCCTTTATAGATGTAAGTTGTTCTCAAACACTGTCACCTCCATTCCCAAGGCCCTGCTCTGGGATGGCTGTGCTGGGATCTCCCACCATGGCTGGTAAGGTTTCCAAGGATCACAGAACTCTCTGAGGGATCTGGTGGTGATTGGAAATCGGACGAAGCTCCTAATAACAAGGATAAGTGATCTCTGGAGGCAGGGATTCTTATTCCTCCATCATCCTCTTGTTTCCATCATCATTGCTGAGGTAGCAGGAGTGGAGCCAGCCCTATTTGGAATATGAAACATTACAAATGCACTCTCCTCCCTCTCCCTCTGAAATACTTTAGTTTGTCTCAGGAGAAAACCATCACTATTAAGAAGGTCTGGCTGAAAGGTAGACACTGCACCAGGAAGGGAACTGGATGGAAGATCCATCTTCCTTTAAGGAAGTTTTGTCTGGAATCAAAGGTAGAAGAGAAATGCTGGGAGTGCTGTACCCATCTTCCTGTGAGCAGAAGGTGCACACGAAAGAACTGGAAGGAAAAACTGACCTGCAGTAAAAACTATCCAGAGGGAATTTTGTGGGAATGCATTCCCTCAGCACAGTTTCAAGCCATTCACAGAATCACAGAATCATTGCATGGCCTGGGTTAAAGGGACATTAAATCTCATCCAGTGCCACCCCCTGCCATGGGCAGGGACACCTTCCACTGTCCCAGGGTGCTCCAAGCCCCATCCAACCTGGCCTTGGACCCTTCCAGGGATCCAGGGGCAGCCACAGCTTCTCTGGGCACCCTGTGCCAGGGCCTCCCCCCCCTCACAGGGAACAATTCCTTCCTAATATCCAATCTAAACCTGCTCTCTTTCAGTTTAAAGCCATTCCCCCTTGTCCTGTCACTACATGCTCTTGCAAATTCCATCTATCCTTGTTCCAAAAATCTCCATCTTCAAGTTGTCCTTTTTTTTTTTTTTAATCCAGTGTTATCTGAAATTAAATTCAGTCTTGCGATCTGTGAGTTGACTGAAAAAAATTTGAGGAGCATCTTGTTTTTTGCAGTCATTGAAAACAAAGTTCACAAGCTGCATTTGCTCTTCTGAAGTGGCATTTAACATAAATGCATGCAGATTTTTCATTATGCCACTTTTCATAACATCTCCAATTCTCAGAAACCTCTCATTGTCAATTTTCTTGGAAGCCCAGAGATGCTCTTTTCCACTTGGATTAAATGATATTTGCATATTTTTGCCCTCTAGTGCTAATAGATTTTCTCTGTGTCCAAAAAAATGTAACTCTTTTTCCATAAAGTCTCTAAACAAATTAATGAGTCAAGTGCCAACAGCCTCTTGTGCCCATCCATGGCACACACAGCTCATTCAAAACAGCTTCAGAACTTTTCAGAAGCAATAAAACACAAAAAACCGTAAACTTTTAATCTAAACTGCTTCTCCTCCATGGATTCATGGCAAAAATTTGTGTATAAGGCGTTGGCTGGGAAAGAGGGAAGGGAATGGAGCTGGGGAAGGGTCTGGAGCACAAGGCTGATGAGGGAGCTGGGAAAGGGGCTCAGCCTAGAGAAAAGGAGGCTCAGGGGGGAACCTTGTGGCTCTGCACAACTCCCTGACAGGAGGGGACAGCCAGGAAGGGACTGGGCTCTGCTCCCAAGTAAGAAGAGATAGGCCAAGAGGAAATGGTCTCAAATTGCAGCAGGGGAGGTTTAGATTGGATATTTGGAACAATTTCTTCACTGAAAGGGTGGTCAGGCAATGGAGCAGGCTGACAATCAAAGTGTGGAATCCCCATCCATGGAAGTGGTCAAAGAACGTGTAGATGGGAACATGGTTTGGTGGTGGGCCTGGCAGTGTGGGGTTAATGGTTGAACTGGATGATCTTAGATTGGTTCTTTGATTTAATGATTTTTTTATCACCAGCTGAGGGGCCTGAGACCCTCTCTCACTGCAGCCAACAAAGCCAGTCCAGGAGCTGTGTGAAACACCATGTCTTGTGGAAATGAGGGGAAGGGAGGTGACTGCAGGCCCAGGTCAAATGTCCACTGAAAAAATGAAGGACATAAACTCATTCCATTTAAAATTCTTTGCACGGACTGCAATTTAATAGCTTCACTTTCTCCCGTCCACATCTGTCAGACCAAATCACTGAGAATCAGGACATTTTGTGGTGGTATCAGCTATTACCAAGGTGTCATTTTTGGTTAGATCTCAAGGTATGTTTGTTTAAATCAAGGGAGGCTACAGAGGAAAAACTTTTTTCTGTTTCATTTTCCAAACTTCACAGACAGAACTCTGACAAAGGGACAGAAACTTCATAGAACAGAATCCCAAAGTCCCAGAACATCTCAGCTTGGAAGGGATCCGTAAGGATCATCGAGCCCAGCTCTGTAGGCAAACTCTTCTTTGGAACAGCCTCTCACATCCTGAGTGTTTTTAAGATGCTGATTTTGATCTTTAAACCCAGTTTTAGTTGTACAGAGGTTTTGAAGCTACACAGACTGCGATGCTCAGATCTTGTGGGAACTGGACTGAGGGATACAGCATAAAGCTACCAGAGCCAGAAGGATTTTCCTCTTTATTTTCAGTTCATGCAGGTTTGTCAGGACATTTCCTGCCAGGACATTTCCTGTGACTCTATCAAAATGCAGCCTCAAGTAAGAATTCTGCCATTTGCTCAGATTCCAGGAACTGCCATTAATGCTTTCCCTGTACCCAAACCAGGTGATTTTCACATCAGATTGAGAAATAGTCTCAGCATTTCCTAAATCTCACTGTAACATCTCTACATGCACTTTAAAACACAGGCAGTAAATTCATTGCACAATTTCCTTCCCTCAGAAAGGACTGGGGTTAATTGTAGCCTCTCCTCATTCTGAGAACATTAAAATCCAGCACAACTGTGCAAAGGCTGCATCCAATTCCAGCCCTGACAGGGAAGGAATTTCACATGGGTCCCTCGGTGGCTGCTGAAAACATCACCTCTGTTCCTTGACTTCCTGTTATTCTCCTTCTTTCTCAAAAATATTTCCTGATGAGAAAACTCAGTGAAATCCACACTGAGCCTCAGGAAAAAAACCCAAACCAGGTTATGTGGGATTTTTGATGTGGTTACCTAAGGAGTAGAACATCTCTACAGCCATTCCTTCATGCTTGGGGGACCCACAATGGTGTTTCCTCTGTCTTCCACTAAATACAGCAGCTTTGAGTCCAATAGCAAAAGGAAACACATAAATTGTGAAGGGACAAGTCTCCCAGGCATGAAGCACTCACTGAAGATCTTATGAAGGATATTTTGGGTTTTTTTTAAGGCAATCCATATTTTTTGAGCTCTACTACAGACAGTTACTGGCAGTTTGAAAGTACCCAGTGGGATGTGTATCAAACATAGGACGGGAGAGATGCAGCTGAGATCACAGCATTATCAAAGCTTTAAATTAATGTTTTTCCAGGCTTTTTTGCTTGTGTCATCATTCAGAGCAAGCCTGGCACTGTGGGGGATGAGTAACCTGATAAAGACCATCACATGCATTTAAAGAACCCAACTCTGCTGTAACTGGAAAACCTGAAGTATTTAAAACCTTCTGAGACAGCAAGTTACCAGCCCATCTGTCACCGAGACAGGAACATCAGGCTCACTGAAGAGATGATAACAAGGCTTCAGTGATATCCACGAAGATTTCAGGCTACTGAAAGGCTGCTCCTCACTGGTTATTTTTCTCTTTTAGAGCAAAATCTGGTACCTCATGGGGATTGAGTGGCATTGCCTTCATCACCACTTCTAGTAGGGATGCCTGGCTGGGAGCAGCTCAGCTTTTAAAATAATGTACTAGAAGATGCAAATTTGTTTTCTGGACAATATGATTAGACACCCAGAAAGCTCTGAAAATTCACTGAATTTGCTACTTTCTTCGGTGCTGTGCAAAGCCAAGGCCAGAACAGAACAGGAAATTCCACCTTTTAAAAGCTTTACATTTCAAAAAAACATTCTCAAAGTGTTTCCACAGTTTTGAAATAGGCAATACTGTAATATTTGAGGGGTTTGGACTTATGTTTTACCTGAAAGAAGTACTGAGAGAGTTGCCATGGTTTAGTTAGTCAAGTGGAAGTTGTACATTAGATGTAAAAAAAATGCTACAGGGAAGATTTCCCTCCCAAATTCAGCTTTTGTGGGTGCCCACATGCAAGCAGAGTGTCTGGGCATGCAGTGGAGAGCCAGCCCAGACTGCCAGCAAAGCTCAGGTGAGCAGATGGAGGTGCCCATTGTAGGTCAAGCTGATGAGAAAAGGTTGTATTGACTGGCTTGAATTACTGACACGGAGCCATTTGAGAAGCCCCATTGCATCCCACTCGGTTTTCCCACCTCCCAGCGAGATGCGAATCTTCTCCAGATCCTGTACCAGCTGGTCAGAACCCTCAGACACGCTGCAGCCTCCCCAGCAGCACCAGATATCTGAGTTTAGGGAAATGAGTAAAGATCCCAACCTGGGTGGCTCAACCTTGGACTGACTCCCTCAGAAATGCCCCTTCCCACTGTGACAGCAGCGTGGCACAGCTGGAAAATCAGTTCTGGAATCCCTCCAGATTTCCCAGGAGATTGTTATCAAGGCCCAGAAGTGCAGGAGGTGAATCACCCTCCTTCCACAGGCTCGATTATGTCTGAACTCATCAAAGTTACAGGAGATGGGAAGCTGGCTCATGGCTTTGGACAGACAGCTTCAGGCTGCTCTAGGGAAGGGGATATTTGGATATTTCTCCCAGTAAAAAGAGCTGAAAGAATGCCAGAACAGCCAAAGGAGTGAAAACCTGCTGTGAACAGCCAACAGCTCCAAGTCTAAGTGCCACAAAATGGAAGTGGGGTCACAGAAAGTCCTGACTGGCTGTGAAATCACATGGCCTGGGTTCCAGCCCCTGATGGTCACTGGGACACCAGTGAACAAAAAACCCAAAAACCTCAAAAACCCCCCAAAACAACAACAAAACCCATAAAAAAGCCTGCTGCCCACAGGGAGATTCTCCTTCTGCATTAACAGTGTAGACCTGGCAAACGTGACAAACAGAATCACAGAACATCCTCATGTTGGAAGGGACCCACAAGGATCATCCAGTCCCAATCCTGAATGGGAGACCCCAACAATCCCACCCTGTGCATCCCTGGGAGCATTATCCAAGGGCCCCTGGAGCTCTGGCAGCCTTGGGAATGTGAGCATTCCCTGGGGAGCCTGGGCAGTGCCCCAGCACCCTCTGGGGGGAAGAACCTTTTCCTAAATCCAACCTAAACCTCCCCCTGACACAGCCTGAGGTAAACGTAGTTCTACAGGCACCTGTATTTTGGAGGAAGATTTAAACTCCCTATTTGTTAAGAGGCAAGTGGAGTGGTGAGAATTTATGGAAGGGAAGCTGGAAGGAGAACTGACAACACTCTGCTGCCAGGATATAGAAGTGGCACGTGCTTAACATGAGAAAGGTGAGCTGCTTCTTGTTAACATCACCTCAGAATTAATGAGGAAGAGGGGAAGTTACTAATGTGAAATAAAAAAAAACAAACAAACAAAAACAAAGTTTTAAAAATAAAATAAAATATTTAAAAAGAATTAAAATGCTGCTGCTTTGAAGCCATGCCCATTCTTTCTCATAGCCCACAATGAAATTAAGAAGCAGCACAAACAAAATTTATACCAACATAGCAGGAATAATGAAATGTGGAATTAATTTCTGCAGAGACTAAAATTTGAGCTGGACAAAGATGACACACTTCAATGCAGGTAAATGAGACACTGGCAATGTAAGCAGGGGAAAGATACAAATCTCTCACACTTTGGGGTGGAAGTCAAACACTGAGGGATATTAGTGAAGCATTTCTTGCTTGAGGAGCAGTATCTGAAATGAATTCTGATTAAATCTGTTTTCAACCCTCTTTTCTGACAGCAACAGGCACTGATCACTCAGAAATAGTGACCCACACAGACAAACTCTCTCAGCTCAGCATGGCAGTATAAAAATGGGTCACCTGCAGCATTTCCTTAACAAGAGTCCAGCTCAGAAGTAATTAGCTATGCCCAGAAATAATACTTTTAATTAATGAGAAACTTCAAAGAAGTCTTAAGATGAACAAAGTTTATTTCATAATCTGACTTTTCTAATACATAAACTTCTTTCCCTCTGCCCTGACCTCACAGGTAACAGCCTGAATTTGATAAAGTTTTGAGGACTAAGGCTGGGGAATTCAGGGGCACATTAAGAGCCTTCTACAAGAGACTGATAGGACTGTGACCCCCCATAAAAACACCTCAGGTCTCTGTAATCAGGCACTCCAACAAGTTCCACCTCCCAAGCATTAATCACTTACCTCACCATTCAAGAAGCAGTAAAATACTGACACAAAGAAACCCTGGAAAGAAGAGAAAGCAGTCAGTTATTAGGTAAACTTCTTTACACTCCCACTGACAGAGGGGATTGACCTCTGTTCAGCTGGGCTGAAACATCTCTACAGCATCCAGTCCCTGAGACCCCTCAGAGGAGCTGTGTCAGGGCTGACAGCTCTGGGGGGATGTCCCAGGCACTCAGAGGGGGTGTTAAATGGCTTTAGATGGTCTCATGAGGGCAAGTGCATCATCAGATTGCTTAAATTCACCTGAGCTCAATGGCTCTCTGCAATCTGCTGATAGCAGTGACTAAAGCCCTGTAATGACGGCAAAGGTTGGAATTCCTGTGAGTGGAATTCTGCCCATCTTGTTTTTAGGGCTGTAATTATTGTCACCATTAAGGAGAGACTCCCTGTGCTTTCTTTCTTACACACATCTTCATAGAACTAATGAGCAGTGCAGCATTGTTTTGAGACACTGAGCATCAGCAGATAAAAAATACAATTTTAGGGAATGAAAAGCATGGATTGCTTCCCTGGTAAAGGCTAAGGCTCCTTCCTTTACAGGAAGGGACATTAAAAGGGACATTTTTGATTTTGGATATCCAGCTGTGATTTCTGGTGGGATGCAGTCAGGAAAAACAGAAATCCAACCCTAGATTTGGCCTGCCAGCTGTATGTTTGTATTGATATCCTGGGTATCAGAGCACTTATTCCTGCACCCGGGAGGTAAAACATCAATGTCAAACAAATCCCATCCTAGTTCAAGAGGTAAAGCTGTAGGACACAAGGGAGTGGCCAAAGATCCTTCAGGGTCTTCAGTCGCTTTTGGGCTTGTGCCAGATTCAGGGAGTTGGGGCAATTGCTCACATTCCACTGCCTTTTCCACCCTGGCAGAACTCCAATTAAATTCAGGGCAGGGAGGAGATGGGGCTGATGGCTCAGGGAATGCACCAGAGCAGGCTGGGCAAGCTCAGGTGTGTCTGAAACGTTGTCCCTTTCCTCTCAGTTAAATTCCTGACTTCTNCTGCAGAGAACAGCACATAAACTTGTCTGGAGATTCTTATAAGCTGCATAAACCAGCAATTCCACCAGGTAGGAGCTGTTTGCCTTTGGTTTAGCAACGTCAAGTCCAAGTCTCAGCCCACTGTGCACTCTGGGAAGAGAGAGGCACCTCAGGAGGGGGATCCCCCCTCCCCTCTCAGGCAGGTGGAAAGAAATATCTTCTCTCTCTCCATTGATTTTGTGTGAGGAGCTGAGCAGAGTGCTGAGTTAAGGGAGATGAATCCCTCCAGCCCACACCTGAGAGGAGCTCTCCACTCCACATGACACANTGTTTTGTTGTCTTCCTATGGGAGCATTTGCCTTAATTTTCTTTTTAGGCAGCTGGTTCTAAACTTAAACTCACCATGTCTTTTTTTTCTGAATCAGACAAAACAGAAATACATCCCTATCATCCCTAAAAAAAAAACACCACATTACATAACATCTAATATTAATTATATAATATTATATTAATATTAGTTATAAATTGGGCTCTTGGCTGCAGAGAACAGCACATAAACTTGTCTGGAGATTCTTATAAGCTGCATAAACCAGCAATTCCACCAGGTAGGAGCTGTTTGCCTTTGGTTTAGCAACGTCAAGTCCAAGTCTCAGCCCACTGTGCACTCTGGGAAGAGAGAGGCACCTCAGGAGGGGGATCCCCCCTCCCCTCTCAGGCAGGTGGAAAGAAATATCTTCTCTCTCTCCATTGATTTTGTGTGAGGAGCTGAGCAGAGTGCTGAGTTAAGGGAGATGAATCCCTCCAGCCCACACCTGAGAGGAGCTCTCCACTCCACATGACACATTTATATAGAGAGATATATATATATATCTATTATGCACGTGTGAATTAAGCTGAGCTATTTGCAACTAATATTTCTATCACAACTAATATTTCTATCTTCACTGCCTGAAGTTTCATGGCTGGGAAGCACCGAGGATCCTTTCAGCAGCAGCTGATACCAGCTGTAAGCCTGCTCTCTTACCTGGAAAGACTGAAGGAAGGAATTGAAATAGATGAAAACGATCTGGGAAATGTCATCCTCGCCAGGGTTGACAAAGAAAAGCATGTAGGTGATGCCAAGCAGAGGCAGGAGAACCAACGTGGCCTTGACTGCCTTCCTGTGGGCAGGGAACAGAAAACAAGTGATCACAGGGAAGAACAACTGTGCTGGGAGGGGAAAAAGAGGGGCATGGAAAGAGTGCCAGCCTCCCCGCCTGACCAGTGCCTGTCCACCTGGGGAGAGTGTCCTGGGAAAGCCTTTGAATCCTGCTGTTTCCCCCTCACTCTGAACTCCAGGGGGTGAATGGGAACCTTATTTATATCCCTCCCCTTCACTCTCTTCCTCCTTTTCTCTCCGATCAGTGAGGTTTGCCATGGGCTGAAGCCTTGGGATTCTCTGCAGGTTTGGTGAGTGATTTCTTACACCTCAGGGAGATGTGATCAGTGCACAGCTCAGCTGAGACCTGCTCTGTGCCCACCATTTGATTTTGTCTGTGATGCCTTGAAGTGGCTTCATGAAAACAGAGGCTGGACAAGATTAAGAGAATAAAAGCAGGTATTTATTTGAAGGGCCTTCAAAGGAACACCCTGGGCAGGCCAAAGGCTACACCCAAGATGGGCCCTGGGTCACGGGTTCTTCACACTTTTATGAGTTTGGTCCCTTTTCATATCAGGGTTAATTCTCCAATTATAATTTCAGGTAGTGATGAAATTATCCCAAGTTTGCTCCCCCTCTCAGAGGCTTTAGTTTACAGGTTTTGGGGCCTGGGACAACAAGGTGTCCTTGAAGAGCAAACCCAGAGAGGTTTGTTATGTCTGACCAGCATGAGAGAACAGCAGCTCACAGGCTGTATGAAGTTTCAGAGTTACACACTAGGCAGTGCAGGATTTGAAAAATATAAAAGTTAAAACCTAAGGCATCATCTGGAGTGCAAACACTTTCTCTCTCTCTCTGCAACACTTGCCCACCCAACTCAGCTGCTCAGGGCTGTCTTAGGAATCACAAATCCCAAAGCAGGTGGTGCACAGGGAAGCATCAGTGACTATTAACAGAATTATTGGGGACTAATCCTTATTATTGGTGCTCTAACAGGGTCTTGGGGTGTCACTGAGAGCAGCCTGTCACTGTGCCAGACACTGTGCAAACACAAAGGCTGCAGTTTGGCTAAGTCTGCATAAATCTCTGCAGAATGCCATAACAGGTAGATAAAGACAGGCAGGGGAGCACAAAACCACTGCTAGTGCCAGGATGAAGTGACAGCCTTAAGGAACCATTTAATACCTGCTTAGCAAAGGGTTGCACTGCTCTGCTGTAGAGCATCAAGGCTTGCCCCAGGCTTTGCTGGAATTGTAAAGGTTTCCATTAGGCTGTGGAAAAGACAATTCCCTCACAGAGCCTGCAAGGACAAGATCACTGTCATCTGTTCAAGAACAATGGCAGCTGCTGTAGATTGACTCACTCTAACATCTCTAATGCTCCCCTGCAAGCTGCAGAAGGGATAAAAATATAAAAATGTTTGAATCAGGGCTCCTTCAGGCCGGTTTTCGTTTTATGGCATGAGGTTTGAGCATGAAAAAAGGGTATTTTTCCCCTTCATTTCTCAGGAATTGTGCAGAGAAGGGTGGGAACATCAGACCACTGCACTAACTTCACTTTGTCCCAAAACCCCGACGAAGTAAAAGGAAGTAGGAAGGAATAAAAGGAGTAAAAGGAAGGAATCAGGCAAAACAGCAAAGCCCATTACTGCAGCAAAACTGCCTCCAAAGTCAAGAGCAGCCTGATTTGAGGACATCAAGGTTCAGCTCAGCGTGATGTGCTGAGATTTTATCCAGAAATGAGTTGGAGTGACTGATCTCACTGCACAAAACCTGGGCTATTTCCCACTGCCAGGACCTGCCAGTCTGTAAGTCCTCCAAATATCTTGCAAGATACTGCAAATGGTAAGAGAAGGGCACTCAGCATCTCCTGGTGTCTGAGAATTGGCCTTTAGACTGTTAAGGCTGATCTAAGCCCACGCTGGTGTCTGAAGGGGCCAGGCCACCTTCCCTCTGCTATCCTGGGCTAAGCACTCCTGACTTTTCCTTTTTACCATCCCAGTGCTTGTGGGGTTATGCTGGGCATGGGAACTGATCTACCTGAGAAGCCAGCCCCAAATAAAGGTACTGATTAGTTGAGGATCAGTTCTGTGAGCTAACCCAGTGAGTGGTTACCCTAATTCTGGCACCCCCTGAAGGGAAGGGGCACAATCACCCTTCATTCCCATCCCCTACACTTTAAATGGAGCATTGAATACCTGTATGCACACATTAATCACAGAATCCCAGAATGGTTTGGGTTGGAAGGTTAAAGATCTTCCCATTCCACCCTCTGCCATGGGCAGGGACACCTTCCACTGTCCCAGGTTGCTCCAAGCCCCATCCAACCTGGCCTTGGACACTTCCAGGGATGGGGCAGCCACAGCTTCTCTGGGCACCCTGTGCCAGGGCCTCCCCACCCTCACAGGGAAGGATTTCTTCCTAATATCCAACCTAAACCTACTCTCTGTCAGTTTGAAGCCATTTTCCTTTGTCCTGTCACTCCAGGCTCTTTTAAATCGTTTCTCTCCATCTTTCTCACAGGCTCCCTTCAGGTCACAACGAGGTCACCCCCAAGCCCCTTCCAGGCTGAACAATCCCAGCTCTCCCAGCCTCTCCTCCCAGCAGAGCTGCTCCATCCCTCTGCTCATCCTGGTGCCTCCTCTGGATGAGCTCCAGCAGCTCCACATCCTCCCTGTGCTAGGGATCCCAGAGCTGGAGGCAGCACTTATTATCTATATACTTGTGTACATATGGAAATGGATAAATTTGTCCTCACATGAGATCAAATCCTTCAGATTTTGTGGAAAGGGGGGGATTTCACGTGTGTGCTGGGGCACGTGCAGGCCTGAACCGAAACGGAGTGGACAGAAAAAATGCAGACAGGCTTTTATGGAGAGCCTGCCCAGAGAAACACTGTGGGCCTAATTTATGAGCTCCATCAACAGGGGCACCTGGAAAGACAAAGATTGGACAAGGACAGGACAATCAAGGCAGTGCTTTGTTAGCACCAGAGCAGCAGGAATCACAGCTGACTTACCTGTACTGTATCGTTTCTGAAGTGGTTGAAGCTCTCAGCTTTGTCATTAAAATCCTAACTATGTTAAATAGAAATACAAAATTTATCTGGAAAAAAAAAAGGGAGAGGAAAAAAATACAACCAATCAGTCAAATAACGGTTTAAAGGATGTGATACACCCTAAAAGGCACATTTTACAGTTTCAATCTGACTGAAAACAGCCTTTTGGTTTACCATTGATTGCAACAGACTCAGAAGTTTACTAGAAATACCAGATTATACAGCAAATATCCAACAGCTCTTCATGTCTCCAAAACAGCAAGGAAATTGGAGCACATCATTATTGGCCCCAGCAAGGAGCTTATTTTTACTCCCTTTTCTCCTTTCCTGGGTGCAAGGAGGAACTAAAGGTGAGTTTGATGGATTTGCCACTCCCCTTTTCAATCTGCTGAGCTGGGTAATTATTATTTGTGCTGCAGCCTCACCACTGAGAATTGAGATTTGCTCTAATTACTGTTGTTGTAGCATCTGCTAGGGAGTTTCTTGCACAGTGTAAATAGGAAATTAAACAAAAAACCAAACTGAAGAGAAGATTGATTTGTAGACTGTGATCAGTGGAAGGATTTGGCTCTTAGGAGCAGGTTTTGAGTTGCTTTCAGAGCATAAAGCAGGACAGCCTACAAGACATGGGTCCGTCCCAAAGCTGTCAGAACCACACAACTGCTGAGGTCCCAGCACAGCTTGTGAGGAAATCTTTACCTCACACACAATTCCAGGGACCCAGGGCTCCTGGCATTTTGCAGCCCATGAATGGAACAATTCTGTGATTGACTCTGAATATTTACAGATGCCGTAGCAGAGCTGACAATTGAAAGGTGTTCTCAAAATATGCTCCTTTTTCCCCCTGTGCTGTGGGGTGTATTTCAATGTTTACCTATCTTGGCACCCATCAGAGCATTCCCTGTGGCTCCTGGAATGTGGTTTAGAGCAAATGGAGCAATAAAGCACCTGAGCAGACACTGGGAGACTGGCAGCACTGGGAATTGTGTAAACACTTACTACATGAGATACAGAAACGCTGCTCTAGGAGTTAACACGGCATTTTTGGAAATGATTTTCTTAGCAGAGCAGGGCCCTAGGGAGTACAAGAAGTAAATAAAACAGTGCAGCTTGTGTGTTTGTTCTTGTGGGAATTGTTTTTGTCATTTTAAGAGCTTGAAGTCAACTGGTTCACGCTTTATTTATCAGAGACAAAACCAGCTCCATATCAGTGGTTTGAGCTGAATCTCAAACTCCTCACACTGGTTCTTCAGGAACAGAAAGAGAAATGTTCAGGCAGTCTCTGCTCAGGGGGAGGTGAATGGAGGTGACCTTCACCCACAGAAAGAAAACTCCCACCTCTGAAATTCTGCTGCTAAATCTCGAGGCTCTCCATCAGCTCAGAGCCATGTTTGGGTTATTGCTACCAAGGGTGCAAAAAAGGCACCAATCTAAAACGTGCCAGCTTTGCAATCATAATGGAAAGTGCCAGAGTGAATTATAGACTCCTAGGTAGGAGCAAATCCCAAATATCAGGACGACTGATCACATGGCATTCTTGTGATGAACTGGGCTGAAGAAGGCATTTCAAGTTTCACGAGTCCTGCTTCGATGTGACAGCATCCTGCCATCTGAACTGGAAATTCAAATTGCCACAGCCTGCATCAGAAAATTAGAGATTCTGGCCTTTTCTGAAATTCAATTGCAGAAGTGTGATTCATCAGTCCAGAAGGGGAATTGCTAGCTGAAAATTCTGGGAGTTATTTCCCCAGAAACACGCTCATTCTATCAAAGTCTGTTTTTCATTCTCCCAGTTCAGCTGCCCAAGCCCTGAGCAGAGCAGCACCCTGGGCACCCCTGCACAGCTGAGGTCTGTGGGTGGCACTGGCACGTGTGACACAAAGCTGGTAAGAGACCTCAGCTCTCTCCAGGAGCAACAGGAAGGCAGATACATCAGTGCTGACTTCTAACAAACTGCCCAGGTGTCTGAGAAAACCCTGACAGGGACACGATTTCTAATTGTATTTTCTAGGAGAAGGGAACAGTGACATTGGCCACTCAAACTGAATCCTCCTCCTGAGTAATCTCAGCCTGAACTTCAGAGTGACTGTCACCCTGCTCCTTCCATTAATGCTGCAGTCTTCTTTTACCAGTCTGCCTTTCCCTGAAAACCAGAGAATTGGGGTTTTTTAAAGGCTGGTAAATGGGACAGGTAGAAGGAGAATATCCTGAGCTGGAGGGAAGGTACTGGAAAAACAGGTCTCATGTATATGCCCAAGAAATGATGGCTTGGACGCAGAGGACCATCAAGTCAGGAGAATCCTGTGGCCTTTTCAGTGCATGAAGGGAGGTCAGAAAAATAATTCACAGCTCCTACTGGCTTTAGAATCACTGAATAATGTGTGAAGCTCCTTCAAGGCTTGGTTTTCCACTTTCTCACAGGTTTCTCTGCCCAGCTGTGCTGCAGCAGGACAGGACACGAGTGCAGCCCCGTTACACACACGGCTCCTCCTGGCTTCATCCCACAGTTTCTCCAGGAAAAGGAATAACTAATTCTTCCCCATTCTAGATTTAGCACATAAGAGAGAAAAGCCAAGTGACTTGGCCTCGACTATAAATCAATTCCATCCCAGAGTGAGGATAAGAAGATTAAGAGCACAAGGACCTGACTTGGACTGGCATTTCTTGGTAGATTAAACAGCTGGCTATCCCAGGATCTATTTATATTGAGTGGAAAGGAAGGGGAACTTTTCAACAGTCCTTCATTTGACACACTCCAAATGAGCGTTTTTGGATTAATAGGGCTTGGACTTGAACCAGTTGCCCACACAAATCTTCCACTGAGCTTCAGGCTGTCCAGGATATCCCACATGAGCTTCAGTGAAATGAATGTGGTTGTGTCTTAGAGAGGTTCTGTGACATTTTAGTCTATGGAAGCTTAAAAATGCTTTGAAGCTCCAACATTTTGTCTCTATTAAGGCTTCCTTGAGAGATCTTTAAGACTTGGATAGGGTCACCCCTAAAACGCAGATCTTAGCAAGCAAAAAGTTCCAAGGGAAAAGATGAAAATGTGGGCACAGCAAAACACTTATTTTTGGTTTTGCCTTCTAGAAGCACATTTCAGGGTGCTCACTTTTAATGATTTCTTTAAAAGAGAAAACCCCACTCCATTTCAGAAAGACACCTGGCTCAGTAGGACCTTTTAGCAGCACTCAGAGAGGTCAGATCTGAAGACCAATTTTCAGTGCATCATCAGACGGGGTTTTAATTGTCCGTTTGTCCTCGCTGGGCCTGAGAGCACAGCTCATGGGGCTGAGGGGGGCAGTTTGCTCAGGAGAGAGCACACGATCTGGGAATCAAGCAGGGAACAGGCTGCTGCACGCAGCCTGCAAGAGCTGAAGGCTTGGAGGTGAAAACGGAGCTGTTTTCTCATCTGGAGAGAATCCACACAGCTCTAGTGGCTACCAGACTGAGCCTGATTTCCAGGCAGGGGAGATGAAGCCTCTGGTGTTTGTTGCTCAGAGAGATCGCAGTGTTTCAAAGGAAGAAGGATCTCACTCCGCTGCAAAGTGAGTGTTCCTAGAAAAGAGCCTCAGCGCTGCACTGAGCAAAGTACACAATTATTTGTCAAGGACTTTTTTGTTATTATTGGAGCTCTATGTCAACAGATTAATTCCGCAGAGCTGGGCAGCTCTAACAAAACCCACACATCAGTTCCATAAATGGAGACTGAGGAAAGGTCATTTAAGAGAGGCAATGATGACAGGCAGTGCATCCTTTTTATTCCTCTTTAGGCTCATTTTAGATTTTCATTCATTTCTGTTTATCCCTGTTTTCTGCTTCCTATTGGAAAACATAACTAAGGATTTTTACCTTGATATTTACTGGTAGATGAAATGAATCCAACGGCAAAGTCTTGAAGACAGAATAAAATGGTTTATTTCTCCTTTATTTATGCCATGCTAAGAATATCCTTACTGCTGGAATAAGACCCTCTCCAACTACAGATGGGAAAGGAAAAGTTTTCGTATCTTGCCAGAAGTTTAGTCTTTCCATTTCTAAACTGGGATTAAAATTCAGACCCCCAAAATGGAGTTACAAGCCAGTGATCCAAAATGTATCTGAGCCATCTGTTTTGGCACTCTTCTATTACAACCTGAACACACGAGCCCAGAAACTCTTCTGAACCAAAAGAAACTTTTCAGTAAATTATTTTGGTGATACGATTTTTCTCTCATAAAAACCAAACTCCCTTTCAGAGGAAATGTATCTCCCTTAGCAAGATGAAGTAGCCAAAGTGCACGAAAGAGGCAATGCTGACTCTGAGGGCTTCTCTGCACTTTTCCCCAAGCCCAGGCGTTTAAAAGGGAGATCATCAAGCTCTGCTCTTTCTCTTTTGGGGATTCAGTGGACAACTGGCTTTTATTTTGCTCGTTTTCTGCTGGGCTTTGTACTTCATGCTGCACAGAAAGCTTGTGCTCCTGTGCTTCCCAGAATGTTTGCTCCTCTTCACTCCCAGGAACGGTAAAAATTATTCTCGTTAGATTTTGTATTTTTACGCAAAGTGGTAAAATCACCTCAGGGTTAAGTAACCCAAATTGGGATCAGAGCAGTCATTTCAGTGGGAGCTCTGGATGCTGCCACCCTGACCTCAGATGAGCACTCTGCAGGCTAATTAATGCTTTGTTTGAATTGTTCTACCAGGCTGGTCTGACCTGATCTCAGACAGGGCCTTTTAGCACAAGAGTTGCCTTTTCAAAGGTCACAGGCACCACAATGAGTCCTTTGGGCAAAGGGCTGGAAAATACTTTAATGTACAATCAGGAACAACGAGATGTGATTAAGAATGAACATCTCACAAACAGACGTAGAAATTCCAGAAAATCTGTAGAGTGGACGTGGTACTGGACACCTTTCTGGGCATTTATTGACTGCACAACTACAAAATATAAACAGCAGGAAGTCAGTCATAGCAATGGTGGCAAAACTGGAGAGAAATTCTGGATGGACTGTAATCCAACCAGCACATCATCTTTGTGCTCTGTGCAGCCTGCACAGCCTGCGTGCAAACCAGCAGAAATTATGATAAAAGTCTTGCAAGAAGAACTCGGGGATGTCAACAGGTCATGAACTGCAAACCTGCAGCAGTGGAGGAACTGCTCATCTTTAGAGCAAAAGAAATTTAAAAAAAATCAATAGGAAAACTAATTTAATCAGCGTTTGAGAAAAAACATAAGCCATGCAGATAGGAAGGAGAAAGGGAAATGAAAAAAAATATTAATAATAATAATAAAATCTCAGTCTCTGAACAGAACAATGCAGAAGTGGAAGCAGAAGTGTGAAGAGAGTCAGCAGAAATGAAGAAAATACTCAGAGAAGCAACTGTATCAGCAAGGAGGATGCTTGCACAGGACCAGGGAATGCTTTTCAGCAAAAAACCCCCATAAATGAAATGCTTATAGCCACATACACAGGTGAGATGCTTCTATACATAAAACGGCAAGTGAGCAAACTTTTATTTCTTTAGAAGATCAGAAGAAAGGAACTTCAGCAATGTGGACTGATCAAAAGAAGTGAAGATGGTGACAGGACAAGGGAGAAGAGCTTCAAACTGGAATAGAGTAGGTTTAGATTGGATATTAGGAAGGAATTGTTCCCTGTGAGGGTGGGGAGGCCCTGGCACAGGGTGCCCAGAGAAGCTGTGGCTGCCCCTGGATCCCTGGAAGTGTCCAAGGCCAGGCTGGATGGGGCTTGGAGCAACCTGGGATAGGAGAAGGATCACTGTCACTTATGAAAACTTCCTTTCTGTCAATAAATCAGCTGATTTTGTTAAAAAGCTTAAGCACCTCCACTCTCTGATGTGACATACTTAGAAAACACCCTATCTTTCCACAGCCTTGGGTTTTGAAAAACTGAACAAACTCAGGTTTTTACTGAAAATTTCTTCCTGTCACAGCCTTCCAGAGCATCAGCCAGGGGTTGCTCCACTGAGATACTGATATTTACCACAATGTGAAGCTGGGCTGGACAAATTCTTTGTAAAGCAGAGAAACAAGGTGTGAAGGGGAAGAATGACGTGGTTTGTGAAGTCCTCTGAAAGAGTCAATGTGAGGACAAGGGAGGTCCAGTGGACAATCCTCTGAAAGGAATTCAAATCCCAAACTCCAAAGGCTCCCACGGAAATTTGGCCGTTGGAGGTTTGGAGGGAAGAGCACTGTGCATAGGAATACGAGGAAAAAAGGGCAGGAATACATATAAATATGTATATATGCATACATATAGTATTCTGATTTCTCAGTGGAAAGAGGCCACCAGCAGATCAGTGCTGTTTCACACAGATCTCAGTGATCTGTAAAAGGGATTGAAGAACAGGCTGACAGGTTTTTAGTGGCACCAAACTGCTCATAACAGCAAAAATCAAGGCTGATTGCAAAGAGCTGTCCAGGGACTGAGTGATCAGGCAATAATGTGGCACAGGAAATCACATGATGTAAAGGTAACACCACGGGGGAGAAAAACAATCTCAGCTTTACATGGAGAGTTATGAGCTCTGGGAGTTTTCATTCACAAAAGAAATGCTGGAATTACACTCCCTGGCTCCCTGAAAGCCTCATCTCAGTTCCCAGCAGAAGGAAGGAAACAAAAAAATGTCTGGAATTACTGAGAAAGTAAAAGAAAATAAACCAGGTAACAGGATGCTGCTGTAAAAATCCATTTGTGTGGTCACACCTTAATTGATTTGATCTTGCCACCACAAAAATGCTGCATCTTTAATGATCAGCACATCATAAAGACCTCTTGGGTATCTGTGGTTTTCTCTCCTGAGCACAATTCCACACTGAAATAAGGACACTTAACTCATCTACTTGTCATCCAGGAACCTCAAAGCAAAGGAAGATAATTTTTAAATAATCATTAAAGCTGCTTTATAGCTGGGGAAGCTGAGCTTTGAGCAGCAATCTGACTTATTCAAAATGAAATAGCTGATGAAGGCAGAGGCAGAAGGGAACTCCACATCCTCCCCCACCTCACACCCCCCCTCACTCCAGCAGCTAATTGGTTGTGTTGAATTATTTTCAACCAGACATATAAAAACCCAGAGGCTGCAAAACTGTTGAGTTCTCAAGCACGAGAGGGGAAAAAAAAAATCTATTAAAGCTGAATGAAAGGTATGGGGAGGGAAAAATTGACCTGCCTGTTTGAAAAATTACAAATTTATACAGTCTTAGCTCTGAGAAATATTGCAGAGCAGTTCATAGCTGGGGTCAATTCACAGCAGAAGTTACTGAGGGGAAAAAGCAGCTCAGGTAACTGCCCCTGGTGCCTCTTCTCTGAGGTTTGTCCTCTGCCCCTGCTGTGTTTTCGTGCTTCACCAGTTCTCTGGAAGGGTTTACATTTCAAATTGAACAGAAGAAATGTATTTTCCTTAATAAAATCAGGATGAAATTCACTTCCCTCTTGTTTTTTTCCAGCTCTTTGCCCCTTCCTTAGCTTCAGAGAGGGGTGTGTGATTAAAACTCGGTTCTGTGACTCTGAGGAAACAGATCGGAATTAAAAAACCCCAATGCACTAATTTGAAGAGAAAATACCTAATGGAGTGTGTTTTTCTAGTGCTACCAGAAATTAAATTTCAAAGCATCCAACGTGCTGAATGATTAGATCTCTTGTGGGATATGTTCAAGCCAAAATCCATTCAGGAATGAAACAAAAAAAGGATGATTACCTACATTTTCTCCCTCAGATTTTTTGTCAATAAAAATACAGGTTTCTTGCCCAATATACAGAATCAGCACTTATATTCCATTTCCTTTTTTTCCTGGAATTGTCTCTGAAATTGTTTCCCTGTTTTCAGCCCAAGTCCATCTCCAGGCTCCTTCTACAGACAAGGAGAAAATCAATCAATCAAACAACTCGGCTGCATCGTTCTAAGTTTTTATCCCTGACATACAACACAATAATGTGATCTAAAGATGGATTTGAGGACTGCTGCCATGATCAAAGGCCTTTTTTAGGCCAATCTTTATTTCCCAGTGAGGCTTAGAGCTTCAGCATGACTGGTTCCTTGTGTTACACCATCCTGTGCTGCAGCAGCTCCATGTAAGACAATGAGAAATCAAAACCAGTGGAAATAATTTTTTGACAGAAAAAAATCCTTAAAAAATAATATTTAAACAGAATTGCATCTTTGGAAGGAAGTTTTGTCCCTCTAAGAATATTTAACACTCTAATCACATTGCCACTGGTTGGTGTAATGATGTTTCTGGAATACACAAAGATGTGTCCAAGAGGTAACCAAAGCTCACCTGAGCTGGACACTGAGCTCTTGGCTCTTCACTCAGGTGGGGGAACCCAATTTTAACCACCCCAGGCTGAGTGTTCCCAGGGGCACAGGAACTGTAATTTCATGGAGTATTGAGACTTTCAGCTTTTAGTGTTAGTCCTCTTTTGGAAGTAATATTAATTTCTTCTTGTAACATTCGTGTCTCTTTATTTTTCCAGCAGAGTCCTGGGATAGTTCTCTCTCAGAATTGTCATAGAATGGTTTGGGATGGAAGGGACCTGAAAGATCATCCTGTTCCCCCCCCCTGCCACGTGCAGGGACACCTTCCACTGTCCCAGGTTGCTCCAAGCCCCATCCAGCCTGGCCTTGGACACTTCCAGGGATCCAGGGGCAGCCACAGCTTCTCTGGGCACCCTGTGCCAGGGCCTCACCACCCCACTGGGAAGAATTTCTTCCTAATATCCAATCTAACCCTGCCCTCCATCATCTTAAAGCCATTGCCCTTTGTCCCATCAGGACTGTGCCCTGCCCTGTCCTTTCACAAAACGCAGCTGCAGCGCCACTTCAATTCCTCATTAGTTCAAACCCAACTCATGAGCAGTGACTGAAAGAGGTCACAGAGTTGTCCTATTTTTGAAATCTCTGTGTTTTCTGCTTGTGGTGATCACTGCTCACTGGAGGGAAGAGGAAGGCAGCCCTTTGTCCCTGTCTGTGCTAAGGCAGAGACACAATCACATCCGAGGGCGCTGACGCTTGGCTGTGCTGCCCTGGGTGCATGGCAGATGTCACATCTCAGTGCTCTTGGCCCAGCACTTTCCACAGCACCCTTGGGAGGGTCAGTGACTCCAAAACCAGCAAGTGATGCTTCAATCATCACGTACAATTTGAATTTATTCACATAAGGATCGAAAAATGAGCATGTCAAGTGGCTTTAAGACACCGTGGGGTTCTGTGTTTTAATCAGAAACACTCCAAAAGTGAACTGACAGTTCAAATTAAAAAAAAAAAAAAGCGGGGGAGCAGATTTTAGGAATCAGGAGCTTTCAGATTTGCTATTTAGACTTTGTTTGCAGAGGGATATTTTCATCCCCCAGCAGTGCTTTCTGAGGGGAATAACCCTAAAGTGAGGGGAGGAAGAGCTCGCCCTTACGCTACTTCTGTAAATGGTATCAGCTGCTTTCCACTCCACAGGGCAATTACTGCTGTTATCTCATTAGTGTTTTAATTAGAGCTCAAGTGCAGGCAGGCCAAGGTAGGAAGGTTCAATTCCCAGTGTCAGGTCTGGGCTCTTCAGTCACTGGCCCAGTTCAGAGGGGTCTTAAGGCTGCTCCAGATTAGAGGCAGATATAATGACCTGTATAGAGAGAGGCAGCCCCCAACTATATCTCCATTTTCTGGGTCTCTTTGAGGTCTTTAAATATTTAAAAGTGCTGTTCTGGGGAGAAAAAAGCTATTTTCGTGACTCTATGGTATCTGTCAGAGATGCTACCCAAGGATTTTACAGATCCTGTGGACTGAAGGGGTTATGGTAAATTCAGTCACCGATTTCCAAGTGCTCAGAGTATCACAAATCTCCCACCTTGTGTTGTCTGAACAGGATTTATTTGTGAGGGAGTCTCTGTATCAGTGAGTCAATTTACTGGGAGGCTGTTTCTGCTTTGGTGATGGCTCCCTCAGCAAGACAAATTACATTGTGTGTATCACACCCACTGCCATTTCTCTCCTTAGAACATAAAGGAAAGAATTTTTACATTAAAATATATTCATATTATGGGTTTGTTTTTCCTCTTTTCAAGTGATCTTTTTGCTGTATCTTAACAATTAACAGAGAAATGAACTCTCCTGCTCTCAGGACACACACTCAGATCAGCTGCTGGCTGCCTGGGCAACACAGAAGCTTTTGTCACACTGAATCCCACGAGCAGGGCACTGACAAGGTGAGAACACGAGGCTTCTTAGCCTTGAGAAAGCTGCCAGTGGTGCCTGTTCTGGAGCATTTGCACCTTTCCCATGGGGTTTGGAGTGACATAAGGGACAGCTACAGCAAATCGTGGTTCCCTGAGAGAGGGGAACCCACTGAGCCCTGGGAATTCTCTGTTGGTTCATCTGCCTGGAAGAGCAGAATCATTTTTTTCAGCTTTGTCCTTAAAAATAATAACTAATTAATAATAGCTAACTAAAGCTTTCCATCCACACCCAGTTTGGGGGTTTTTTTCTGGGAAAGCACCACTGTGCTTCAGCTGAAGGCTCAAAATGGGTTATGAATGAGTTTCCTCCTGCCTCTGCCTACTCGTGGTTGGCACAGGAGACAGAGTGTTGGGTAAACAGATAAACAGCCTGGTAAGCGTGGGCAGCACTGGGAAGGAAACTTCCCAACAGGAAAGCTAGAAACAAACACACAGCAGTGATGGTGATGCAGAAAATGGACATGACTGTGCAAGATGCAATTCCTGACCATGATTATTACGTTTTTCTAAATCACGTGGGAGACAGAGTTGCTGTAGCTGTCGTGGGCCCCAAGTGGGTGAGCAGATATTGTGATGCACCTCCTGGTTTTGGACATTTTCTCCTTCCCACGTCTCAGAACTTTGTACAAAGGCAAACAGCACTGCAGAGGGAGGAGGAAAGAATGGCCCAAAACCAAAGAAACAGCCCAAACCAACTCATTTCAATTCTTGCAGTGTTGTCTGCTGTGGCCACTTCAGAGAACACCTGAAGATATTTGGCCATGTTTGTGTCTTATTTTCCATAAAAGCAGATGTGGAACATCACAGATCACGTCTCCTCTCAGTGGGAGATGGCAGTGTCCTCCCACCCACATAAACACTTACCAGGAGAACAAGAATCACTGGCCCTTGGTATATGTAGTCAATGTATTTCCCTGGCTCTTTCCCAAACCAGCACCTGTAAAAAAACAAAACAAATAAGAAACCAATTTGTAAAGGTAAATTCACTTCTTTTAGACTGTAATATGAAGGACACTATAGGGAGGTGTTCCTTTATTCACTGCATTGTTTAATCATATATAAATAATCAGCAAGCATTTGAGTTTTCTGCTGCAAACCACCTGCTGCTGGACACAGATCTGAGCCCACTTTCCCCTCCCATCAGAACATTTGTGTTCCCTCTATGGTTTTGGCTATTGCCTACGTAAATATTTACAAGAAATGTGAGAACCTGCTACAAAGGAGGATGCGGGAGATGTCTGAGAAAGGGATTAAAGAAATATTCTGTGTAACAGAAAAAAACCCCTGTTATCCATTGCAGTGCCCAAAGACACACTGCACAAAGTAAGGGCTGTTACTTAAACATCTCAAGTTGCATGGAAATGCTGTCTGAATAAAATACTGAGTGAATAAAGAGTCACCCCATTGGCTCTGAATGAATCTGGGGACCACTGGGGACTCCAGTGGTGGAGTCACCTTCCCTGCAAGTGTTCAAAAACCATGCAGATGTGGCACTTGGGGCCATGGGTTAGTGGAGGACGTGGCAGTGTTGGGTGAGCAGCTGTGCTCCATGATCTGAGAGGCTTTGTCCAACCTTAATGATTCCATGGCCACCAAAGCCAGCAGACAGAACAGAGCCATCCTTTAAAGCCACCAAATTCCTGCTCCAACATCACCTTCCAAACTGTCTGGGACAACCCAAAATGGACTGGGAAATGGACTCAGGTCAAGTGAAACCACAGACAAACTGAGTGGCCCCAGAGCAGCAGAGAGCCTGGACCTGTCACACGTGACCGAGCACTGGCTTGACTTCCACTTCCCCTAATTCCAAGTGTTTTTCTCCCTGCTGTGTTATATAACATAATAACCCTGTGATTTCACAGCAACCCACACTGACACTCACTTCATCCTCTTCACTGAGAACAATAAATCTGTTATGTTTGTTGGTAAATGAATGAGAGACTGGGCTCAGGTCTGAACTCACACCATTCCATTTTCCTCGGGGAAGTTTTGGCCCAGGCCAAAAACTAACCAAGTCCAAAACTATTCCTGGGGAACAAATCTGGAGCTAGCAGGAGCCAGAGGATGTTCCCAATAGTCCACAAACTGCAGTTCCCCTGATTTTGGAGGCCAAGAAGGTTTAATAATATGGGTGTGAATTATTCCATGCTATTTGGAAGCCAGGAATTAATCCAGGCCCAGCTAATTTAGTATTACAGATACAGCCACAGGGTCTGGATTCAGGATTCCACCAAGCAAAGACAGCTTTGCATTCATAATTCCTTAAGGCTTAGATCACTGGAGCTCCAGATCCCTCAGGAAGTAGTTTTTGGAGTTCAAGGGTCTGAGAGTTTTCTTCCCTGTCATGGATACCACATAACAAGTCTATACAGTAAAAGTTATGCCTTCCCCATGTTTGCTTTGTGGAACAGATGATTTAGTGCCACTGGAGACATGGAAACAAGGGCAATTCCTGAGCCAAGGAGACCATGGAGCCAGATTTGCACTTTTACAAGCAGCAAGATGTAATAGGTGTTGCCTCCAAGAGGCTGCAGTCTGTAAGACACGACCTCACGGGTCCAGGGGAAATGAACTGGGATTAGGAAAGCTCTGGTTCAGATGGGATCCTTATGGATCACACCACGCCCTCAAAGCCTCCCTCCAAAATGTGTTGTTTGCTAAAACAGGAGGAGCTGGTTGCCCATGGCAAGATGCTCTGAGTGGACAGGAGAGCTGAGGTACGCAGCTGGAATCAGGAACACAGCTCAGTACCTCACAATTATTTGCCTTTTCTTGGCTCAGTTCCTACATCCTTCAAGTTCCAAACGAACGAGGGAGCTTTGAATGCTTTAGAAATGTGAAAGATGTCTGCTATTCCCTGGTGCCCTGGCTGAAAATTAGTGTGAATCGATAATTTTGCAACTCATCTTCCAAAATTTGGGCATGAGAGCAAGACTTGGAATAAGGTACTTCCTCCAGCCAACTTATCATCCAAGAAGAATCCCCAGGCAGCCTTAAAGGAATGAAACTGGGCTTTTGGACATTTTTTTTTTTTTTTTTAATGTAGCTGGAAAGATATGAAGAAAAAATAATTACAAGGAATGCCAGGGCAGGAAACAAATTTCTCCAGAACTTGCAAGACCTACATTGGAGAGATGATTTTGAAGGGTATTTTGGGAGAAATGTTTTTTATTGCCTGAAACTCAGAGAACTAAGAGAAGGAAAGAGTTCCTGGGAAGCTGGCTGCTCTAGCAGAGGGACTAATAAGAAGCAGACTGAGGCATGTGGCAGAACTCAGTGGGCTAGAAAAAGTCAGCAAAGAATTTGGAACAGAGCTGGCAGAGCAAAAATGAGGTTCCAGGGCAAAGGCTGCTCGTTGCTCTCTGGAATTTAAATGTTGCTTAGCTAGAAGACCAAAATGCTGAAATTTATTATCTAAAGTCCAGTACTAGACCAAGGCTGTGCTGAGTGAAGAATTAATGTGGATTTACTTCCATAAAGGAGGAAACAAGGTTGTGGCCAAAGGCAGACTCTACAACACTGGACTCTGGAGGGGAGTTGGTGCTCTAGGTTCCTTTAGTAGGCAGTGGAGAAAAAAAAAAAATCAGCATTTTTAGGTCTGTGTTGCTCTCATTAGGCTGTAAACCAGCTCTGTTACATTGTAATCTAAATATTTAATAAATAATCTAAATATTTAATAAATAATTAAATTGGGTGAGTAATGCCGAGAGGAGACAGCTATTTGCCAGAGACATTATAAATGTCTGCATTAGATTAGCAACATTTCATAAATATAGTTCATATTTAGAGTCTTAACTGTTCAAACTGGGACTTTTAGCTGAGGTGTTGCAAACTGTTCTGCCAATCATCTGAAGTCTTACTTTAAAATCCAGCACAAGGCATTGTTTCTGCAATAAAATAATTTCTTTAAAAGCACAAAGAGAAACTTAATTCACTGACAATTATTTGGTGCATCTCTGACAATTATTTGGTGCATCTGTGTGAAATAAAAGCCGTTTAACCACTTTTTATTCTTTTTTTTTACCTCTGGAAGGATAAACAAACACTCCCTGAATATTGAAGAGGACAATTTAGGAAGACAGTTGTGATAAGACTCAGATACATAGAACACATTTCTGTTGAATAACACTACTTAATATTCTAGAGGGTTCTCTGACAGTTCTTTATATAACAAAACCCACCACTGGTTTTATCACTGTTGTTAATTAGACCTCACTAATGTTCTTCCCCTTAACAAATGCCCATCAATGACATTACTGCAATAATTCTTAATAATTTGTGCATGGGTTTTTTAAATTGAGATTTAACAGTACTTTTTCTTTTCAGAGTTGCCATATTTTGCTAAAGAACTGGTAAACCCCAGACAGGATATAATCCACAGTACCACTTATAGATGCCTCACTGTGCAGAAAATGATCTCTATGAAGTACAAAGATTAAAAAGTTAAGAAGTTGGTTGAACCATTTTCTTAACATTCCTTCTGTGTGCTATTTTGAGCTTTTAAACGACGATGAGCTGCACAGCCTGAACCCAAACAACTTAAATGGATACTCAGATGAAGAAAGAGGAGTTTCCCATTTTTCCTGAATTTTGGGCTGTCCCAAACAGTCTTGGAAGCTGCAGGCAAGTCCATGTTTGCTGCCTGTGTCCACTTGGCTGGGTCTGACTTCCTGGGAGCAGCACGTGATTCCTCCAGTGCTCAGACAACTGGACAACAGCTCTGGCAAGGAGCAAAGTCAGGACCTTGGGTTTTAGAAGAGGAACTTGCAGCTGTTTAAAGAATTAATGGATGAGATCCCCCTGGGAACCTGTCCTTAGGGACAGAGGAACTGATCAGACCTGGCAGCTCTTTAGGGACACCGTTCATGGGGAGCTCTCCAATCCCACGTGTAAGGAATCAGGCAGGACAGGCATGGCTGAGCAAGGACCTGTTCCTCAAACCGAGGAAGAAGGGAATGCACAGCCAGTGGAAGCAGGAATATGTGACCTGGGATTAGGTTTGGATGTGTCCTAATTGGACACATGGTTGGATGGACATCCAATGGACATTCATTGGTTTGGATGTGTCCTAATTCATGTCCTAATTTGTTTAGAGAGCCACACAAACACAAATATTAGTGTCACTTACTGCTCATTTTCATAATACAGCTTGCCAATGGCCCAGGCAATGATGATTGGACAGGGAATACCTGCAAAAAGGAGCAAAAATTATTCATGGATGGATGGATGTATCAAAGTAAATTCAGATTTGTGTGAGGAGAGTCTGAGTTAATGAACTGGGAGACTCTAAATGCAAATGGTCCTATCTTGGTCTGCTTGAGCCATCACAACTGCTAAGATCTTTTAATTCAAAAATAAAAAAAAGAAGATAATCTTAGCAAAACTTCAGTACCAATTAGGGAAGGTAATAAAAATATTAACAAACACACACGTAAATACCTATATTTCCACAGAAGTGACCAGAATGATTTTGGCTGACTTAAAGGCACTTTTGGTCCCTTTTCATTTCCCTGCAGCTGATACAGCAGAAACTTAAAAGACAGTACTTGGGAGTGGGTGTTTAGGTTTTTATTTCCCAGGCTCCAAGAAGCTGGTAAACTTACTGGGATCTCTGGATGAAACACATTTGCAAAACTTCCAACAATTTTTTTGAGTTCAGTGTTCTCTATGAAACAGGATTGTGAGAAAGAAAAGTCTGATATCTGGCAGTATCAGAATTCTTGTTTTTTCTCCTTCTAACTTTACAGACATCACTGCACTCCCTAAGAAGTGTTTGTGTTAGGCCTTCCAGACCAGCTGGTTTGAAGGGGATTTGCTGGAGGGGGAAATTGGAAGGGAGGAAGAGTAAATGCAAGTGGCCTTTTGACTCACACTCGGGCAAGGACTAGACTGATGTCAAAAAGAGAAGGGGAGAGTTTTCCCTCTCCATTCCCCCTTTAACTTCTTACCTCAGGAAAACCCAGACAAGTCCAGCCTCGCCATCTCCATCCCTCATTCCAAACTCCAGGTTCATGTCCCTCTGAAATCACTGAAATCCCTAAGGTGAGTGCATGGACAGAGCCCAGATCCAGTGACTCTCATGAGTATCTGCTTCTACCCCAGTGGGAGCAATGTGACTTAAACCCTCACGGAGGAGCAGAGGTGGATTTGTCTCTAAGACAGCCTTTTAACCTCCCATTTGCTGCCTCTCTTGTGGGGAATGGAGGCTTCAAAGAGATGGAAAGAGAACCACGACACAGAAGGGATGGGACTGAGCTGCTGAGGGGTGATCTTTAACCTCAGCAAGGAGTGCTCTGATCTCCTGCCCCACCATCCCTGGTGGCTCCTCAAGTGACTGAAGGGCCTGGGTGGCCCTTCAAACGATGGTGTTGTGTTTCATCCTGCTCACCACAGCCTCAAGGGTCTGCTGCACTCGTTTCCCCATCTTCTTGGGAGGAATGGACAGAGAAAATGGAGCCATGTCCTCTCTCCTGAAGGAAAACATTTTACTTTTCCTAGTCAAGTGAAGAACAGGGATTTGAGAATGAGACTGGTAAAAAAATGTGCATGAGGAGGCAGAGCAGAGCAAGAAAACACCCAAAAGGTGGGTGGGAAGGTATGTTTAGCTCACACCACTCCTGCATTAGTAATGAGAGACCCAGAGGGTTCTGACAGAGGTAGGGAGGGAAAACACGGGGGATCAACCCAGTCTGTGGGTCTGTGAGAGCTCTGTAAGCAGCTGATTTTCCAGTTTGCTGAGAGAATTGAAAAATATTGGTGAAAAAATTGAATCAACTCCCCAAATAAACATTTCCTTTCTACTACAACTCCTCTTTCCTCCCATTTGATTTTGGATTGAATGACATATTTTGTTTCAAAGGCTGTTTCTGCCGTCAGAACAGCAATCCAATTACTTCTGCAGAGAGCGAGAGGCACTTTGGAACAAAATGTCATTCTGCTTTCACAAAAGAAAATACTGGTGACTTTTCCCCACCTTTCTTCCTTCAAGAGAAAAGAGCTGCCAGATTCACTAGTTCAGTTTGACCTCAGATTTCCATTCCAGTGAACAAGCTGCCTGCACGTGGCCTGTCCTGCCAAACATCTCTGGGCCAAGTTCAAAACGTGGAGGTGTTGGTTGGGAAGGGCCTCTGAAGGTGTTTGCTCCAATTTCCTGCTCTGAGCAGAACTCTCAGCACTCACCCACCTCAGCCAGGGCTTATTCTGGCTGTGTTTTCAATACCCCCAAGGTCAGAGGTTTCCCAGCTTTAAAGTCACCTGTTCCAGTGTTGCACCATCTCCTGGTACATTTTCTGTTTTCTTTATGTCCAGCTGGAACCTCCCAGTCTGCAGTTTGTGGATGCTGCCCCTTTTTACAATATCTGAAGAATTTGGCTCCATCATCTTTGTAATCATCTTTCAAATCACTCCTGGTACCAAACAGATCCCTCTTCACCCTCCTCTTTGCCAGATTAAAGCTCAGCTCCTTCAGCCTCACATCACAGCTCATGGCCTTCAGATCCCTGGTCACATTTTCAGCTGGAGAATCTCCAGTTTTTCCCCATCCCTTTTTTGGCCTCAGAGGCCATAACTGACCACAGCATCCCAAAGGCAGCTTCACCACAGCTGAGTCTCTGAGCAGCCCCAAGGACAGCACAAAGATGATGTGTGCCTCTGTGCTAAAGGCTGTTTTCTAGGAACAAATCCCTCAGCAGTCCAAATGACAGCTGTAGAGCTGGACTGACAGATAATGAGGTTTTTTTTCAAGTCAGCTCCTCGCTCAGAAGTGTCTCTTCAGACTGAGAGCTCCAGATTTCACCTCATTGGGATTTGTAATATTGATTCTTGCCTCTCTTGTCTTTAACATTTTATTGCCAGGTACCACAGAGCATCATTTTAACCACAAGAGGCACTTACACCATCCTATGAAGAGAAAAACCCATTTCCTCAGCTTATCTGTGGAGTAGGTCATCACTATGGCAGTGTGTAAGTAGCAGCCTTCCACAAACATCCAGAAGAAGTTGGTCACCACAAAGTAATTGTAGACAGTGGTAATACATCGACACCAGGGCTGGAAAGGGAACAGAAAAGAATATTTTAGAATCATGGTGAGAACATTTAAAAGGCTCTGTATGTTGTTATTCCCTTAAAAAATCAGTGGTTGAATTCATTCATGGGACGCAGATTTATCCTGTGACTCGGAATCACAATATTTTAGGTGCTGACAGGAACTCACAGCTCCATCTGTGACCTTCTGCTGGGGCTGGCTTTGACCAGGGTCTGCTGCATCTAAACATGCCAGGAAAATTCAGGTTCCAGAACAAGCCTCCAAGAGGAGCAGGTCATTTGACCACAGGTATTCTCTGTTAGTGTCACAATCTTGCTTCGTTTCCACTGAGGGGAAGGAGCACCACTGATATTTAGAAAAAAAAGTACTTTGTAGGCATGTTTTTATCAGCCACTTGATCCCCTCTGTTCCTGCCACCGGTGCTTCACTCTGTCAGTCACACCACGCCACAGGTCACCTCTGAATTTTGCTACAACCTCAACAGGAATTTTTGGTCTATCAGTAAAGGCCTCTCCCCAGCGTGGCTGTGCAGGGAGAGCACAGCTGTGGGAAAGCACAATGGGAACACCCAGATGGGAACATCCCAGCAATAAATCCTATGAGGGTAATTTCCATAGTGCTGCTCACCTAAGTCTGGGAAAACTTTCTTACCAAGCACACATCAAGTGCATTCCCTGAAGCACAGCTCTAATTACTTGGGTTCTCTGCTGTCACTGATTTTGGTCATTTTGGTCTCACCATTCTCCAGCCTTACAATTAACTCTAGTGAAGTATTTGCAACTTTTACCCTCAGTTAATTTTATTTTAGCCTGCACATGCATGAAGTATTGATGGTCTCCAGGCAGCCAACAGAGCAGCAGATGCACCACCAAGCCCAGTAAAATTCTGAGGATTAGGAATTTTTTGGGCAAGAAGCAGAGTTACAAAAGAGCAGCCCATCCACAAGTTGTGATCGCTTCTGTTTATTGAATGGAAATAAAAAGAAGAAATCTTTTGGATGTGTTAAAGCTTTCATTTCTGTATTATTTTGTTAATATTTGAAATTCAGTTTGGCTTCACCCTTAAAATAGGATGAAACCCTAAAACAACCCAGAGGAAGATGAAACATTTTGTCTTCAAAAGCTTGTTTAAACCAAATTAAGCTTCCTTTCCTTTCCTTTCCTTTCCTTTCCTTTCCTTTCCTTTCCTTTCCTTTCCTTTCCTTTCCTTTCCTTCCCTTCCCTTCCCTTCCCTTCCCTTCCCTTCCCTTTTCCCTTTCCATTTTTACAGGGGTTCTAAAAAAGAATTATATCCACATCCCTTTTTCCTGTGTCAGAACGGAGAGGAACCAGCCCATGGATTGGGAAGATTCTGGGACAGACAAATACAAATAATGGTAGTGAGATCTCCCCTGCATGACTTCCATAGGAGACCAGAATAAAATGAATTTCGAGCAAGTCCTTTGGGAATTGTGGATTTATTAATATTGAACAGTAAACCAAATTTGCAGAGCTCATTAGTTTACACCTTCCTGTTTATTTGACTGAGGGTTCTTGATCCCCACATGTACCCACCATTAGGCTCCAGGTAACTTCACCAGTTCCTCCTTGATTTTTCTGTAAGCATTATGGACTTCATGGAAAATATTTCCCCACTGATGCTCTGTATCCATGTTATTTAATCACCACTGATCAGCACAGAAGAGATTATATCAACTGCTAGAATAAATGATGTTCCCATTCATTTTGGTGGTGTTATTTAACTGACTTATCCCACAATCCATAAAAAAGTTATCACCGAGCTTGTATAAAGCACCTTTCTCAAAAAGGCTGCAGAGAAAAGATGAGTTAATGAAAACTGGGACATGTGATGACCTGTCCTTAGATCTGCAGGTTTATATTTTCATTGTCTCTTTGTGCTCACATTTTAAAAGGTGTTTGAGTGCCTGTCTCCAACAGATTTTTCCTAAATAACAGTAAAAATCTCAATAAAGGTTTGCAGCATTGTCACGAGAGCAACTCACACAGCATGAAACCACTGACCATAAAGCTCATAAACCCCCATCTTCTGGAGTGTGAGAATGCCAGAAACACAGCCAGGGCAAACACTGAATAAACGGAATTTACATTTTCTCAAAGGAGCATCTGGATGAATAATAATAGAGATTTATGCACGGACATCTTCTTTCTCTGGGCAGTAATGATTTCTCTGTTTGCCCTCCCAAAGCACGGGACTGAAGTTCAGATGTCAAACCTTCCATGTGAAGAGCTAATCAAGGATGCTGAGTGCCCAGCTGACATTAAAACGAAGGGAAGCATGGAAATCTCTCTGAGCACGCAGATAAGTGTCCCTTGCAATATTTAAACCAACAAACTCAGCACCCCAAACCCCAGGGCAGGGCCCTGCCTCCTCCCAGCACTCACTTCATTGCTCTCGTGGATGTTGTGATCTATCATCTGAAGCAGAAACCACATCACATTCCTCAGGATGAACGTGGTGATCAAGTTCCAGTGGATAATATTCCGCAGGCATCGGATACTCCTGAGCAGGGAAACACATTTGAGTTAACATATACAGTGAATATATACACACACACATTAATAACTCTATAAAACAAATGAGCTAATTCTGTTCATTGCATGCTTTATCCCCCTGCAGTCCCTCTGTTACTCTATGGAACAGGAGGTTTGTGTTTCTGCAAAGCCATGTACAATAATTTGTGTTGACAACACAAGGAGCTCCCTTTGACAAGAATCAATTCAAGCAAGTGAAACAGGATCTGCTAGAAAAAAAAAATCCAATATTCAAACTGCCATTTCATCCTTGGTTATTAGTTTTGCTCCCCTTCCCTCCATCTCTAGAATAACTGGAATTGATAGAAAAGCCTCTGAACAACCAGGCTGCCCTGGAGGCTGCTGAATTGCTCACAGAAGGAGATTCAGTGACAAATATTTGTGCTAGAGTTGTTTGCATTTGGTTAGTTCTTGAACAGGCTCACCTGTGTGAGTTTGAATTAATGCACCAGGAGAGCACAGACTGCCTGGTTTTCAATCCTGGGCTTAGCTGGCTGTGCCTTACACAAGGCAGAGCTGCACATCCTCCTCCATCAGGAAATATTTGTGTCAGTTTTCAGTCCCTCCCCAGCCCCCCATTCCGATGCACAATGTAAAATATGAGCTACAGTAAGCTGGGACCCAGTGCCATCAAAAAAAAGAGGGGAGATCTTAAATATATTTGCTGCTGGAAATGGCTCCAGGAGGCAGCCAGTGCACGATGCTGATGCCAGAAACCAAAGCATCACTGAAGCAAGACAGAGTTACTCGTGACAGGTTCAGTCATTTAAGAACAGAACGTTTCTCTTCTGATTCTCTGTGAACTGGTAAAGGACAGCCAGTGCCAAGTTGCAGCATTGTAGTTACTGAGTGTTCAATTAAATGATCTTTTCTCAGCTAAAGGCAAACCACTCCATTTAGGAAAATCACTTCCACAGGGGTTCAAACAGCCAGAGCATTTCCTGGGATTTGGCAGTGGCCATACCAGGCTCCCTGCTTGCCAGGGAAGCTGTCAGATAACGTGGGACAAACACAGAAAGTGGCTCAAAGCTGCTCAGCTGGAACTGACTGAGCTCACCCCAGGGACAGCAAAAAGAGAGGCACAATCCAGAAACCCACTTTTTGTTGCCTCAGGTCCTTTGCAAGGCAAACAAGCCACTCTTCTTAACAACAAACACTGTTTTCCTGCCATGAAACACTCATTGTCCTTTTCCTAGGACTCAATTAGTCAGTCTGAGGGCCAGAAGCAATTCTGCAATGTCCTTCAGCCTCACAAATCTCTCAGAGGTTTCAAGCAATCCAGCAGAAAAACAAACAGAAGACCTCCCACATCGGAGACACTTACAGAGAGATGCTCAAAGGTACAACCCTGCTAAGCCAGTGTTAAAACAGCCTCTGAGTTTAACAGCTCAGGTGCCAGTATGAAATTATATTTTGGTTCTGAGCGCCTCAGCGACTCATGATGAATTAATTTGGAGAACAAATCTCCAGCTGCTCAGACCCTTTCTCTTTCATTTCAGCTACAAACCCCCAAAACGCTGCTCTTGGACACATCAGACACGTCTCTCTTGGAGAATTTCACTCCTAAAAAAAGGCTGAGGTTCAGCTTTTTGGCTTTGAGGTTCAGCTGGGTTTGGCTTTCAAAGAAAAGAGGCAACCAAGCAGCCCCTGCTGAGCCCCAGGAGCCCACCTGGCTCTGGACAGGCTTTGAAACATCCTGCTAAGGTCTGTCCTCTGTGGATCACCCTGCACATAAAGGTCCTGCAGCTGCTCTTCACCTCCATGCTTTATTCACTCCCTCCAGGTGAAGGATTAGCAGATGAAGGGATGAGTTTGAAACGTTGCTTCTAGGGAGAGAAGGAGGCAGGGGACTAGAACTAAGGAAATTCAGGTCAAACTGTGGGTTATTGAGATGAAATTTATTGCTTTTGAGAGCTCTAACAACAAAACAGATCCGGCACGCTTGCCACCTGAACGTATTTCTTGGTAAAGATAAGATAAAAGAGTGGGGAAAAAAATAAATCCTTGCTGCAGGCATCCATTTAGATGTAGTTTAATCATTCCATATTCTGGGACATCACTAAATCTGGGGAAATCTTATTCCCACAAGATTTCCAGCAGGACATTGGACTGGACACACAGGCACACAGGATCAAATAAAGAGTTGTAGATTTTTGGTTCCTAAACAAGAGTTTTCCACCCCAGGAGGATCCCAGTCATCAAAACCACGCTGTCTTCCGTGTCTTAAGACAAATTCAGTGGACTTGGTGATCTCAAAGGTCTTTTCCAACCTTAATTCTATGATTCTATGGTTTTATTTACTGGTTACTTGATCTTTACCCTCCTTACTACTTCTTGGTTCCTACTGTTTTTTATTCTTTGCCCATCACTCTGCATCCTTCAGACTTGTGATGTCTGTGCAGGACCCAGAGCAAGAGGGTCTGATCCGTGCTGGGAACCCCCAATCCTTACAAACAATTATCAAAACACTCCTTGTTTTTCAAAACCCCCATCTGTTGAGGGAAGGTGTGCTCCTGGTGCAAAATTAAGTATAAACGTGGCCAGCAGCTGGAATTGACCAAAATGAAGCCTGAAGCTTTGGCTTTGGACATGAAACAGGGACTGTTGGCTCCCCTGTCCCACTGCCTGCAGCAAAAGCCATATTTTGGGTACCAGTAACCTCACACCACTGCCTCATTCCCTTCTGGAGACACCCCATGCGTGGCTTGGCTGGTAAATAGATGTTTTCACCTGCTAAAAAGCTTCCTGTCTTTGGGGCCACCAGAGCTGTGAAAGATAATCTGAGAGATGTCTGGAAGTGCCTCAGACTTTCTTAAATAGCTCAGGCAGTGATGTGACCCCAGGTACAGAATGGTTTTCACCTTTTCCCTTCTTTTTTGTTTTTTGGTTTTTTTTTCCTTTCATTTTCTTTTAATAAGAGTCCCAACTGGACGCTGAAAGTTTGTTATTGTTCACAAAGAGCCCAGAGCCCATGGTTCTGTCTCCTAACTACCAGCAGCACAGAAATCACAGAGGCAGCAATGCAACTCACAGCCAAGGGCAGGGAAAGCTTGAGAAATAACTGTGTCAGGTTTGTGGTGGGGAGGGAGAACCTGCAGGGTGATAAAGTGTGTGGAGGCTGCAGGGCACAGCAGGGCAGGGCTGCAGTCGATGTGACAAGGGAGAAATCTCTTGGCAGCCACCTGAGAAAGCTGCTCTCATTTTCAGGCGCTGCTGGCGGGTGGGATTATTGTAATTTAGTTCGTGTAAAGCATCTGGAGGGGTACTGGGGTAAGGGCCTCCTCACTCCAGGCTTTATTCACGTGAGACTGCTCTGCTGGGCTCAGCAGCTCGCCCTGTGCACAGAATCCATCTCTGCAGCCCGGCTGGAGTCTGAGGCGGGCACTGAATGAAGGACGTTTCCCAAACTGGGCAACAAAAGTGATGAACAGGAGATCTTCAGCCCAGATAATGTCTGCTGAAAGGACACAGCTGACCTTGTCACACTCATTCATCTCAAAGCCTAAGGAAAAAAAAATTAGAACACTCATAGGAGTCATTTGTCCTCCACAGGTCTTCTCCTGGCTCTTTGTAGATAGAAGGTAGCTTAAATTTATAAGGCTTAATTTATATTTAAATACTCCTGTTATTCATGAAAATTACCTGTCCCATTTTGAAAACTTAAAAGTCATATCAGTCTTCTACGACAATGAGCCCCACAGTTCATTTCTCCTTGATTAATTGTTGGCTTTGCTCTGTGGAGTGGAAAAGTAAGCAAGCCTGTGCTCCAGGAGCAGCAATAACTGCCCTCACAGGCAGCACAGAAGAGGAATATTCCCATCACACTGCAACTGGCAGGAGGAGGGATTTAAAACACATTAAGCTGTGTTACAAGTTAGTGAACTGAGCTTTCCTGGAGGCACAGGGGTTGGCATGAATGAATTGCCTCAAAATGCAGAAGGGAGGAAATTTGGGGTTGTTCTTACCTCAGGAAGGGGATGTCACACTCTGGGGGTTGTGGCAGTGGCAACATGAAGAAAACGAGAGCACAGAGAGCAGAGAGCTGCCTCTCAAGGGGGAAAGAGTCTCGTGGGAGAGGGGAGAAATGGGAGCTGAGGGGACTGGGTGCTGAACTGCTGCTCTGGACACAATTACAGCCCTGCTGGGAAGGAATTGTGACTTACAGAGCCATTCAGAATCCCCCAGTCCAAAAGATCTGATGATAGAAGGTTTTCTATTCCTCTTCATGTCAGGTAACATCATTTATGCCATTTCCACTTGTTTTACAAGCCCTGATTTGTGCTGAACGGCGCGAGCTTCCAAGAACAGCAGCACAAATCACCACCCCAGAGATCCTGAAGGCTGGCACTTCACAAGGCTATGGGCTTCCACTGAGGAGGAATTAATTATTTCCTTCCTACTCTAATCCTTTTCAGACAAAAATCACTGGTCAAAGCTTTGGCTGGACTTTTCCACTAGCTCTTCCCTGGTGCCCTTCCCTGGTGCATGGGTCTGAGGATGGATGGAATAGAGAAGCTGCAGCAATTCAGTTACCATAGACTCAAAGAGGCTTAAGAACTTCCCTGTTCACTCAGACCAATGTGCCATTTAGGCTGGGACTCAGTCCCTGTGGGGATCAGTAAAAATTAATTGGGGAAACAGCACTGGAAACAGGGGAGTTGAACTGCAAGTTGTTCCTTGCTCCTACCTCCTTGCTTCTGGCAGTCAGAAGATACTCCTGATTCAGAGACTGCATTAAACAACCTCCCTGGTGGCCCCAACTCCTCATAGGAGGCACCGGACTCCTTCTGTGGTTTATGTTCACTGGGGTCAGGCCATGGATTACTCCACTAACATGATGGACTGAAGAGCTCACAACCTGTTATTCACAGTAAAACCCTGTGTGGGTTCCTCTTCTCTGCTCGTCTGCCCACTCCCAAGGGCTGGATGAGGAGGCATTTCCTCACAACTGCACCCCCTCCTGTCCTTTGGGAGCTGCAAGGTGAAGGAAGAGGAAAAGCCTGGATCTGGACAGCAGGAAACTGCTCGTCCATGGGCTATGGGAGCAAGCTGGGAGGAGTGCTCAGTGCTGCATCCTGCAGTTGCACAGTTCATGCAGAAATTTCATTTCTGGCTGTGCCTGACAGCAGATTTTGGGCAGGAAATACTGCCTGAAATATAGCAGCAAGTCAGACAGGCACATGCAAGGGGTGTGTGTCACCCTGAGTGAAGGAGCGGGCAGGAGGAAAAGGATTTCCTTGAGGAGAGAGAAGGACAGAAAATTTCTTGGAGGGAGAAGATATTGCCACTGGAGGCATCTTGGCTCTGGAAGTGAAAGGGTTCATTGGCTCCTCATGATTCCTGAAGAACCAGTGCTTTCCCTGCTTTGAGTGGTGTCCAGACACCTCCTCTGGACAGGGCAGGAGTTTCTGATGAGGGCCTGATGCACAGGAGTCCTGCTGTGGGTTTGAGCAGAGGTGTCCTCATATCTTCAAATCCTCATGTTTTCATGTCTTCATGACCCAGACAACTGGTTAAGGAAGCAGGAGCACAAATACTGTTCTCCTCTATCCTTCCAGCTGGAGGGAATGAAAGAGGAAGAGCCAGAAGATCATCAATACGTGGCTCCGAGCACGGTGTCACTGGGAGAATTTTATGATTTTTTCATCACGGGTTGGTTTATGTGACACCAAACCTGTTTCAAAGGCTGATGACGTGAGCCTTCGGGTAGAGGAATGTAGCAAGTGACAGCACACTCTCATGGGACACTGAGTTATGAAGTGCCTTGTTTAATATTCACAGGAATCTGGGGACGACAGCACCGGAGTTTGTGCAGAGAACGGTAACAGAGCTGGGGAAGGGTCTGGAGCACAAGTTTGATGAGGAGCAGCTGAGGAGCTGGGGGTGTTTAGTCTGCAGAAAAGGAGGCTCAGGGGGGACCTTCTCACTCTCTAGAACTCCCTGACAGGAGGGTGCAGCCAGGTGGGGTTTGGCTCTGCTCCCAAGGAACAAGGGACAGAACCAGAGGAAATGGTCTTGAGCTGCATCAGGGAAGGTTTGGATTGGGTATGAGGAAAAATTTCTTTGCTGAAAGGATGGTCAGACACTGGAACAGCTGCCCAGGGCAGTGGTGGAGTCACCATCCCTGGAAGTGTTCAAAAAAACGTTTAGATGTGGCACTTGGGGACAGGGTTTAGTGGTGGACCTGGCAGTGCTGGGGTAATGGTTGGATTCCATGACCTTAGAGGTCCATTCCAACCTCAGTGGTTCTGTGGGTCTATAGGAAAATGTGTGTATTCCAGGGAATCCAGAGTCCCAGAGCCCATCTCTGGCTGTGCTGGCCAAACCAGATGAGATGATCTGGGATCTGGGATGAGCCTCCCTCTCACCACACACACAGAGCACTCGGCTCAGCTCTGCAGCAGGCTGGACATGAAGAAGCAATTAAGGTGAAAGCCAGCATGCTTCTCCTTGGCCTTCCTAATGAGTAAATCAAGAGCCAGGTGTATTGTGAGAAATTGCACACAACAACCCCTTTATTTGATGTGAGAACAGACCATGCTGTTCCCTGACTCGATTTCCTACCACCAGCATCCTGAGCTGCCTCGTGTGCAGTGTCCGAGCTGGGCTTCCACCAAGGCAAACAGCAGCAAAGGGGAAAAAAAGCCAAATTCTCCAGCAGCTGACTGCAGCCTGGGTCAGAGGTGGGCAGAAAGAGATTCTGATCGTTGGTGGAGAGAGGACGTCCTGCTAATTTTTTCCCCCTAATGACCTTAATTGTGTGATTTGACAGAGAAAGCCGAGAAATAGAAACCCCATTCTTTTGACTGGCGAAATTGTGAGATCTGGAAAGGCAGAAAGAAAATCACATCAACTCTTTCTGTAGAGGTGGCCTCACTGATTCAGAAATAGACATCTATAAATAGCCCTGGTAAAACTCCAAGTAGCTTTCTGTTGATTTATTGGGGGTTTTTTCCTCACTCTATCCATACAGTGGTATTTTTCCTCTGGGATGCACAGAGCTACTGTTTTCTGATTCATAGCATGAGACAAACAATTAACATTAACAATCATAATAATGTGCCAGCGTGGTTGAAAGCTCGCTGAATTAGTTGAATCATCTGCATAGAAATAATTGCAAATGGAAACTTTATTAGGGAAGCTTAGAAACCTTCTATCAATTCATGTAGTATTCCATTAAAAATGATGTTCAATTAAGACTGCTGTCCCAAAGTCTCTCTGAAAACGGTTGATAGGGGAAATAGGAGTGCACTTTGCTGGAGCCCTTCCCATTCCATGACTGGAACACGCCAGAAGGAGAATCGTGGACAACACTTTAAAAAACTATTTCCCCTCTTTAGACTTTTCTAGGGCAGGCAAAGCACGTGGGCAACCCATAAATGGCACGGAGTGGGAAGAATACCTAACAGCAAGTTATTTCCCAGGCTCTGTGCCTGTCAGGGCCTATTTGCTTTCACCCACATGGAAGCCTCCCCCTGAGGTCCCCGTGGTTTCCCCTGCGTGCTCAACCAGAGCACACATTCTGGAACTCCTCCTGCTTCCAGATGGGAACAGCAGCTGGAGAGGCTGGCAGGGAAAACCAGCTTCTTGGTGGCAGTTGCCTGGGAGAATGTGAATATTCCCACAGGAAAAGCAAGGGGCAGTTGCAAGGGAAGGACGAAAGCCCGGAAGGAAGTGACAGCTTTATCACGAGGACAGGAGTGAAGTGCTCAGGTGAAGAGGAGAAGCAGCAGCTTCCGTGAGTATTTAGGATGTGCAGAGACCCTAAAAATAAACCCATTGTGGAACCATCTGTGCATCTGCCTTTCCCAAAGTTTCATTCTGCTGCCTTCCAGCCGGTTTTTAATCACAGGACATGGGGCATCCTGCCTGCTTTAGAGGCAAAAGCTTTCAGCACTGACGTTCCTGGGGTGGGAAGGATGCAGCCAACACAACGCTCGACAGGCAGGGCAGCCCCAGACTGGCTGTCCTCACTGCTTAAACAAGAGACAACTGAAACCCAGCCCTTGGATACTCCAAGGACACAACTCCAACCTTCACTGTGCCATCAAGTCTTCCACTGGAGAAAATTCCCAATTTTCACAAGAATGATAAAAACACAGATGACTCTGTTTAGTCCAGCATGTGATTGTGGCTGAAAAAAAAAAAAGATTTAGGACTCTGCTCTAATTTGCTTTGTTAAATGGTGGTCAGATGTCAGCAGTTTTTGAACAAAGAGAAAACAGGGCTGCAAAGTATCTTTTTGAGCAGAAAACACCTTGCAGCTCAGGTTTTCTGACACGGGTTGCAGTTATCAGTCCACACTGTGGAAGGGTGAGTGTTTTCCATGGACAGTGACCATTGCAGCTGGATTGCACAAATCCAAGAAGGACTTCAGGAGCCAGACACTGGGAGCTCAGAGGAGTTGATCTGGCTTACAGCTACTGTTTGGGAAACATGAGTGCACAGCATGTCCTCATTCATAATCCCCTTGTGTGTGGGATTATACAAAAAAAAACCAACCCTGAAACAAAATTAATTTAAATGACCAGCTAGAGAATTCAAAGGTTACGCTTTTTTTTTTTTTGGCTTTTAATATAATTACACAATTAGCAAAGATTATTGCATTATCTACATATTATCTACATTTGCAGATACTGTGGGGATAAATCAAGGAGGAAAGTCTGAGCTGCTGATGCTGCTGTTCACACTCTCCTTGGCCTCATTTACACCAAGACATGGTGTGAAATATTTAATTATTCTGGAGCATTTGGCCAGGAATTCAGGAAAGATTGGAAACCTTCCAAATAATCATTCCTGTGCTTGGTCTGAATTCCTCAGCCTCGTGGTGCTTGCTGGGCAGTAGGAAATGTGTCCAGTGGCTCAGCCTGGGCACCTCCCCAGGGAAGCTCTGTTCCCACAACAGGCAGATGCAGCCCAGATGCTGCCAGGGGTGCCCATGGCCCATTTAGGGGTGACAGAAACTTCCACCTCCTCCTTCTGTGTTAGCTGACAGAGCAATGTGAAGCAGCAGAATTCACAGAACCATGGAATCATTTAAGCTGGAAAAGACCTCCAAGATCGTCCAACCATTGACCCAGCACCACTAAACCCTGTCCCCAGGGGTCACATCCACGTGCCTTTTGACATTCCAGGAATGGTGACTCCACCACTGCCCTGGGCAGCCTGTTCCAGTGCCTGACCACCCTTTCTGGGAAGAATTTTTCCCTAATACACAATCTAAACCTCCCCTGACACAACTTGAGGCAGTTTCCTGTTGTCCTGTCCCTGTTCCCTGGGAGCAGAGCCCGACCCCCCCGGCTGCCCCCTCCTGTCAGGGAGTTGTGCAGAGCCACAAGGTCCCCCCTGAGCCTCCTTTGCTCCAGCCTGAGCCCCTTTCCCAGCTCCCTCAGCCTCTCCTGGTGCTCCAGACCCTTCTCCAGCTCTGTTCCCTTTCCTGGACATGCTCCACCACCTAAATAATTTTTTAGATTAGACAGAAGAGAAGCTTCCCGAGTGCTGAACAACTACAGCGGTGTTAGTGAGGGACCTGCATGGGCAATTCCGTGGATGAAAACTGAAATGGAACCATTTAGCACTTGAACAGCTGCAGGTGCATCTGCAGTTCATAACTCTGAACATCACCTTGAAAATATATTCTCTGATTCTCCTTCCCAGAGGTGACTCAGGATGTGGTTTTCTTTCAATCAAATTGCACTCCTGAGCATGATTCATATACAAACTGCAAAGACCAAACTTTGCTTTCCTCCTTTCCCTGAAATCTTGGAAAAGTTGCAATGTTTTCTCTACTGTTCCCAAAACCATTCCATCATCATCAGAAGAGAGCACAGACAAGTTTTAGCTTGTCAGTCAACATAGATCTACATCTTGTAAGAGCAGTTTTATCATCAGAATTGAAACAAGTTCGTGTCCATCTCCAAAGTCTCACAGCCAAAATCTTGGCAGCCACAGAAACACACCAGCAGCAACATATTTCTAGCAGAGGATAGGAAGTGGCCTCCAAACCTCAGGTCAAGAAAGGAACTGAGTAAAAGCATTTTATAAATTCCCAATACTCCAGTTTGACTCCAACTTAAATTTTTTCCTCTACCACATTGCTCTGGGACCCCCCTGCTCTGTGGGCTGGAAATCATCCTTTAATATCAAAAATCTGTCTGTAGAGAACCTATATCCATTCTTTCTTGCACTGACACTGTCCTTGATTGTAAGCAGCTCTTCAGTTCCCAAGTGTTTATCCAGTGGTGATGTATTTACAAGCAGCAACAACTCTTCTCAGTGGCTCTCATTGTGCGAGGCTACAATACCACGATTTCAGATGCAGCTTCCTCACATTTTAAGAATAGAGCTCTCTGGGCACACTTTTAATTACTGGTATTATTCCAGGAGCTCATGAGGGCCTTGCTCTCTGGGTTTTTTTTGTGTGGGGTAGGCTCTATACAAAGAGTGTAAAGAACAAGTCCTACAGATGTGAGATGAAGAGGGGGCGAGCAAAGGCAGTGGGAAGCAAACAATGGCCTGAGGTTAATCAATAGGAAAAGTGTTCCTGGCCTTCATCTGAGTTCATCAGATGAGACTCTTCACATGGATTCAGGCAGTACAGGCACTTCAAATGTTTTGTATTCAAGGATGGCCCTCTCTTTGGGTTTGTTCTGATTTACAGAGCTCCATCATTTTCATTCCTGCCTTTCCCCATGAACTTTACTGTGGACTGTTACAGGGTGGGACAGAGCTGTCTTCAAACCTGCAGCCACTGCACCCACCCCAGCCCAGGACTTATGGTGAAGTTTAAAATTGCCTGAATCATTAATGAAGGCTCTGCTATTGCAAGTGGCAGATGGAATAGACTGAACTAGGCTGGGTGGGAAGGCAGGAGATGAGGTGGGACATGGAGCACTGAGATGAACTCTGTTAGTTGATGTCCTGGCCTCGGACTTGCTCTTTCCTCTTGCTCCACAAGAAGAAAGGATCAGTGCCTTAGATCTGGAGCCTGCTCTGCTCTAATCACATCAGAAATCTCATCCTTTTAAATGCAAACCAGAACTAATCGTGCAGATCTTCTCCCCACTTGAGACATCCTCAGTCTGCAGGTTCTCAGAGGTGTCAGATCACTTTGCTCTGTGACAGCTGCTCTGTATTGATGGCTCTGCATTTCTCCTGACAGGTTTCTACAAATCATTGAATCAAACTCTTCCATTCTTACTAACAGAGGCCTGCAGCAGCAATCCTGCCAAATGCACACCAGACTGAGAATAAGAGGCAGTTCAAAGGAGCTTGGAACAGGGGAGGATAAAGGAAAGTAGATAGGAGATGATTAGGGGGGGAAAAAGGAAAGAAAAGTGACTATATTGTTCTAGGAAAAAGATGTTTCAGTCTTTTGGGGAGAAATAATATGTAGGATTTAGGAAATGTGTATGTAATCATAAGAAAGAATGGGGACACTGCCTCAAGCCTACGAGAAAAAACAATTCAGATGCTTTACTGGGGAAATAGAGCTAAATTTAGGGGCAACAGGAAAGCAGAATTTCCCTCAAAACCTCAATTTGCTTTCACTGCCACCATAGTAGTGACAAAAGATGTTATGACAATGTTTGTGGGTTTGGTTGTTTTTAGAGCTGCCTTTATCCAGCAAGGACATGCCATTTTTAATCTCCAGCCTGTCTTCCTGTCAGCACCGTCCTTTATTGGATTCAAAACTCAGCAGGGACATAGATGCTTCCCAGAACAAATACCTTTCTTCCCCTACTTCTTCTTTGATAACCACTGCACGAATAAAACTTCATCTGATGGAACCCACTCAGGTCACTGCCAGCCACTGCCAGCACATTGTTTAATAACGAGTCAGGAGTTTTACAAAGGACTCCCATTCCACCTCACAGGCTGCTCTAACAGCACAGTGACAAGGGAAAATCCAGGACAAAGCCATTTGGGTTTCTGCATTATCAGCAACAGCAAAGGAAAAATGTGATTCAAAAGAAGTATTTGAATCCTTTTGATTTTTTTTTTTATTATTGTTATTTTTTTCCCTTCAGCTCGATTGGTATTACTGATAGCAGGATTCCTCCTGTGGAAAATTTCTGCTTTAGCAGAGTGAGATTGTGATTCAGTGGGACGATGAGGCTGAGGCAGTGGGAGCTGCCTGTGTGCACCTGAGGGAGGGAGCAAACCTTGACTGCTAATGAGAACAAACAGACTGTGAGATTCCCAGCACTGCAGATCCACTCAACAATGCCAAGTGAAGGGCCCTGAGCAAATCTCTCCAGGTCCTGCACTGGAGATCAATCCACCTCTCCAGCACAAATTCTTTGTTTTTCCTTCTTGGTGTATTCCTTTCTGCCTGTGAGGTTGTTTGGTTTTGCACGGCACAGACAGCGTGGATCTCACAATTTTAAGACCACCTACATTTAAACCTTGAGAAATTAATGTTGACTTCGATCTTTAGGAGCTGCCTCAGTGACTCACTGGCATTCAGTCAGTGTGCCAGCAAAAATCAAAAAAATCAAGCAAAAAATCAAGCTCTCTCCTTTACTTTTTATTATTTAGGTGCTAAATGAAATGTTTACTGGCTTGTTTGTCACTGCAGAGGTTGAGATGTGACAGAGCTGGAGAAAACAAGGATAAAATGGATCTTCACAGGAAAAGGGGGGCCCTGGCTGAGATCTCATCCCTTCCCAGCTGTGTTGGGGCCTCATGGACACAAATGGAAGATGATTTCATCACCTCCTGCTATGTCTGAGACCCCAAACCAGGCGTGTGATTCATCAGTGTTTAGGGCAGTAGGACTTTTCTGCTAAATGGAGGGTGGCTTGTGAACAAAGGATGAAGTTGCTTAAGGAACTTGAGGAAGAATGAAGCTGGGCACAAGCTGACAGAATAAATTTGGAATTATAGGGTCTGGATCCAGTTCTTTCCCCTTCCCACTTCAGCACAACTGAGGACCAAGCTCCCTGGGCTGGGGCAGCATCAGTGATGGTGAAGCTCATTTCCAAAAGCAGAACATCCTCCTGACCAGCTGAACACCACAGCAACACCTTTTGCCACACCAACCAAATATTTCATCTGCTCCTAAAACCCCCAGAGAGAGAGATCCCAAAGCCTTCCTAGCAGTTATGTTCCACTGGAGCAGGTGTGCTCCAGTCTCCCCCTTGAGACAGGGCTGCCTTTGGGATCCACCTGCACAGAAAGAGCAAAGGAAAACTGAGCAGGCGATGGGGAAGAAGCATAAAAATTGGGAGTGGATGTAAAACTGGAATTGTCCTGGAGGTCTCCTCTATTTTCACCCTCAGCAGGGACTCCTGGAGTGAGGTAGATGGATGGAGAGGGGCAGGAATAAGGAACTGGCAGATTTCTACTTTGGGCCAAGATGACGAGCTATCAGATTGTATTTTTTTGGCCAGGAACTACCTAAATTCTCTCCTTTCACCCAATTCCATTGTACCTTCTTCCATCCAAAATGAAGCAGGATTCAAAAAAGCCCCAAATAATAGAAATTGATTATTTAAATTGATTGGTTCTTGGGGCACTTTGAAGAGGTAAGTGTGATGAAGATGTGCATAACCCAGACTTTGGGTAGGGACAACCTATAATGAAACAGGAATTTGGGCTGCCTTCACTGGAGCATCTCTAGAACTTTGGAAAATGGATGTATCTGGACAGACCCTGAGGTACCTCATGCTGGTTAACTCTGGCTGCACACTGGACATGTTTTGCATGACACAATGGGAATTTGAAAAGATGGACTATCTGAATTCACAGCATGTTCAGGGAAGTACTTAATTGCCACTACTCAGTTGTTGTTTTTAATGTTGAAGCTGACTGCAAAATTTAAACCTTAAAGTTTAAATAACAGAAGAACAATTTAGAAGAGTTCAGCTGGGCCACCTCTGTGTTCGAAGCTGGATACATTTATTCCATCCTACCTAATTGTTTTTGTGTTATTTACTCAAGCATTTATAAAAGACTGAGCATAAAAGCAGGGAATATAGTTACTGCAATGAATAATTTGCATTCTTTATTCAGTGCAAATTAATTCAGGTCTCCAAGCACTGTGGGAATTAGCTTTATATGCACTGTGGAGGGCTTGAAATGGAAGTTTAAATTGATGCATCATAAAAGTTCCCATTTAGTGTTTTAAGGTGGTTTTTTTGTTTCCATTAGCATTGATTACTCTGTTTATAGATGCTGCAGTGCAAGAAGATTCCTATTGTTATTAGAAAAGACCTTGTTAGGAATGCTCAGAAGACTTAGCTAAGACTTTAGGGATGCTCTACTCCAGGAAAACAGTAATTCTGGCACTGAGGTCACTGTCAATCAATATTGTTGTATTCCTGGACAGGGGAAGGGTGTCCTCCACCCACAGTTTATCCTCTGCTATTAGGATAAGGTTTTTCTCAAGGATTATCATTGCACAGCACTCAGTGGAGCTGGTTTTAAATTCAGGTTAAACTCTCCTGGACAACACAGCACAAATAGTACAGAAATGCCAGTCAGGGAATCCAAGAAATAATACAGAATTAACCCCCCAGGCCACTTCTATGAAAATATATTCCTGTGGTTCAGGCTGTGGACATGCAATATATATGATGACTGATGTAAATCTTCTTGTTTTCCGCTAATTTTCCTTTCCTCCTGTCCTGCCCCTTTTCCCTGTAGCCCTAATTCTGCTTTCACTGACATCTCCATTTGCCAAACTCCCTTCTGCACCCTGGACCAGGGAAGGGTTTCTATGCAGTCTCCTCGATTTGCATTCATCATCTTAGGAGCACTGCTGGGGATTAAGCTCCACTAATGATGTTCCTCTTTTTATTTAAGAAAACTTCTAAGCCCTTTAATGAAAGAAAAACTGAAATCAACCCAAAGCAAAATGGAAAAATTTCATTCTGTCTCCTTTGGTTTAGATCTGGGTTTTAGCTGACAGGGAATGCAAAACGTTACCATGTTCTGCCTTGTGGAAAAAACCAAAACTTGCCCCCAAAACTTCCAACTTGACACACTCAGATCCTGGTTTCCTTTAATGAAGCACTCCGTGCTCACCGAATTTCTTTTTGCTGCATCAATAAATCATGTTCAGTTCTCTCCCTGAATACAAACAGGCTTTGGCTCCTACGCTCGGGAGGAGCTCCTCCAGCACATTAGTCAGCAAAACCGTGGATGTGCTCAGGAACATAAAAGCCATGACCACTTTTCAGGACCATCCACCACCTGGACAGAGCCATGAGAAGGGCTTGAGCAACCCAGAAAGCGTCACCCAACCGAGTTAGAAGCATGCAAACACGTTACTCACCTCAAGCACAAGAAAAGCATAAAGGCAACTATAAGGGCCCCTACTGAAATACAGTGCCCCAGGTAGTTTATGATGAGAGCAATCTTGTAATGGAGCGCATACTTCCTCTGGAGGCAAAGAGATAACAGGATTAAATCAGCATCGATCTCCGAGCACTGGCATGCAGGAACAGTTTATCACTTCACAAAACAGAAATTACTTTTTTCAACTTTACAGTGACATAATAGCCCCGGGGCAACGCCTCCGTGTAAGGCAAACGTATTTCCCAGGCACACCAGTACAGGCTTGGTGGCACTTCAGTTTGGGATTTGTCCACAGTTTCTGACAAATTTCTGCAAAAAAATGTTATTTTGTCCCCACTTTTTTCCTTTTTTTTTTTTTTTTTTTTCCCATTTCCCCAGGTTTTCTTATTTTAAACCTTTGTCATTTTAGACGACAAACCTACCAAAGACACATCTCAGAGTTTCAAAAGTTAGAAAACATTATTTTCTTCGGAAACAGCACGATCTTAATGAGCCAGGTTATGCCACTTTCCTACTCAAATGGCTTGGTTTTCACACAAAAATATCAGTAAGAACAAATACTAAGCCCTTCCCACACAGGCAGATTTTCCTCTGAGGGACTTTTCTTGCAGGCTACGATCTTTATCCTTCAAACCCAGGGCAGAACCAAAGCAGACTGCAAGAGCTGGAACCTGGTGGTGTCCCTTCAGTTCTGGGAGAGCCCGACAAACCAGGGATCCTGCTGTTTTTAGCAGCAACCCAAACATGTGGTGGAATTTCCCGTATCAGTGTCTATTTCCTAGGACGTGGGGGAGATTGTTGGTAGGTTCTGCATCCTGTAAACAAAGAAATAAGTACAAAAGTGCTCCCATCTAAATCAGTGAATTTAGGGACGCGACCAAAATTTGACCTTGCAGAAACATCTTTGTTGGTGGGCTGCCGTTGGCTTTAGAGAAAAGAGAAGCATCTCCTCTCTCTGCCTGGCTAGGAAGAAGTAGAAAGACACCATTCAGATAAATACTGAAGCTGGCTAAAAATGGACAGAGGTTTGCTACTGGAAGACTAAATCTGCCTCAAAAATATATTCATTTATTAGTTTTGGCATTTATTTCTTTTCAAGTTAAGCAGATCTTTCCCCACTTTGGGATGTTGCCCTCCTTTAGAAGAACGAGGCTCTTAAAAACCAACCACCTACATTTCCTCCCTCGTGATAAAAATATAAAAGTAAAATCCTACAAATGACATCATTTTTTTTAAATTTTGGTTGAACTTCTTTTTTAAATTTTTTTTTCCTAACAATTTCCCTTAACGTTTTACTCCAGTGAAAGGAATTGTCAGTGAATGAATGTTTGGCTGAAACTACAACCAGCAGCTGTAGTTAATCTGTTCCATTGTTCTGTGAAGATAAGCATCTTCCAGCACTTTGCCAGAGAGCCAGGGAGCTCTCTTGGAATCATTTTTGTGATGAAACCTGCCCCTATCTTCAGCTCACAGAGTAATGTGCTGTTTCTGGACAGAACTCAACCACGCAGAGTATTTTTAAGTCTATTATAAAGTCCCCTAAAATAAACTTCCCCATGCACAGGCCCATTTTCTGAATTGCCTGGAGGAGAAAAGAAAAAAACCTCAACAAAACAAAGCTATGAAATGCAAATTCCACACTGTGTTTTATCCATCCTTCAGTCGAGGGGACACCTAAAGGGAAAGAAAACACTCTGGACCTGATGTGCCCACCTGTGCAATGCCGTGTTATTCAACAACGCCCTGGCAAACTGCAGGGCTCATTGACTCTCCTGCTTAATTCACAGAGCCAGAGGATCACAGAACATCTCCAGGGACCCAAAAGGATCATTGAATCCAACTCACTGCTTCTCGCAGCGCTGTCAAAACCCAAACCATCTGACTAAGAACTTTTCTCAGAATTGTTCATTTAGTGCTAGGAATCTCCTGGAAGATGGCAAACATTGTGTTTTTCCAGCATGAGGTTCCTGGTCTTTAAGTCAGACCCTTCTTTGGCTCCTGACCACTATTTTAACTTCACTCAAGTTTTAAGAAGGTGTGGTTCAAAACATGAGAAGATTAATTGGAAAAATAAAATTCTTAAGCTCCTGTTTGATGCAGTGATGCTAAAGGAAAAACAGGCACGACTTTCGTATTTTCCGCTTCTGACACTGACGAGGTTTCCTGAAGGCAAATTCAAGTATCACAGAAACAAGAACTGCCTCGGTGCTCATGAAAAACGAAGCTGACAGGGTGGCAAGATCACTTTCCACCAGCCTACATGCAATCTACATCTCTGCTGGAATGGGAGGCAACACCTTCAGGGCTGAAAATCACGTGCCCAGTCAGTCATGTGTTTGTTCCCCAAAGCTCAGCTCATGTAAAATACTTGCACAGCTCTTTTCTGGCTCGCCCTCTTGGACGCCGATGCACTTAAAATGTCAACAACCTTCTCTTGTTACCCAATATCCTTCTGCTTTCAGGGAGATGCTTCTCTTCACTAAAATAAAGATGTAAATTCTATTCAGCCTTAGGAGGAGGGTTGCTGGATTAGAAATGAGCTAGAAAAGGAGATCATAGAATCCTGGCATGTTTTGGGTTGGAAGGGACCTACACCACCTACTAAACCAGGTTGCTCAGAGCCCCTGACCTGGTCCAATCTGGCCTGGAACGCTTCCAGGGATGAGGAATGCAGGGATGGGGAATCCAGAGATGGTTTTACTCCCTGGCCACAGCAGCTCACACCACTGGAGTCCTGTTCCGTGACACACCTTATGCACCACAACCACGTCACAGCAGGCAGTGCAGAGGTGTCTCCCACGAGCTTCCATGGGGTAAACTGAGGAAGCACAGCACCGTGTCTTTACCTGCACTCACTTTGCAAAGCTACAGGCAGGTTTCAGGCTAATGACAGAGTCATTCTGTCTAGAGCACTTTTCCCCTTGCTTCAGCTGGAACGTGACTGCTAATCTGTCCTGAACAATTCAGCTATTGGTTGGAATCAATAACCACCTAATAACACCACTCTTAGACCAGCTGACAAGGATCTTTGGTCCTCTAACAGGACTTACTGACAGGTCCTGCCAGTGTTTACAGCTCATGTCTCCCCGGGAGGCTCCACACGCCACTGCCAGTTCAGTCACTTCTGATCTCCTCCTGTTGCCAGGATGATCTCAGCACCAGCACAGCTTAAAGACACCTCTCCAAAGACTTTCACAAGCAACTGGGAAGAGTCTTTGCCATCCCAGACGCCTCTGAGCTCACTCAGCTTTCCCGTTCTGAGCCAGCTGGGAGCTGCTGTGGCTGATGTGACTGTGCTCCCATGTAGGATCCATTAGTCTGAGCCCAGCGTGGTGCTAACTCAGCTACTCAGCTTGACGCCACCTCAAAACATCAGCAGAAGCACATTCACATCCAGCTGCCACAGACCACAAGACCAGAGTTCCTGATTTATAGCTCTTTTTGGAGGCTAAGATGTATCTTTTGCTGCCTGAGATGCTCACTTTTCTTCTAAGAAGAGCAGAGATTTGTGCTGAATGCAGCGAAGGCCCTTTCGACACAGGAGCTTGTAGGCTGAGGAGAATATTTCCATTTGTCACACACTGAGTCACCAAACAGCCAGCTGGATCAAAACTATTCCTATACCTTTTTCCTGTGCCTGGAGGAGGAGCCAACAGTTTGTTCAGAGGGTGAGATCCAGTCTGACATGAGGACACCAACACTTGGATGTCCACCCAACACCTGAAGCAAGGGTTAGAAGTAGTTGTACACACACAGGCACCTCGTGTCCCCTGGGGTGCACTGGGGACACTTTGTGATTCCCAGCTGTGATTCCCTGCTGACTGACCTCCATGGCTGCTGCTGAATCAGAATTGTTAAGGTTGGAAAAGATCTCTAAGATCATTGAGTCCAACCATTCCCCCAGCTCCACCCTGTTCACCACTAAACCCTGTCCCCAGGTGCCACACCATGAGTTTTCTGGACACTTCCAGAGATGGTGACTTCATCACTGCCCTGGGCAGGCTGTTCCAATGCCTGACCATCATTTCAGTGAAGACATTTTCACCAATATCCAACCTAAACCTCCTGTGGTGCAACTTAAGGTCATTCCCTCTCCTCCTGTCCCTGTTCCCTGGGAGCAGAGCCCGACGCCCCCCTGGCTGCCCCCTCTGATCAGGGAGTTGTGCAGAGCCACGAGGTCCCCCCTGAGCCTCCTTTGCTCCAGCCTGAGCCCCTTTCCCAGCTCCCTCAGCCTCTCCTGGTGCTCCAGACCCTTTCCCAGCTCCGTTCCCTCCTCTGGACACGAAGGACTCACATATTCCCAAGGACTGTCACCTGCCAGATGCATGAAGACATTTTAAACTGCACCACACAACTACATTTAAGGAATAGATCTCAGTCAGAACTGGATCCAGCAGCAAATCAGTCCCAGAGCAGAGTTTTATCAGCTACGGCCACAAGTCTCAACCACAAGCAGAGCAATGATGCATTAATATAACCCAGGGAATGTGTGTTACTGAGCTGATGCCCCATAAGACTGACCCACAGCTGAAAAAACCCTCAAATTTCCATTGCTACATTACCAAAATTCTGTCATAAAGCATGGGACTGATGTTGAAAAGTCCTGTTCCCATCTCCTGCTATTGATCACAGAATTAAAAATCAAATCATGTGATTCTTTAGTACTCTGCCTGTGAGTGGTCAAGCTTAAAAGCAGTGTTGGCTTTTTTGGATTAAAAATAAACACAAATCACAGGGCATTACCTCCTGGCTGATGTTTAGCATCTGCTAAACTCAATAAATAACAGTAGACCCACTTGTGTGCCTGAATCTCACCTTTAATCAAAAGGGAGAAAATCTGTGGGGATTTTTTCTTCCTTCTATTTTTTTTTGAGATCACAAAGTATTCATCGGTAACACAGAGCATTATGAGAGATTTCAAAAATATTCACAAATACTAATATTTGCAAATCTTGTCACAAATCTTTAAAGATCTAATAAATGAGTTTTTAAGCCTCTGTCAGCAAGGCTGGGGGAACATCTGCACTTTCATCTGTTTAAGAAACACGCTATTTAAGGAGTTTTAAGCTATCACCATAGCTGCAAAGTTTTTAAAAGCAAAAAACAGAGTAAAGGGAATAATCCTGTCCTCTAGTCACAACACTTCTGCAGCCTCTTCAAATAAAACTCCTCTTTATTTGCTCGTGCAGAGGCAGCGACTGTTGGGAGTCATGCAAACACATAATGAGTGTCATCAAAACGCAGCAGCGTTTTCCTGAGTGGGTGCAGCTCCCTGCTGCCAGCTCAGGTTTCCTGAACCACCTAAACCACATCACAGACATCGAGTCTTTGCCCAGCTCTGCTCCCCATTCTCTAAATCAGCACTGGCTGCTCCACACCCCCTCTCTTGCTCACTTTTAAGAGATGATTGGTCTGTCCCTCCCAGTCCCCCAGCTTGTGCTGGCCCCAGCACTCCTACAACAATGCACTGAGATGGTTTAGGGACTTGACTCATCAAAAAAAAAAAATGACCCAGAACAAGTTAGCTTTTCATTTTAAATGGGAATGAATTGTAAGGAGGGGCTGCACTGGGGTGGTCCCAGCTTAGGTCAGCCTAAATTGCCATGGGAGCCTCTCCACCGTGCTAGAACACCTTGAATGTCCCTCTGGCTGGCAGCCAGGCACTGGCACAACTTTTCTTAATTCCTAGAAGCCTCTAGTAAAAGGAGGGGGGGTTAAATGAGCCAGGGGGTAAGAGCAGGTCCTCCTCAGCAGCTGGTGTGTCATTATTTGTTTTCTGATTCACTGGTGAAAACCCACGCTGAGCAAGCACGTGGATCTGAGAGGATGGATGCTGGAGCACAGCCAAAGCACATCCTGGCTGTTTGGGGTGCAGCACCACTCCAGAGAATCCCTGAGTACCAAATGTGGGATCTCGTCTTCCTGCTCTCTGTCTGCCCGTGGCACAGCACACCACAAGGACAGAATGAGCTCAATGAACCCCAAAACAAACCAGTCTGAGCTGCTGGGCTCCACCCTGGCTCCTAGAGGGAAAAGCCACTCCTGGCAGACACAGCACAAAGCCTTTGGGGGCTTGTGTCCCACCACAGCACTCAACACAGGAGGAAGAGTGTGAAGGGCTTGAAGGCTTCAGCTGTGTGAGGGTGAATGTCTGTGATGTCTCTGAGACATCTGACATGAAAAGGGCTTTGCATAATTCCTCAGAGCCCTTCTGAAGGGAACCTAACCCCATATGCTAATTTAAATCTGTAAACTCCTCTATCATGCAAGACTGGTTCAATCTCTTAAAGACAGCTGGGACCTAAATCTGCTTTTTATGTATTTCTTCTGTTGCTGCCCCTTTACATATTTGCTTAAGGAGAAATGACACTGAGATCAGTAAAGGTCAGTTGTTGATGAGACCTCAGAATGGGCAGATACAGGGTGGAATCAGCCCGCTGAACTTGGTTTTTTTTAGTGCCAAAGAGGCTTTAGGTCTTATTGTTATTATTACTAACATTTACTGCAGCAGCTGTAGGCTCTGAACAAAGCCAGGAAAAATCTGCATAAACACACACATCTCACAGAGTGAGATAAAGCATCCTTTTTTAAAAACCATGTGAGTAGGGGACATGGAGAGAGGATAAGTGATCTGCCTGAATTCACAGGGAGGTTTTGTTGCGGAGACAGAAATGGAATCTCTCTCAGAAGTCCCAAATTAGCAAGTTAACCTTAAGTTTTGCTTTGCACTAATTTATGCTGAGAAATATCACTGAGAAGAATGAAGGGAAAAATACAGACCTTGTCATCCAGAATAGGCTCGCACTGAGAGTAGTTTATCTTGGAAGCCCATGTCCCATTGCCCAGGCATTCTCTGTAGGCATTTCCTGGTACAGACCAAAATAAAAGAGAGATGAACACTCTGTGCTGGACTCGAAACAGCCTAGACATTTCACAGGTTCAAGAAAAGATTGACAGAACAGATTATTTACAAGGCAAATCAACTTATCCCACCTCTGTGAGGACTGGAGCAGCCCACGGAGAAGAGGAGAAAGAAATAACATAAACACATCTGCAGACGAGTATTTAAAGGTATTTATTAATAGTTTTTTCTGACAGAATACGAGTTCAGAAGACAGCAAAGGTATGAGAACATTGCAAGAGAAAGCTTAAATGTTAGTGTAGTCTTTTAAAAAGCAGTTCAATGATGTATTCAAACCCAGAAAGGTTTAGAGGTTCAGTGCTCCATGTAGGACAATGTTATGTGTAAGGTAAACTTACTGCTCTATTTCCCTCACATTTATCCTACTGTAAACTAGAAGAAAAATTCCTGGACATCCTGATTTTCCAGAGTCTTCCTGTGCAATATTTTTACTGGTAAAACTTGGGCAAAACCATGAAGGAGCAAGAGAAGAACATCTCCCAGCCCTGGGGCAGGCACGGTGGGGGGCACACAAGAATCTCTCCAAAATAATCTCAGAGATGGGGACACTGAGGTCAGGATGTGTTCACCCATTGTCTGTGGAAAAGAAACCACCCCTGGTGTTTTCCCCAGGTGCCAGTTCTCACAGAGCATAAGTGAAAATCACAAATTACTGAAGCAGAGATTTAACATCCAAATTCAATGTCACCACGCAGGGCTCTGGGAACTACATGTGGCAATACTGGGGTGAAGAGGGGAGTTCAATTTCTGGCAAGCACTCTCTTCATCCCAAGGAATTCTGAGAGAAAATTGCAGTTTTCCCGTACAAACCTTCCTCCACTCATCAAAAGCACATCCAATTCCAAGCAAGAGGTTTTTGGCTTTTCTTCCATTCTTATTTTGAACTGTTCCTTAGAAACAAGAGAATTAAAATAAAACAGGAAATCCCAAAAGAGCCCCAAAGGACAAATACAGGCAACTTCCTGATGGACTCTTCATGATGTTGCTGCTGCCCTTTACCCAATTTCTTTTTGGGCCTTTGCCACGGTCATTGAATGCAGGAAAATCAAATGGTCCTAAATGTGCTGCTGACACCAGCTTTGGAAAAAGGTACAGAGGCTTTTGAAAAGGTGCTTTTTCTTACAGAGAAAGAAATTCAACACATAACAGTTCCTGCAGATGATCCAGAAGACACGGTATGCACAGAGATCACCCAGTTTCAGTACTGCTGTTGTCTGTTTGCACTTTTCCACTGTTCCTTTTTGGAGTGACGAGGCCAAACAAAACAAAACAGTCTGAGTGGGATTTAGGTGGTAGGATCCGATTTACATCCCTAAAAGCTCTTGCACTGGTCCCCTCCTTTGGCCAGTGCTGAAGCTCTCTGGGCAGAATTGTTGCTGATTTTGAGCCTCTGTAGCAAACTCCTGACTCCAGCTGAGCTGATGCTCAGTTGGATGATGAGTCCCACTTCCAGGGTAGTGCTCATATGAAACCCTTATTTTATTCATTCAAACCCCTGTTTTACTCATTCTGACTCTTCCTTTTCCCTGGTTGTATCCCTCCAGCTCAGCTGGGGAAAGCACAAACACAATCAGCCCTGTGAGGCACTGGGAAAGGACAACCCCCATCAGTGCAGCTCTCCCACACGGTGAGTGCATGAACAGGATGTGGGTAAATCAAACTCTGAACTTCTCTGGTCCAGGATCTCTTCCAGTGAAACAACAGCAGCAAGCAGAGCTGGCTTCTGGGAATATCTCATTCCAAACTCTGGCTGTCATTGCTAATTTATACCCCACAGCAAAGGTCTCTTCTTTTCTTTCTTTCTTTCTTTCTTTTTCTTTCTTTCTTTTTCTCCTTCCTTCCTTCCTTCCTTCCTTCCTTCCTTTCCTTCCTTCCTTCCTTCCTTCCTTCCTTCCTTCCTTCCTTCCTTCCTTTTTTCTCTCTCTCTTTCTCTTCTAATGACATAATGCAGCTGCTTTACCCACTGCTTTAAAAGAGAAATATCTCATTTACTGGGTGAGGTAATACTGGAGGGTAAGAGCCTCACTGGAGGCACCTGGAGGAAGCAGCTCTTGCTCATGCAGTGGGTGCAGAACGACCCAGGATTAAGTTCAGTTTTTCTTAATGATTGTCCCCCAAAATAATACGAAAATAGAGGAATCATAATGGAGAACTCCACTGTAGGAACAAACAATGAATGCCCAGGAAGTAAAGAACAGTTACATGATCTTTCTAGGGCAACAAGAGCTAATTATAAATAGACAGAAATGCAGCTATCAGCACTATTTTTTTTCCTAGATGAAAAACAATTGTGTAAAATTTCATTTTCCTAGACAAATGACACACTGAAGAACACAGCATACTTTCTCTTCTTATAATTTCCCCTTCCTTCCCTTAATCTAAGGAAGAAATACACAAAATAGAGATTTGGTGGTCATACCATGTGGTTCTTTGTGCTCTGTGTTCACTTGCACTCGTATAACACAACTGGACAGGGAGATTTAATATTCATGCAAATGAATAATGAGCAGGGGGTGACTCAGGATGGCACAGGCAGCACTCAGCCTTTATGCACACAGCTCCTGACACATCATCCAATATCCATTCCTGGGCCTCAGTCTATGGTCTCTTCTTCCACCTTGAAAATGCTGATTTCCTTTTGTTGTAGATTTGTGGCTCTTGGTTTTTTTCTGCTTAATCATCAGTCCAGGAGGCAGGCAGGGAGGTAAAAGGGAACTGCCTGACCAGAAAGGAATACCCAGGAGTGCTTGGGGTTTCTAGTTTTCACAGAATGTATTTCGACCCCTCCAGGCTACAAATGCATTGTCCTATTTCCCCCAAGGGCTGACTCAGGGGTGCTGATCAGAGTCATAATCCACCAGAAAGGACAGCAGGCAGAGCCCAGAGGCACCACAACAGCAGCAGCACCAACATTTGCAGCTCTCATGGACTCCAAGGTGATGTAAAAGGGGGTCTCCACCCCTGAAAAAAACCTCATTCCACATCACAAAAAGGTAGGTCAAAGATCTGAGCATGACTATAGCAAAGCCTTGGCAGGAATACAACTGGGATACCCAATTCTCCCTGACTCCAGCTTTTGGGAAAGTCCAGCTCAGTCTGTTATTTTATAGATTTTCACAGAATATATCCAGCTAAACAATCAAACACCTACAGGAATGTCTCACTTTTATGTATTTATACCCACATGCCCACACACCCACACTACACAGAGCTCGAACTTTATTCTTAGGGGAGTAGAACCATTCAAGAGCAAGTGAGAAATTCCAAGGTAGAGAGCGAAAGTTCCTTGAATGGAGAAGAAAATTAGTTTAAATTACATTTATCAAAAAAACCAGACTGTGATAATCACGACTCTGTCTGTTCTCAGGGCAAACAGGATTTTTAAGAAACTCCAGCATATTTGTTGTTTCAGTAAAAAGAAGCCGATCAGCCCAGATTTGAGCCCATACATCAATAATAATGAAAAGTTATTTTCCTCTGACACAGAAGGACATGAGAGAAACTCACAAACTTTATTTATTCGTTTTGAAGGACTCCTCACACTCTGGAGTTTGATAAAGGGGGGAGACATCCAAATTCTGTTTCCAGTTTTCCCAGAACCCTCTTCAGCATCCCTGCCACTCAGCAGCAGCATGACCACGCTAGTTCTGGGAAAACTTGCATGGGACGTGAGCAGTTTTTCATAAATAAACCCAAGGACCTTTATCCCAGACACAATTGTGGCTTTCAGTCAACTAAACTCAGGTAAAATGAATTCCACCCCAATTCATTACACTTTATTAACAACACTGACAGAGACTCTTCCAAAGAGCCCTCAGTGCGTGTTTAAACAGAAAATGGAGCAGCAACATCCAGTGTTTGTCATCCCAACCGTGATTTGTCTGCTCCTTAGAATCCACTGACGTATTTTTACCGTGAGGGTGACAGAACACTGGAACAGACTGCCCAGGGAGGTTGGGGAGTCTCCCTCTTTGGAGATACTTCAAAACTTTTTAAGACGCGCTCCTGGGCTGCAGGTGGCCCTGCAGGGGGGTTGGACCAGCCATCCTGTGGTTCTGTGATTAACAGGATGAAATTAACTTCTGGGACAGCTTTAAAGCACAGCTCAGGTACAATGTTTGACATCAGTTTAAGAGGTAAAACCTTGTCCTTCACTCCATTTCTAACTGCAGATGATGTTGCATTTCTGAATGGGATATGTAAAGGGGAAGTGTTTGATGAGTGGTATTTTTGTATTTTTCTTTTTGTATTGACCCTGTTGAAGAACACAAAGCCTTTCAGGTAGTGCTAACTCAATATGTATGGATTGGGCTGGGGGCAGGCTTGTGTTTAGTCACTAAAAGTCCATTAAAAGCACGACACAAACAGGAGACAGGAGGGCTGGGTAAAGGTAGGGGGATATCATTCTCAGCAGGACATTCACCACATCCTCCCAGTCATTAGTGAGGGAAGACAATTCAGACACTGCATGCAGGCACTGCTATAATGGATCTTGTCCCTGACAACTGGAACTAAGCTGGTTTTGAAAGAGATTTTAGTTGTCTTGCCATGTGTCATGTAGATGACTTTTTGACAAGGTTTACATTTCCAGTTATCATTAAAATGGAAATCTGACTTCTCTGTCTGTTTATGCCTTTCATCTCCTGGATTCCACGGACACAGAGTGTCCATGGAATCTTGACACAGATGCCTTAGGCTTTAACTTTTATATTTTTCAAATCCTGCACTGCCTAGTGTGTAACTCTGAAGTTTTGTGAGGCCTGTGAGCTGCTGTTCTTTTGTGCTGGTCAGACATAAAAAACCCTCTCTACGTTTGCTCTACAAGGATGCCTTGATTGTCCTAGGCCCCAAAATGTGTAAACTAAAGCCTTGAGGGGGGGGTAAACTTGGGGTAATTATATCATTAACTGAAGTTATAACTGGAGAATTAACCCTGATATGCAAATGGACCAAACTCATAAACGTGTGAAGAACCCGTGACCCAGGGCCCATCTTGGGTGTCACCTTTGGCCTGCCCAGGGTGTACCTTTGAGGGCCCTTCAAATAAATACCTGCCTTTATTCTCTTATTCCTGTCTAGTCTCTGTTTTTAGGAGGCCACCTCAAGGCATCAAGACAAGTTCATCAGCTACTGGAGGGAAGGGAATAAACAGAAAAATGAATAAATAAATAAGACAGCCTGTTAAGTCCTGAGCTGAGGGTATGTGACTGCTTTGCCAGCTGGCTGATCCACGTTAGCTGTCAGCTGAGCTGAAATGAAGGGCCCATCACTCAGAACACCAGAACCCCCACTGACCACAGGCCCTAGAACACACAGGGGTTTGGGAAGTGGAGTTAGGAGTGACTGTGGCAGTCTCAGAGACTCACAGATGCAGTAAACACCTTGGAAGAGCACAGTGGGTCATGCCACCCACCTCCCTACCCACAGGACTTCTTCAGTCCAGATTAAAAAGTGGAAACTGCAAGAATTTCCAGTAATTACTTTGTAAAACTATTACAGACAGTCTGTTAAATCTCTCCACTGGGATTCTTTTTTGTTGATATCCTGTATCTGTATTTTTTCTCACTTTTTAAGACAACTGTTGAACTATTTTTGCCCCTGTACTGCCCTCTGACCAAGCTGAGCAATTTGACATCCTTTTCGGGGCAGGCATATTTGCCACAGGTGGAGTTCAACCCTGTAATTTTAGAATATCAATTTCCAGCCAGTCTTGTCCACATCTCACCAATCCCTTCCTACTCTGGATTCAGGGCACAATAAACCAGCCAGTCCACGGTGCCCCCAACATGAAGGTGTTGATGCCAAATTTTCCAATGGAAAGCAAGCCCAAATAAGTGAGGTTTCACCTTAGATATTCATTAAAATATTTTCTGTGATATGCTGGCCAGCAAAATCAGAAGAAACAGTGGAGAAAACCTATTTTGTCTCAGTGCCATGATTAAAGCTGGACAACATCTTCTGAATAAATGGATTTTGAAATATACAGTTCTGGAGCAGCGAAAATCACTTGATAGGTTTGGTAAATGCAAACTGGACCCAGGTTTTACTCCCCCAAAGAAAAATTTGAGATACATTCAAAGAACACAGGAGTAAAACAAACCAAAATATCCCAGTGTTCAATGTTGTAGCCCAGGAGTTGCTCACAACACGGAGTTTAACTCTGGTCTTTCCAATCTTGGATTTCATGAGGAATTCAAACCCAGTTTAAAGGATTCCTTTTTTTCAGGGGGTTCTAATCACTGGGACATTGAAAGGTTGTCCCAGCATCTCCTCCAAATAATTTTTATTCATTTAAAGTTCAAAATAAGACATTTTGCTTGGTATTAAGCAAAAAAATTTTCTCTTGGGTACTGATCCACCATGATCCCCAGTAAATCCAACAGGAACTGCACAATACAAATTCCTCAGATTGGCTGCCCAGATTTCACAGGAGTCAGATCAAATGAGACAGAAAAAAACCTGTGTTGCATAAGGGACACATCACTTCATGTATAGACTATTCTTAGCCTCTTTTCAAAGTCTCAGAAAAACAGCAAGCCTCTAAAAATAGGGGCTGAATCATGGCTATAAATTATTTATTCATGTGCCACCTTCCCTCTTTGGTGCTTTTTCTTTTTTTCTGATTGTTTCAGTGACAAGCTCGAGCCAGGTAGGATTCACAAAGCATCAGGACAAGTGCTTACTATTTCTAGAAATCAGAAGTGACAGTGGCATAATTGTGACATCCGGGAGACTGAGAAAAAATAAAAAGAATCTCTCTCCACATATTTTATTTGTGAATGAGGGGAGATTCTGAAAAAAATAAGGAGAGGCAAGAACAGTTATCCAACTGATGCTTATTGCTTTGTACATCGGCCAACACCAACCTGAAAGCCAGGCTTTGTGCAGAGAGGTTTTCTCCAGATGTCACAGCTGGGGGTTTTTTTAACATTTGTACAGAAATATAATGCACTTACAGGAGAGTCCTGGAAGGCAGATAAATCATACTTCAGGCAAGAAATGTTCCTCTAGAAAAATAATTTAAACTCAGCTCTGTCTGGCTCATCTTGATGCGTCTTCAGGCTCTCAAGCACATTAGAAACTTTGATGAGTTTTCTATTGTTTTCCTTTGCCAAGAAATCCTAAAAAGGTTTACGAGAAGCTCGAGCAGCCTAATTATGCTCACTTGCCGCATCGATTTCCCATTTGCTAAAGAGCTCAACTGATTCACCCAGGCACAGAACAGGTCAAAAGCAAAGGCAGGAACAGAACCTTTCAGAAGTTTAGAAGGGCTCCAGGCTCCTTCAGAGTTTAGAAAAACATTTCTCTGGGTTTCTAGCCCAAGGCACCCTCTGTTGGATCTACAAAGATTAAGGGCACCTGAGGTGCTCAGTTCTGTTTGTACAGAGGATCACAGAAAATTCTGGGTTGGAAAGGACTTTAAAATCATCCCACTCCACCTTCCACTATCCCACGTTGCTCCAAGCCTCGTCCAGCCTGGCCTTGAACTCTCCTTGCCCCAGGCTGGGGCTCCTGGCAGCAAGCAGTGCTATTAGGAAGATCCCAGAGACTGACTTGTGCAGAACTGTCAGAAAAGTGGCTCTTTTCAACCTTTGTCAACGAAATACCTGCTTCTATAAAACTTTTCACGAAAGAAAACATGCATTCTGTCTGACTCTCCGATCCCTGGAAAGTCAAGCCCACATGGTTCACCTCAGGAAACACAATTTCTTGCAGTATTTTTCGTTCCTTTCATTCCTCCATGGTTAACAAAACCTAAATTCCATAAAACGTAACTCTTTTATACTAATACTGTTTTTTCACAGCTTCATTTTGAATTGTTTAAGGATTGAGGCGTGGGCAGTGCTAGGCAATCCCCAAACTTGCCCTTTCCCAAGACAATCACTCCTCAGAAGGATGATTGGGGAATCATCCTGGAAGCTGCCTTCTTCATCCCAAATTGCTTAGAGCTCCTGTGATAAGCCTCCTATTAATAATTCAATAACAAAAATAATTATTATTCAATTATAGAATGATTATCTCTATATACTATAAATTTCCTTAGGAAATTAATTCACGGCTTGTGATTGAGGAAGCTCTTGCTCTGAAATGTCAGGGCTGGGCTGTTACAGAAACAGCTGAGGGAACACCCAGAAGCCAGGGAGAGAAATCCCAGTGAAGAGGCCCAGCAGCACTTGATAAATGCTGGGCTAATCCTGCCTGCAGCCTCCCAGGGCTTTGTGCAGTCTGCAGGTACATCCCTGAGACAGCACATCCCCAGCTGTGACCACGCACAGAACCCAGAGGTTTCCAGCTCAGACCTCCACGTATCTTTAAGAAGAAAGATGAAAGAGGGAGATCACAAAGCCCTATTCCTCAGGTTATCATCTTTTCCCTTCATCTGGTTTTCAGTACAAGGGAAAAAAAAAAAGGAAACAAAGAAAAAAAGCCCAGTAAAATATAAAAACCAAACCAAACCCCCAACCCAAACCTCTTCACTTCTAGCTGAACAGAAACCAGAAATTATAAGACTCCCCAAAAACCTGTTACAAAATAAAAGTCTGGCATTCATGCTGGGCTTATTTCCACACCCAGTTATTCAAATGAATCTCTCCTGGAAGAGCAGGTGTCAACACAAAAAAAGATGCACAGACATCACTTGTACTTCGGCAAGTCACAGAAACTTGGACTGCTGGAAACTCAAAGAGCATCCAGGAGAGTCTTTCTTCATGCTGGTCCTATTCTTATATTCCTCTCTAAGATGAGCTCAAGATTAAGACATTTAAATCCTGATGTCCTGATGCAGATGCTCATGTATGAGTGAAGGTTACAATGTCCATGCTCCTGTATGGACATCCAGCACTCTTTGAGGTGGCCTGTGGTGTCCACGATATCTACTCAATCCAGTCCATCAAGCTGTACTAAATTCCCAAATTTAAGCTAATTAATTGATCCCAAGATTGCAGCTAGCAAAATCTAGACAGATTCAGCTGATCCATGGCCATTTACTTCATGGAGCTGAGCTGTTCTTCCATTGAGCCCACACTGATAATAGGGGGAACTTAATCAGATAGAAGCATCTTCATACAGACACCTAAATTTAGGAGCTTGGCCAGAACAAAACACTGGCCTGGACGAGCCTGTCATTTGACGTGGAACTCTGTGTGTTTTTCAAGGACTTCCCTCACTCAGCTCTGGGTGATGCAATTGTTTTAAGGAACGGGCTATCATCCACCTCGTGTTTGCATGGATCACGCACAAATTACTAGGGAAGATTCCCCAGCCCAGAACGCTTCCACCCACATGGAGAGGGAACTTCCACCTACACAGCCACCTAAAAAACACCAGAGGGAGAAAGGTAGAACCTAAGAAGATGTTTTTCCTGCTGGTTAGTCCAACAGGTCATTAATTCTCCCTTTGTTGTGTAGTGGCAGTGAATTCCTGCAGAGCACCAGCAGGAGGAAAGGCACCACCCAGGGCTGCAGCACAATTTGTTTCTTAGCCTGACAGACCAGGAGAGCACAGAGCCATGAAACTCCTTCCCTAACCCCCTTCTGGAAGGCTGGCAGGGCACAGGCTGGTAATGATGTTTGATCTTTATGGTAATTGCTTCTTAGTTGAAATTCAGAATTCAATTAGTCACCTGGCATAATTACTGAATGCACGGAGAGACGGCAACGATAATGAGAGGTGTAACTGTACTTTATTACCTGTAGTAAAGCACTGTGGAATTGAGAAGCACTAAGATCTGATTAACACAGGAGGGAGAGGGAGAGGAAAGGAGCTGGAGGCTGGAGTTTAGGACAGATGACTCGAGAAGGCAATTTTGCTCTTGAAAGAAATGAGTGTGTGCAGCCTCCCTGTACTTTAGTTTTTGCCTCAGCAAAGTGGGAATGTGGGAAGCAATGCTCTTCTCACAGAGCCTTTGCTGCCTGGAATTTATTCAGGAATTTATGAGTTGCAGTCACAGAAGCAAAGCACAGCAGCTGTAGGGACGGTTCGTGATGGAGCACAGAGTCAATGTTCACTGGGAATAATCCTGACCTGCTCCCAGAACTCTGCAAAAATAATGAGAAAGGTGGCTGAGAAAAGGAGGGAGGAGAGCAGACTCCAAAATGCACCCATTCATGGGATATTTGCCTGGTAGGGTTAAATACCTTTTGACAAGGAATTCAGACGAAACCTCTGGTCCAGCAGCAGAGGCTGTGAGAGGAAAGCACCACACAGGAGAGACAGAAAATAAGAACAACCCAGGAAAGTGAGAGAAAATACCACACACAGCACAGGGAAGGAGTTGGGCTAAAAGGCCAGGAGGATCTGCAAAACCTGATTATTATCCCTGAGTCAGCACTGGGGGTTTGCCTACACCACAGGAACGACCATCAGGAACCACAACAGTTGCTTGGCCTGACAGGGATTTTCTTTATTAGTTGGTTTTTGGGGTTTTTTTTCCCCCATTTCAAACCACTGCCCAGATCATACATCCGGTATTTTATAAGAATCCTTGCCTTTTAGCAAATCACAGCCCTCCAGGATGATTCAGACAGATCCTGTCACACTTGCACGTCTTGGGACGTCTGGACAAAAACACAACATACGCTGCTGTCAGCTCGTGCTGTGTGTGGTTGCCAGGAAGCACCGTGTCTTCCCCAAGCCTAAATATTCATCAGGAGAGAGCAGGGAAGAAACAGACTGTCTGCAAGACAAAAAAAGCCTGCAAACATGAGACGGGTGACCATTTGCCAAAGCAGCCCCTGCCAGCTTTCAGAGCTAAGCCTAATATAGGAACATAAAGAATTCCAGATGTTTCTTGGCAGATTTGAGCCCGTTTTGCTGAACCACATTTCCCCTTCTAATAATGTAAGTTGAAAAAGGGGATGAGAATGGGTAAATCCTCCCAGTTTCTGTGAAGTGAACTTGAGGTGTCTGAGTAGAACCCCTTCCCTAATCACACAATTCTACAGGATGGGCAAAATATTCAGCAACATCAAGAGGCTGAATTTTGACTGTGGAGATTGCAGATGTGGAGGTTATAAATAGCTTCTTTAGGCCATCTCAGATTAGGTTTGTTTGAGAGGAGAAAGTAAAGTCCCTGCAGATACAGGGAAACACAACAGTAATTCTAAGACTCAAAAACCTATTACAGACACTAATAGTGCTACGTTTTCTGTGGGTTGTCCCTCCACATAAATTCCTTCTCCCACTGGGTGAAGAATAAGGTTTAAAAACAGCTCTTGCTGGGAGAAAAGCAACACCCAGCTCAGATCTTCTTTCTTACACAGCCACAATGAGGAACAGGAAATTTTCATTTAAGAAATTACCATAAGGAGCACTGGGCTTTAGAGCTCCAATTTCACCTCCCTCTCAGTTTTTCTCTTCCCATCCTTGAAAACAGTGCCAAAAAGTTTATTGAATTAACCACCCAGCACAGCAGTGCTACAGGGAACTCAGTGTCCAGAGATGTTTTATCTGGTAAGAAGGGCAGCAGGCAATAGCTGAGTTTGTAGACAAGCAATTGCTAGGCTGATGATGCACCTAAATGCTAAAGCTTGGATTTAAAAGTTCACCAACTGCTTAAACCATCCAGGGCTCCCCTTCCCATGTTTTATATTGCTGCTTCCATTGCTGCATTTCTACCCTTTCCCAAAATGCAAGATGGAATATGAATCATGTACCAGTCCTTCCCTCTAGGACAGCATGTATTGAAACTTTAAGTGAGATCAGAAACCTGAGTGAAATATTTCATATTATGTTTGCTAGTGCTGGACAGACACCAGGAAATTGGGTTTGCAAGTGATATCAAAAAGGAAGTGAAAAAGTACGAGATTAATTTTGAGAGGGAACTGTGAAGGGACCATGTTGTTCTGTAAGGGTTGTTTTCATGCCCACAGCACCTTATCAATCAGGAAAGGCAGATCAAGATATGCCTTTGGCACTCTGAGAGCAAGATGGGACTGGCTGCACTGCTCCTGGGTCTCTGTTCCAGCCCAGCTTCCCAAGACATCTCCCAGCCCACACACAAGTGATCCTCCACAAGAGATTCCCCCATGCACAAGGAGCTGAGTGATCACTTGTTGGCCAGGAAGACCTTGAATAATCTTCTGCAAAAGGCAGCTGGAAAAGAGGAAAAGAGGCTGTTCCCCTGCCATAACCTGATTAATACACTGCATCTCTCATTTGGAAACCCTGCTGTTATGTGGGAAGGTGCTTTCTTATCACCTGGTAATTATTGTCTCTTTGGGGGTTTGAAATGGCATGGGAAGGAGAAAGGGGATTTTAAAATCTCTTCTAATTTTATAGCGCATAAAACGCTGTCAGCACATGCTGTGACAGTCTAAGAAAAGCATTCCACCAGCTTCATTTCTTGGCTAAACTCCCTGATGAATCCTGCTTATTTCAAGCAGGAATGATAAGTGGGACATCTCTGAACCATCCCGTGTGGTTTTGGGTTCTCTGCAGCCTGGCAAACGTGGTGTGGCAGCTCCAACATCACCACACACATCTTTTAAAGACCCTCATATCTGTGATCTCAGTGCTGTCTGCACCACTCAGCTCTGGGAACTGCAGTGAACAGGGGTATTAACTCTCCATGCAGTTCCATGATGAGGAGGATGTGGATGGAAAGAATAAATATCTCATGCTGGCACCAAACGCTGCACACCTTGCACAGCTTTATGTTCAGGGCATTAACCTAAGACTTGTCATATAAATCTCCTCACAATACAAAACAGGACAGAACAGCCCCCCCAATATTCTAGACCCCTCTCAGAGCACTAAAAATGACACTTGTCACCGTTACAACTCAGCTCAGTGTTTTCCTCAACATTCTTTCCCTATATTTTGTTTTTTCCCTTCTTTTTCTAAAGCGGATATGAAGATCTTCTCTTCAAATCCAGAACTGAAGTTTCCAAACCCCAAATTTGCTGGCTTAATCAGCCCCAGGTTTATGTACCACCTTCCTGGGACATAAACACTAGCTGCAGGGATTTGGAAGCAGCACAATAAATTTGATCCGGGCTGAAATTAAGCAACAAAAGAGGGGAAGCAAGGCAGTCTTCTTCTGCCAACACCATCCCTAAAGAAATGCTGCATCCAGCAAGGACATAAGGCAAGAACTGGAGGTGGAGGAAACATTCCAGGTGTTCCAAAGAGGATAAAAGAGTTGGTGATGCTTCAGCAGCTGTCAGAGTTGGTTTAATACAGGTAACTGCAGAAAGGTCTGTACGGGAGGATGCTGCAGAAAGCTCCTGCCATTCAGAGCTGAGTTTCCTTGTTCTTTTAAGTACCTGCTGGTTTCTTGTCATGCTGATGTGGAAGACGGGCACTAAGACTGGTTGTTTGCAGTGACAATGCAAGAGGAGTTCTAGAAACTAGATGGAAAAAAAAAAAGGTGTCTTAAAAAAGATTTACCATCTCCTTTTAACAAAGAGAGCAATTAGATCAGGTCAAATATGTTTGAAAGTGCTCATTCACCTCAGAGAAGTGTTTAGTGCTCATCATTCATTTCCACTTAGCTGAGACTCTCCCATTTAGACACTCACTGGCTTTGGTAATAGATTTTCTCAGATCTTCTCTTATGAAAAGAAAAACCACTGAAAACTCATACTTTACCTCTCTTACACTGAGGCAGATTTATCCTCAGTGCCATTTCCTTTTCAACTACGAAATGAGCTCCCCCAAGAGCAAATAGAGTGAGCAATATTTAACCACTGGGTAGTCAAGCGAGGATTGCTTAATTGATGTTCTCCTTGGTACCAAACCATAAAACCTTAAATCCCAAGTTTGCCACAAATAACTGTGATATAGAATAAAAAAAAAAAAATAAAAAAAAAAAACAGGAAAAAAGAAAAAAAAAATCCCAAAACAAACAACAGCAAAAAAAAAAAGATGCTTGAATGGGCAGATAAACGGCTTTGGACTTCAAAGAATCCAAAGTGTATGAAAAGGTGTCTTAAATTTGTAACACTTTTCAAAGTAATGCAGCTTTAGACTTCCTCTGCCAAGAAATAATGAGCTACTGACTTGTATATCAAATGTGGGAAAGGTGATATGGTGATACTAGAGTTGTTTTCTTTGAGAGATAAATTAAAAGGTAACTTCACTATTTTTTTAAAGGTAGGGTGAAAAGAGCATTCAGGATTGCATTTGCAGAGCAGTGCATTCTGTTTTATGGCAATAAAGCCTTCCCGTGCACATCATGAATGGGACACAGAAAAGCTACACAATATTTTTGAAAAATATGCTAGCTTGACAATTTAGACCTACTTTTAACTTAATGTGAACATGAAAAAATCTGCAGTGCAACATAAAACCTCTGCACAAACGAGCATCCAAATCCTGAAGCCTTTTCTCTACGAAAAATAAGCAATTACTTAACAGTTCCACTGGAAATGCTCATTTTGGATCAGTGCCTCAAGGGACTCAGCAAGTGCTGTTCCATTCAGCTCTAACGCTGTTTGTTCCTGTTTTACTCTTGGAATTTTATTTTAGAACAGTGCAACAGGGAGACCCAGTCTGTGTCCAACTGCTCTGTCACCTCCCCTTCCCAGAGCAATGCCAAATGGCAGAGACCTTCTGGAATACCTGCAGTTCATTTGCCACTCCTGAAGGAATAGAATTCCAGAGGTGGGTTAGACCTTATTTCTGGACAAGACATGAGGAGAGGAAAAAAAAAAGCTTTCTAGAAGGTAATAAAATGTGATACAAAGGTCCATAGTGCTACATTCTAATTATCTGTCCACAAAATACTCCTAAATAATTCTGTACGGTTCCTCTTTTGCTTGGATTGCGGTGGTGCCACTCCAAGCCCATCTGAGCAGCCCATCCACCTTCAAGACGAGATAAAAGGCTTTCCTCACTTGTTTTCAGCCACAGAAACAGTGCAGATGTGGAAACCTCTGGGATTATTGCGAAAGATGGACATGTTCAGAGGGTAATTTTGTCTCTGCACCTTTCTCTGTTCATCAGAAATGGAGCTGAGAAGGCTTTGAGGAGTCATCACTCAGAGATGGCTCAAGTTCAGTGAGATAAATCCCACCTCATATGGACAAACCCCCCCTTATTTTGGATCTTGAGGTTCAGTGCTACAGTTTTCTAGCACTGGGATTAGGAGAACTCTAAAGTAATAAAATCTAAATGAAACTGTACATTCTTTCAGGACAGGTGTGATGGGGCAGGGTCACCTGAGGTGTACGCAGACCACACAGAAAGCCACAGCCTGAAGAGAAGTTAATACTTCCTGAGTCTGGACTTTGATCCCTCTATGATTTTAGCAGGTGTAGTGATGGATTAATACCCACCAAAGAACATTTTGGGCCTTAGGAATTCGATTCTTTCTGCTGAAGTGGCATCTGGAGGTTTTGTACAGCGCTGGCTTCAGTTACAGCAGCAGAAGCCTCAGGCAGAGATCCAGGCCCTTGTGGGGCTGTGCTTGAAAACAGCACCTTTCCAAAATTCCTGTGAGCTAAGGCTAGGGAGGAACAGTGTAAGAACAAGAAACTGGAGGTTGGGTGCAGGATCCAAGCCCGGCAGTGAGGAGACTTCAAAGAGCACAACAAAAAACCCCGGTGGCAGATCGCAGCCCAAAGGAGCGATGACCACAGCGAGGATGGCTTTTACAGAAGTGCTCCTGACTCTCATATAAAGGAGGGCAATGAAGGTGCTGAAGGGTCTGGAGGGGAAACCATATGAGGAGAGGCTGAGGGCACTTGGCTTGTTCAGCTGGAGAAGAGGAGACTGAGGGGAGACCTCATTGTGGTCTTCAGCATCCTCATGAGAGGCAGTGGAGAGGCAGACATCGATCTCTCTGTGACAAGACCTGAGGGAATGGCCTGAAGCTGAGTCAGGGGAGGTTTAGGCTGGATATCAGGAAAAGGTTCTACCCCAGAGGGTGCTGGGCACTGCCCAGGCTCCCCAGGGAATGGGCACAGCCCCGAGGCTGCCAGAGGTCCAGGAGTGTGTGGACAGCGCTCTCAGGGATGCCCAGGGTGGGGTTGTTGGGGTGTCTGTGCAGGGCCAGGGGTTGGACTTGATGATCCTTGTGGGTCCCTTCCAGCTCAGGTTATTCTCTGATTCTACGATTCTGTAAATCCTATCCATAACAAAACCAGAGAATCCCCTGGATCCCTGGGAGTGTTTCAGGCCAGGTTGGATGGGGCTCTGAGAAACCTGGGATAGCAGGAGGTGTCCCTGCCCATGGCAGAGGGGGTTGGAACTGGATCATCTTTCACATCCTTCCAACCCAAACAATTCTCTGACTCTCTGATTAGGGAGTTCACAGCTGAACCTTCATTTCCCCTGCTGTGCCTTACAAAGAGAGTTTTGCCACACAACAGTTCCCAAATGAAATGTTAGTGATTAAAACGTGACTTTACTGTCACGCAGCTACAACATCCTGGAGTAGTTCCCATTAATGGCTTTTAAAATTAAATGATTACCAAGATTCTTTTTTTTCTTCTCAGCTATCTGGTCTTAATTATATCATGTGAAATGAGATCATTTGATGCACCACCCTCAAACTCTTCTCCTCTCAAAATAGAATCTAAATCTTTCTATAGATAGAAGAGTCTTTAAGTAATTACACATGAAGTGTTTAGAATAAAATGTCTTTTCCTTTCCTGTGCACAAGGATTTATCTTTGGATTAATCAATAGAGGAAGGTTAGCAGATTTTTCTAATGACAGTACAAAGGTAATTAAAATTTCCTCTCGTTATTTTCGAAACATGAAGGAGATATACAATATACATCATGGAACAGTTTCTTCTGGTCATCATCTGTGAAATGCAGTAATCACTGTAATTAGCTGTTCCATGACTGCACATCACGAATGTGTCAGGAAGAAACATTTAACTTCAGAGAATTACTGAGGATTTAGTTCAGTCTGAGAGAAGAATACAGTTCACTACCTCTTTAAATAGATTTACAGTGCAAAATGCATATGCCAGTGACTCCAAGGGCCTCTGTTACCTTCCTACTGAAATCACTCATGAAAACCACCCACAGGATGCTTCAGACTGCAGGAAACGCTGCTTGATTACAAGTGACCACAGCCAGTTTACAAACCCTCCTTTAAGTCTATTTTCTCCTTTTTTTTTTACCACTTTCTTTCCACTTACACTTTCTTCCATCCTGAAAGAGTGTTGTTTGTGTTCTGTTGGAGTGACTGGAACCCAGTCACTCAGAACTGAAACGCTGAGTTACACTGAACGCATTTGTAGGAGGGTTTGGGGAGCCAGAGAGCAGCAGTTTAACAGACAACTTTCCTTGCGATAACTGAGAGGGAATTTGATCCACAAATGCTGCTGAAATGGTGGAAACTGAAGTGCCTGAAGTTGAATGGAGAGCATTTAGTGAAGGAAAGCTTGGAGGTGTTACAGCTCCTCAACAATGACGCCAGACTGGAAACTGAGATCCTCAGCTCTGGAGCGGAGCAGAGAAGGCAGAAACACATCACTGTGGGATTTTAAGGATCCTGCCAAACAGGATATGTCATGACAAACGACATCAGAAACCTCAGGGAAGTTTAAAAATGTTTGTAGGGAATGATGATCCCAGAGATCAGTGCCTTTGTTTCAACGAAATACGATTAATTTTGATATTCTTTGAAGTGAGGCATCTAAGCTGGAATTTCACATAAAAATAACAGCAGTTCAGTCTGGTGTCCCTATTTTGGGAAAGGATATCTGCTACAGGCAGAGAGAATTTCTTTATGACTCCACTGAGAGATAAAAACATCTCTGACTCAGCACTCTGAATCCTGACTGTGTTCTGAGACTGAAAACCAGGGAGTGCATTGAGCTCTAAACCACAGGCTGGATTTAAAACATTTCCACCTGGTGTAAAATCCAGCCAGAGATCAGAGTGAATAAAAATTCCAATTCAAAATTCCATTCAAATGCCCCACTTTGTCTTCTGGAAGCCTCTCCCTAGGACAGCAGCCTGTGCTCTGTAGCATTCAGCCCTCATAACCATATTGCCAAGCTTGAAGGATTTTGAAGAAAAAAAATGTATCAGGATGAATTTTCCTGCATTTATTTGATGTCCCCCTGGGGTGGGCTGACCTTGGCTGACTGCTGGGTGCCCACCAGACATCTTGTTCTCCACCTCTCCTCAACAGGACAGGGGGATAAAATACGATGGAAAACTCTAAGGGTGAGAAAAAGTTTAGTGAGTAATTAGCAGTTTAATTAATTAATTTGGCTCTGTCAAACACGGGGACAGCCCCTGACCACCTCTTCTCAGAATAGCCACTCCTGCAGCCCCCTGCTATCAAACCTTTGCCATGTTTAACCAGTACTGCTCCTCTCTTTCCTCTCTGGCCCCCCGGAGCCTCCCAGTAGTTGCCTGGGGCAAATATTTTCCAGAATTTGTTTAGAACTTATTAAAAAAAAAAAAAAAATCTGGTTCTTAAGCCCCACAGCAGTGCCAGCAAAATGAAGCTAATTTTACCATCAATAATCAATAATCTTGTCCACACAGAAAGAAGCAAACAAGAAGTGCTGGTTTAATGGTTGGACTTGATGATCTTAGAGGTCTTTTCCAACCTTAATTATTGTAATTTTTTATGAAGACTGCAACAAACACCACCACGGCAACAAGCAAAAAAATCTCTTGCCTGATCATGCAAAAAAAGATGAAATCAAGTCTTCTATGAATCATTTATTTGCATGCATTCATGAGATTCATCTGAGCATTCAGGAACACTGCTACTACTGCAGCTGAAACCTACTTTCTAATAAAAAAATAAATCTTTGTGGCTATTTTAGCACTTCCAAAGGAACACAGCAATGTCTGGAGCTCTTTTTCCCCTATCAATGATCTGATGGCCTTATTTAACTCTTTTATGCAAAGTTCCTCGTGCCAAGCTTCCTGCCAGACCCTTGTGTCAAAGGCAGGTTTGTGTGAGCTGTTATCACACAGCACCACTCCCTCATTACAAAATTACACGTATTATGTGCAGCAAAATTGCATAATCTGGGTAATTAGCTCATCTCAGCCAGCGCTGGCAATGAAAGCAGCTGTGAAGGTTGGGCAGAGAGGAGAGCTAATGACACCCATTGAGGAATGAGGATTGCACCTGTAAAGCTGCCTGGCTCCAGCCCTCTGCCGCATCCCAGGGCACAGCTGGGACCAGCGTGAACTGGAGGCACTCAAAAGATGCTGATTTATGGCCAGGGCTCGCTGTGAGCCGAGCAAAGCAGAGGCTGATTCACAGAGGGGGGTGTGAGAGCTGGGGAGAGCAGAGACAGAGCCCTCAGCTCCAGATCAGGCTGTCACTCAGGCACCAAACCCCACAACGCACAGGAAAACCTGCCCCCTCTCCTATTTTATTTTATTTTCCTCCTCTTTCCCTCCTCGTCCTGACAGTAGCCTTGTTTCTCCTTCTACTCCTTGTTAAGGAGAAATCCTGATTCTGCACTTTTTGGACCCAGAACGGAGCTGCTGGTTTCACTGTTGTTCCATTTCTGGCACCTGTCACACCCTGCACTGCTCACACCCAGAGTGTCCCCTGCACCCACGGGGCTGGCACCAAGAACCCTTCAGGGAATCAATACACTGTTATTTAGGTTTCAGCAATGCAGAGCCTGATCAAAGGCTGCCTCCTCCTTCCCTTGTCTCCCATCATTTTGCCTGAGAGTTTGAATTCCTCTTCATCCGTGCTACAAAGTTGCACGATGCATTTGAAGTGTGCTTTCAGGAAAAAAAAAAAAAAAAGATAGTTGAAAAAATAAAACTCAGCTTATGGAAAACGAAGCCAATCCCCACTGATAAAGCAGGACAGTTCACTAATTTATCTTCACCGGATCAAGGAATGAAGCCAAATCCACTGGATGGGATCTGACAACAGGATATGTATTATAGTAGAAAATGTAGCCTTGGAAACAACCCTGCATTGCAGAGAAGAGCAGAAAATAGCTGAATAAATGTGATTGTGATAACTGAGCACTTCATCTGGCACACAGGAAACCTGCAGGTGCTACGGACCAGCAGGTCTGCACCAAGACAAGAAGGCACCAAAACAGAGATACAGAGCTGTGAAATCTTATGGCTAAACTCACAAATATATTGGTGACTGTACCCATCACTGACACAAATTAAATATCCAAGCTCATGGTGGATATTTCTGCAGTTCTGAAGATGTTAATGAAAGTATCTCTGGTTTTCCCAGACCACACAAAGGGATGCTTTCCATTCAGTTCACATCTCCATACTGAGAACAGAAGATTTTTATTGCTGAAAGAGAGACCTGCAGAGAACAATATTAAGGCACTGAAATCCAGCTGCCTGCTTAGCAGTTTTTACACCCAAAAGCCTTCGTATGGAAACTCTTACAAAGCACTGCAAAACACAGATTCTCTCCTGAAAACTCTCCTGCCTCAGCCCCAAAGAAATTAATGACACTGAGGAATAAAGGTGACACGTTAGCAGGGAACTTCTTGCACTCTAAACCAAAAAAAAAAAAAAAAAAAAAAAAAGGAGGAGAGAAGTCTTTACAGAGCTGGAAAGCTTCAGAGTCCCTGATATATTGGAGTGAATTTACACAGGGCAGGACTGAAGGACGGCAGACGGAAGCCTGGGGCCAGCTGCAGGCTATGAACAGGTCTCATCTGCTGCCTCTTCTGACAGAAACAAGCTGCAATCAGCATGGAACTGCCTCCATCCCTTCCCCTTCAAACTGGCACAGCCACAAACGCTGCCTCTTGGCTGCAGCAGGGCTCCAGCACCACCCCACGTGGATGCCCCAGATGGATCCGTGCCAGCCAAGGCCAGGGAAGTCCTGGAATTCTCACTGAAGGCAACACAGCCAGAACCAGAGGGCTCCTAATGCAAGGCTGTGGTCCTGTCACGTGCCTGCCCGCCAAACCAGCGGACAAGAACGTCCTCTGAGAGAAAGCACGAAAAGTAATGGAGAAAACCAGTTTATGAGCACCTCTTCTCATAGAGGCATGGGAAGAGAGAAGGTACTTAGGCCAAACACTCTAAAAATCAAGCTGCACATTCCCTTTTCATTTACAAGACAAATTCTTTGGGTCTGACATTTTCTACTGTTGAGTTTTAGTTTGCTCAGGGGCTCTGGTGGCCCTGCAGTCAGGAATTGTGTCTGTCATCCTCTGCTGCCTGCCTTGGATGTGGGACAGGATCACCCTCATTCTTTTCATCTGGTATTTAACCCTCTGTTGAGGCTGACAGCTACCCTGAAGGCTTCACAGACCTTAAGTTGGACATGGTTAACTTCTATTTGTGAGAAAGGCCCGTGAAAAGAAAAACAACTAGCTTCTAGCCTTGAAAATGTAGTAGTCATAGAAGCAAGAAATCTAAACAATGGAAGGAGAAAACCAGCCACATGTCTGTACCTGTTATTTTTCTGAATGCTTGCACACTGATTCTATAGGTAAGCAATAGTAGTATATTGTAGTTAATATAGCAAATGAGTCTATTGTAGTAATTGAGTAGCCAATGGATATGTAACACGAACCATAACATTCTAAAGGTCTATAAAAGATGCTGTCTCTTTCAAATAAAGGCTTTTTGCCCTTAATCGAGGCACTGTCCCTGTGTGTGTCGTGGCTGCCCCAATAGCAACAACCCTCAATTCCCTTCTCTCACCTGCTGTTCCTTGGGGTGGCAACTCAGATTTCTGGCTGCTGTGCCACAGCTGGCAGTGAGGCACTGCACTTCTTCCCCACAAATGCCTTCTGTATGCTTCCCATAGGTTTGCCCCATCCCTCTGTCCCTTCTTATGGCAGAGGTGTCAGCTCTAGGTGATCTTTAAGGCCCCTTCCAACTCAAACCATTCTTTGATGCAATGATTTGAAACTTCCAGCACCTGAAGTCCATCCCAAGGAAGCTATTTTTATCCAGCCCTTCTGCCTGGAGCAGAGAGCTTCCATGAATGAGCCATCACTGAGTCATTGACATTTCAGAATTAAATCAAAGCAATTAGCCCTGCCTTTTCCAGCTGATTTTCACTGAGGTAACATGGCAACTAGACAAAGGTCAGTGGCCCGTGAACATCACTCGATTCCCCTAAAAGCAAGCAAAGGATGAACTAAACCATTTTAATGGTGCAGAAAAATTACATATTACACATCAACAGGTAAATGGAATCAAAACAAGAGCCTGAGATGACTCTCACTCGGTTGCACACCGGGTAACACAAGTTCTTCACATAAAAAACGTCATCACTAAGTCACAGGTGTCCACGAAAAACAAACAGTTGGTGATGGAGGCCACTAAAGGATCCATCTGAGATCTGTAGGGATATCACAGACCCACAGAAATGCCTGGTTAGAAGGAGCAGGAGAGTTCATCTAGTCCAAACTGTAACATCCTATTGCCACACCAGGTTTATTTTCACCAAGCAAAGCCAGAGCTCCTTCAGCTCCACACTCAAAATCCCTAGAAATGCTTTGTTCCAAGAAGGAACTGATAAAATCCCAGCGAACTTTTCAAAGCTACTCATGAACCTAAAGACACACACACATAACTGACCTAGCACAGAGAAATCAATTTCTTTCCCTGAGATTTCAGGAGGTGAATTTTAGCTCAGGTGCCCCAGAAGCTGAGTGCACACGCGGTCGATTTTCACCTGGTCCCAGAGCATCAGTGATTCATTCACATCTACCTCATTCATGCCTCCTTCTGTGCCTCCTCAGGGACTGGGAAAATGAGAATGGGGTTGGATAAAGAGCCTAGGAGTGAGAATGCACTGAAGGCAGACAGGAGACAGGCAGGTATCTGACCAGCCAAAAAAGTGATGAAAAAATAACCCCCCAGATTCTCTCTCAGCCCTGCAATTGCAGTGAGTGTGGTCAGGTGCTCATCTGTAATCCCAGGAACTCAGCCACGGATTTGCAGCTGAGATCTGACAGAGAATCAGTAAAATAGGACTCTCTAGGAAAGGCTTTGCACCTGTTTGCTGAAAAATCCAGCTATTGATTAGCATATTTCTAGGTTCAGGAGAGCTTTTTACATATCCCCAGGATAAACTAAATCCCACTGCTGTGATGTCTGCGCTCTTCTGACACACTCCCCTCACTGGGTCAGCTCAGAGACCCTTCATTCCCCCTCAGCATTCACAGAAGGAATAAACCAAAGTGCTCACAGAGAATAAAACTGCTGTTATTACTGTTGATGGATTTTTTTTTTTCCCAGGAGAAACATGCAGTGAACACAGGAGAGGTGAAGAGATTAAAAACAGATTAGGAAGAAAAAAATAAATCCACACTGAGAATGGGTTTGTAGGCGGACAAGGATGACTTAACTGTGTGAAAAGACCTTAGTGGGGATCTTCTAGATCTCCCCAAAAAGGAATAAGAAGGAGTAAAATCCAGTATTCTACTGCTACAGCCTCTCCCTGGAACTGGGCAATGCAGTGAACCACCACAACTGCACTTGGATTTATCCCTGTCCCTTTTGAGACAGGCTTGGAAACAGAAAGCAGATCCAAATGGGACGTGGTTCCCTCACTTTCACACCAAACAAAAGCCTTCTGAATTGTGGGCTGCACAGGAGGCTTCCTGAGTCACAGCAGCTCTGGTGGAAATGTGCATCTTCAGACAGGCCTAACGAGAGGGAGAGGTTTGGTAATTAATGACATAGGGGCAAGGGGGTGAGTTTATACACGAGATTTATGTGGAGTGGGAAATTCAGAAGTTTGGATTAGATGGCCAAAATCACGCAAAACATGGGTCTGTGGGATCCTGTCTTTCCTGAACACAAAGTGTTGTCAATGAAGAATGAAAGGGGCTCTCTCTGCAAAGGCCTTGTGAGCTGGAGATGGGGTCACTGTCCCCACACAGTCCCACTCACCCAGACCAGGTGCACCCCTGTCCAAATCCCTGCAACCCCACCCAAGGTGTCACCATCCATATCCTGAGAAGAAAAACAAGCCCTGGAAGAGAAAGGGCTTCCCAAAAGCACTTCCCCAGTCAGGGATCTCTCTCTCTCCCCCAGAGCTCCTGGAACAGACAAAACTCCCACCAGGAGGAACCTGTGAGGAGCCTTTTCTGGGACAACATTGGGAAACCTCTCTGAAGGGCCCTGCTTCTCACTTTCCCCTTCATCCCCAGCCTCTTATTCTGCTGTCTTGCAAAGGAATAGGGTGTCCCATCCTCATTAATCCTCGAAATCCATTTCCAGCAACCAAACTCCCGTTTTGCACACTGGTTCCCACACAGAGATCGGAGTTTTCATGTTCACGTGTGTTAAGATCAGCCCAGAAATAACCTTTGAAATCCTTCTGCTTCTAAACTCTGCATCAGCTGCTCCAGCTGCAAAGCAGGAATCAGTGTGGAGCCTGGAGATTCTGCAACTAGTCCTGACTGCTCATCATGCACCATGAAATACACAAATGCTGGTGTTTCAGGATGACTGGCATAATTTAGCAATTCCTAAGTTAGATAAAAATTCTTAGAAATGAGAAAAAGAATCCCCAGGAAGTCACATCTAAGTTTAGTTAAAATGGTGATGATGCATTAGCAAAGTAATTTCCTATTTTCTGTGTTTGTCTCATTTCCATAACACATTTTCTGGTTTCCAAAGCTCTGTTTGCTCCCTGGCTGCCTGAGGAGGATGCAGCTCCTCTGCATTTATTCTTCTGTCACAGCATGGTCAGGGCTTTCCAGCCACCAGGGGTTTGGGACAATACAACCACATTGAGAAAGGTTCTTCTTTCTTCTGTTTTCCCAGGGAAACTCTTCATGAGACTTGAGGTTTTTGGGGTTTTAAATACTGAGTTTCTATTCCTATAATTTGCTTCGAAGTATTGCTTCTCCCAGCACAAGTCTCACATGGAGAAGCATCTGGTCCTCTGTTATTCCCAGCACTGCAGAGAAAGAAGTCACCATAAAGCAATCCGAGTTTTATTGATTTTATGAATTTGTCCCAAGAGCTACCAATTACGAACTCCAAGAATAACATCTGAGGGGAATGAAAACCACACTGAAAAAAAAAAAAAAGAAAATATCCACTAAAAATCCATTCCACTCCAATTTCCATGGGAAACCTTATTTCTCATCGACTTCTCAAGCTGCTAAGAATGGCTGTTCTAATCTGGGTGTCAAGCCTGGATGTTGGGGTTTAAAACTGAGTAGGAGATTCCCTTTCCCAGGACAGCAAACTTTGGGCAAAGTCTTCAACGACTGTCAGAGCCTGAGAATTTTATTTGGATGAGGATGCAGCTTGAAGTTCTGTTCTTCTAAGCCACAGAAATTGCAAAGATTCACCATTATATGAACAGCAAAGATACTTCCCTGTCATGGCTGAGCACAGAGGGAAACATAAAGAACCGAAATCTGACTAATTTAACAGATTTAATGGTCCTGCAGAACATTGACCAACAGGCAGGTCACAGCTGAGGTGGTGCTGCCTCACTGTTAACACACCTATGAGTTATTCCTGTTAAATTTGTCAAATGCTGGAGGGAAAATCCAACAGCTCCTGCCAGGGGACAGCAGCCAGGCAGGAGACATCAGATGGATGCAAAGGGAAGCAGTGCAGTGACGAACACGCTGTGTCCAGCCAGGAGCAATCCCTGCACCATCCAAGGGCAGGTTCTTGCTGGCTGATGAAGCTCCTTTGATAGATTTGTTTCACCCCCGAATGGCTCCACATCCTCTACACCACAACCCACACGTGCCTGGGAACAAAGCTCAGCACTGCCCTTCTCTCTGCTTTTCAGAGCAGCCCTGCTGAAAACAGGCACCACGCACCCTCAGGCAGTGACCTGCTCTCAGGATCCCTCCCAGAGCATCCCTCCCCGCTGTGTCCTTGTCCCTGCCTCACCCCAGCGAGGCTGTTCTGCCATGCAGCAGGATGGGAACAGCCCTGTCCCACAGCAGCCCCGGGTCCAGGGTCACCCTCCACCCATCCATCCCTTCCACCCGCTTTACCTGCACTCTAAGTGACACCCTGTGGCTGGCAGGAGGAACGGCGGGTGGCCATCCCTCGGTGACACTGTCCCCGAGGTTCTGTGACAACAAACAGAGGCTGGAACCCCCCGAGTCACAGAGAACCTCAGGTGTTCCACGAGTGGGGAGAACGGCCCCGTTCCACCTTCGCGGTTGCATCTCAGCCTCCCACAGCTTGTCGGGATGGAAAATGGGTCATAAGGCACAATAAAACAAGAAATCCCACATCCACGAGAGAGTGCCCACACTGGATGTAGCTGGGTGGGATTTTTCCTCTCGTTTTGATATGGTCAGACGAGGATTTGTAATATATTTAATTCTTCCCTTCCCCATCTGCTCCCGAGCCATTCCCTCTTCCTCCCCGGGCTCCAGAAGCACACGATTTTGCAAGTATCATCTAATTCCTAACTTGTGGAAAGAAATGGACTTCAGTCCATCTGTTTGCCAGCTGGAAGTCACTGCCAGCTCAGACAACAGCAAGTTCCAGAGAGGTGGATGGGGCAGCTGCCTTAGGGAAAGAAAGATTCACAAAGAAGCCTCCAAAATCATGGGGGCAACCGTGTGTTTGCTGACCCTCCCGAAGGACCAAGGTTAGGAGCCCTCCCAAGATGTGCCATTGCTCAGGTCTGACTGACTTTGGTGAAGAACCAGGAAGGTTTGGTGCAGAATGGCAGCTCCAGTTCCAGTTCTGGTAAAGTTTGCCTCAAAAGCCAAGCCTAAACTGAAGAGAACCCAAATCAATTACAACAAGACCACAGCAAAGCCACCTCATAACTCATTAGCAAAGAACAAAAGTACAAATCAGTGTTTAATTGGCTGGAGAAAAGGTCCTTGAATGTTGACTGAAGTAACATTAACAATCTCCTCATTTTACTACATGCAATTAACTTGTGTTCTGTGCTCAATGAAGAAATCACACGTTTCACACGATGACTGTAGTGGGAGGAAAAAAAATGGATTCTTTTCATTCCTCCTTGTAAATATTTTTTCCAACACTCCAACATTCCAATATTTTTTCTTCCAAACTGCAAAATCAGAGCCATCTCATACCACAAATTATCCTTCACAAAGGAAAGAAGAAAAAGAAGAAAAACTTGAGGGGAACCAAGTGAAGCCTCTCCCATCTGTGCACGACTGAAATCCAGAGCCTCCCACTGTATTTGGGGAAGATGTGTGTATTTGTGTATTTGTGTTTCTCTTGCAAAACCACCCAAGAGAAAAATGCACAAAAATGGTTGAAATCTTAATCTGGATATGGAGCAACTGGAGACAAGCTGACCTAATCAGCTGAAGATTTGATCTCCTCAGAGAGAACCTTTACGAGCTTAAAAATTATGTTTTATTTCCTCCCCCAGAATTCCAATTCTGGACTTCTTTTTTTTCCACTGCCGTGTTTGTTTGATTTCTCATCAGTCTCCTTCCTTCAACTTTCATGTACTCTTGACTTCCTAGCTGAAAATACTGTGTTTTATCCCCCAGGACGGCTAATACATGGCTACTGCAAGGCTGCAGACATTTTTTAACCAAAAAAAAAAAAAGTCTTTTTCTAGTGACACCATAACTAAAATTGGCTACAAAACATTTATTTTTATCCCAAATCCCCTGTCATTAAACAGTGGGACAAAAGCCTTCTGGATATCTAACAAGGTTACAGAAGACAGATGAGGTGAGAGTAGTTTTAGTGTTTCAAAGTAATTTTTTTGAGTCTGGAAACACACATGCATGCCCATGATGGGCATTTTCTTTCTCTTCAGTAAGGATGAAAGGTCACCAGAATTTAAGTGTTCTCTTTTACAGCAGGACTCTGCTTTCAAAAACGCAGCCTTTAGAAATCAAGCCAGAAAAACCTCTGGGGAACAAGGAAGTCATGTGAATGTGATCAACAGAAGTGGTCAAGACACCAAAATACATGAGATAAAACACAAGTGAAAATGTTAATTGAGCCTCTAGGCCAGCCACTTGTAAAAGTGCTCATTTCTGCAATTATCAGGACAGGGCTTGCCCACAAAACACGAACAAGACTCGGAGACCAATGATTTCCTAGCGAGGCTCATGTTTTATATGCAGGCTGGGGCCACATCTCCACAAGAACTTTGAACAACAATTAATCAGAAGGCAAAGCAGCAAAGGTTAGATCTCCATAAAAGAATGGGGTTTTAACCTGTGAAAATGAGCTCTTTTAAAAATTGAATCATCCCTTTAAACCCTTTCAAGAGAGAGGAAATGCAAACCAGAAGAGCTATTAATTCACTTCTTTACCCTTCCCTCAGCACATAAAAGATTTTATTTCTCTGTGTTCAAGATGAGACAACCATGAACTGCAGGAATTTTTCTCTTAGCCCTGCTAACAGGTACAGCTGTGATCTGTGTGCCAGGGGCTCCTTCTCCCATCCACAGGAGCAAGAGCCCCGTTGCTAAGCCACCAACCCTCTCCACAGCATTCCCACCAGGCAGCTGGTTGTAGGGCCAAGGAAAAGGTGGTGCACACCCCTCAGAAGGAGGAGGAACCAAGACCCCATCAGGGCAAGGTTAGCAGTGATTACGTGCCCGTTTTCAGCAGCACAGCCCCTGGAGAAGGTGAGGAGGATGCTTTTAGTGATACCCCAAACACTCCTGTGAAGTGGCTATTTCAGTCAAAGAGCTTCCCTTCCCTCGGAGAGAGGGGGATCTGCAGGCAAGGAGCTGGAGTTACAGAGGCCCTTTGTTCCTGTTGATCACAAAAGCAGTTTGATCTCAATCCCCAGGTGTGGGATCAGTTCAGCACAACACACACAGGGATGAATTTGGCTGCTGAACACGGCCATTGGATCATTTGTCACTGAGCATCTGCAGCACCTGTGTGGCCTGGGAGAGAAAACACAAACCTGCAACAAAGCTGGGCCCTCTGAAACAGGAACAAAATTCCCCTGGGCATATCAAACAGCACTACTGCTTCTGCAGGGGCTGCTGAGCTGAGCTGCACATTTAGGCTGAGCTCAGAAACTCCCCAGGCTTCACTCCTTCTGTCAATCAGAGCTCCACTGACTTGTATTAGAGCTTAAATACTTAAATTAGCTGTTGATATTACTTGGAAACACCTAGATTTGTGTGGGTTTGATCTGCAAGAGCTTCTAAATGCCTCCAGCTCCTGCCTGCAGCCAGCCCAGAGCAAAGCGAGCAGCCCGTGATGGACGGGTGTCACCACAGAGCACCCCCTGCCACACCAGGTGTTTGAGACAAACTCAAACCAGACAGTGGAGGCGACAAAAGGCAGCACTTTTTGTCCATCAGATGAACATTTAACCCTGGATTTTCCCCTTGCACAGGGAAACCTGTAGGGGAAGTGTTAATGTAGCCACACTTTAGCCTGTAACATGCTCCAAGTACGTGCTTGCACGACTGCTTTTTAGCAAGCAGCAAAACCAGACTCATTACAGGCCATTTGCTGAATTAATCAAGCTTCAGGATATCCTAATAAGTGAATTAATACGTTTCCTAAAACAAGATTAAAAGCTTCACACTGTCAAAGCATAAACACATCTAGAGGGCAGCAATGATATTGTAATTTTTTGCTAAATATAGAACCTGAGCAGAGACAAGTGCACAGTCACACACTGCACCAACACAGACTTTTTTTTTTCCGTTTCTTTTCATTTTCTTTCCCCTTCGAGAATAATACTTAAGCTTTGGGACAAAATTGCCAAGGTTTAAGTGGATGGCATAATTTTCAGATCCTTGGTCAAAGAGCATTTTGCCTATATTCACAAATCACACTGCAGGGTAACCACAGCATGATTTGTCAACGTGACTTCATTTCCCAAAAAAGAGGGACGAAAAAACCCCGACAAGTCACCAAAATAACGAAGTGTCAGGGATGAAAAAGCCTCACAGTCTGACAGACTTTGTTTTACGGATGCAGCTGAAACTTATCTGAGTCACTCAGCAGCTCCCAGGAGACACAGAGAAACACAGACCCAGGCACAGAATCACCACGGGAATTTCTTGCAGTTAGGATGGAAATATTTTATGCAAACAGTTTATTCTAGCGTGGCAAACAGGAGGGGAGTTTCTTAAGCACAAGGTCTTATTCTTAAGGGTTTGGGGTTTTTTGCCTCAAATGCTTTTTCATTAGATTTGCTGGCATTGGCAGGGTTTTACAGCCTTCCCCACCCGAGTTAGAGTGAACATCAGAGCGTGAGAGGCGACAAGATGGACACAAAGCAGGGGAGCTGCATCCAAAGCCTTTGCTGAGCTGATCTGTGCAGGAACCTACCTGTCTGATTTTGTCTTGAATTCCATCCCTACATGCACAGAGATTACACTGAGGTGCAGAAATAGCCCCATGAGTACCAAAAGTTGGCCATGGATCAGTGTCTTGTGCTTCTCTGAGTTTTTCAGAAGCTTTCCACACAGTTTGGGCACTTCCCAGTCTGGATTTGCCACTGTCTACAAGGCAAAAGCTTTCCTTGACAGGGAATGCTTCTGGGGTCATTCCCTCCAGCTGATGAGCTGCTTTTAGGGAATTGGTGGGAAATTGGAATCTTTGCAAGCCTGATTTCTAAAACTGAAAAAGAAATCACTGAAACCGATCCAGAACTTTTACACGCTTTCAAATGATAAATATACTCACAGATATACAAAATACACTCACAGATATACAAAATCAATGCAAAGATAAGCTGTAGTTCCTAAAAGGTGGCAGCTCAAGAACATGGGATACCTGACAGTGTAATAAACAGCTCAGTTACAACCTAGAGCTGGATAAGCTCTCAGTAGAAGAAAAGCAATGCAAGGTGCTTTTTTTAAATTGGTCTGATTTTGCTCTCCAAAAAAAAAAAAATCAGTATAATATAACAAACCATCATTTCTCCCTCTGCCTCATCAAAATGCAAAACAAAATAGAACAAAACTACATGTCCTAGGCTGAAATCTTATGTTGATTCAAGCCTTCTCCTATCAGACCTTCATTTTGAGCTGCATTATTCACCTCTGAGATCTGCAAGATCCATTTCCCATTCTTTAATCAGTTGCCTGTGCTTATTTTATCATCTGCACGGGGAACACAGCCGAGGTTTTCAGCACAATGAGCCTCATCACAAATGAGGCAGCCCACAAACCAACTTGGGGAAATCATGCAAGTGGTCAGAATGTGTCAGTACTTGGTTTTCCCAAATTCTGGACGTGTTCTGCACACATTTGAAAATTATATTTTTCAAATGCCAAAAGAGATTGCACCTGTGTATTCAAACCTTAACCTGCTGTCCTACTGCTTTCCAAGCTTTAATCACTTATCTGCTATTTCCCAAGAGGCTACTGATTGCAGAAGTTGATCAGATTTTGGTATAATCCTTCCCTCTGTTTTCTGCACTACGGCTTGGAGAAACTACAAGATCAGCATGGAACTATCTAAGATCAGCTGGAGGTAGCTACTCACATTTTACATTGAAAGGAGAAAAATATCCATTTCTTCAGAAAATAATGCTTCAGCCTTTCACTAATATATTTCCATCAATCTTTAATTTGATAACCATGCCATTGTTTTAAGAGCAGAGAATTTAAGAACTCTTATTAGCACTGCAATACAAGCATCAGCCACCAGTGAGAAGGAGAGGAGCAGGGAAGAACTTTGAATCAGGTCATTGATGACTTAGTGAAAGCATCAACAGAGTTTATAAAAACCAAACTGGTGCATTCAGTATTTTTTTTTCTTCTATACACAGAAAAAACATTTAAATTCTCTCCACTGTGTTTGTGACAGGAATCAGTCATAATGCCTTTTTTTTTTTTTTTTGCTTCCTTTCCTCCTGTCTATTGGAGAAACAAAAATCAGGCGATAAAAATACTGACATTCCCCACTAAAAAGAAAGAAAGGGAAAGGAAAAAAAAAAGGCAAAATTCTTTCAGGATCCATTCTGATACACTTGCTCTTGTCTGAGCTGCCCTTAATTCTCAGAAATTTTCCTCTGGTCTCAACTGAGACTTGTCCAAGTAGTGAACTACCTGCTGTAATCAAAGCCAGCATCGCCCAGCCCATTCCAGATTCCCTCCTGTTTTACTGCAAAGAGCCCAGGGCTGAGCTCAGAGGGCTTTAGGATGATTTTGCAGTTCTCTGAGGCAACCTTTTACTCCGCTCCAAGTCTGGGGTAACAGAAGCTGGTCCCTAAGAACAACCCTGGCAGAGGACTTTGTTTCACAGAGCAAATGCACCAAACTTTTGGCCAGTTATCTGATCGTGACACCCAGAGCTGGGAAAGACTAAATTCACTTTCTACAAGTTAAAAAATAAGATCTGAAACATCAGGGTGCTTCTTTTACGGGACTTAGGGAGAGTGCTGGCCCCACAAAATTAACACTACCTGCAAATTAGACCACCAACACCCAAGCAACAGTTCAGAGTGAAACATGGAATGGAATTATCCCTACAGCCAAAACCCCACTGAAAAAATGAGTGGCAAACAAGTGGCTGCACATATTTGGAACGAGCATGTTTAAACACTCTTAATGAAAGGTCCAAAGAGTATTGACAGATAAGCAAAAGGAAATGAGTGCCTGGGTCCCACAGCCTGAATAACATATTTGGGGTGAGTCATCGTGATTGTTTACCTCGAAGAATAAAGCATCCACGAGATTTCTAAGGAGCCCCCATGCTCCCTTGCTTTGAATATTATTTGCCTCCTAATTTCCTCTCCCGTCTCCCTGGCTGAGCTGATGCAGCTCCAGCCTCAGCAGCCAGTCCCTGATGAAGTTGCTACAACAGATTCCAGACCTCAGCCTTCTTTCTGTTTGTGAGATACAACTCCCAGCACGGTTTGAACCCCTGCTCACACAGCCAGCCTGGAAAAGGGACCGGCCTTTCAAAATACACTTTTTAGGTGCTAGGGCTGAGTATTTCACCAGCCAAAGGATCTTTAATTATCCAGGTGGCTGAAGCACCGCTACAAACGCACGGAGCTGTACGTAGCACAAACACACAAAGCACAACATCCCCTCCTCAGACTGCAGGGGATATTTTCTGCCCAGATCTCCCAAAATGTACTTCAGCAAAGAGGAAACAGTGTCCACAAGTCTGCGCTTTTGAGAAATCTACATAATTCCAGGCAAGAATTTTGAATATACAGGCTGGAATGTGGAGGAAATGTTGATTCCCAAGCAAGCAATTTTTTTCCTTTTATTGTTGTATTTTTTTTCCTTAATGGAAATATATTTTGGGTGTCCCCAAGTGCCTTCTGAACACGAGATCTGCGGGAGAAGGCAAAGAGTTTGTACTTACTCGTGGTGTTGTATTTGATCCCATTGAAGAACTCCGGGCAGGGTCTCTCCACGAGTTCCCCCGCGGAGGTTCTGGGCCAGCAGGTCCCGATCTGATCCGTGGTGGCATTGCAGTACGGACCTGGGGTTAACAAAAACGAGACAGAAAGGGAAGAAGAAGCAGTTGAGAAAGCACAAAAGCCCCACACTTTGCATCACAAAACAAACCGAATCTCAGCACTTCCAAAGCTTTCCCCGAGCCCTGCACCAGGTAACATTTCCTACCATCAAAGCCCAGGAAAGGGATAGAGGAACTCTCTAAAAAAGTCTCGTGCAAACGGTCCAGGAGGCTGCAGTTCACATCAAATTCTTCTAAGATGAACTGAGAGATGGTCACATCCATTATTCCCCTTGGGACAGCTGGACTGGATCAGGCTCCTTCACCCCTTTCTGGTTGTTTTGGGGTTTTTTTTTTTTTGTCCCTTCTTCTTTTTCCCTTTCTGGAGCCAAAGGAGCATCAAGCTGCGGGCACCCTGCGGTCTCGCGTGTGCGAGTCTCTCCTGCTCGCAGCGTGCTGGCAACTTGGCTGAGAGTCTGCGTCTGTCTGTGCGGTTCAGCCCTCCGAGCTCTTCTTCCCTTTAAATCCAGCGGCTCGGGAGCCAATGGGATCGGGCTGAGCCCGGAGAGAGGGGCTCACGTCTCCTCGGTGTCCCTGGGCTCGCAGATGCCGCCTCACTTTGCCAGACCGCTGTGCTGCTGCATCTCCTCCCTCTGCCTCTCCCTCTCCCTCCCTCTCTCTGACACACACAGAGGCAGTTTTATTGTCAGCCCCAGGGATGAGCACTTTTGCAAAAAAATACTCGCTGCAAATTAAAGCCAGGGAGAACAGGAAAAGCCATCAGAGGAATAGAACTCCTCGGGTTTTTCGTGCAGCAAAGCAATTCCTGCCTTTGCTGCGCGGAGCTGAGGATGAGCGGGGATGCTCGGGCAGGGAGGGGGAAGGAGGGAGCCGGTCCAGGAGCTGCAGTGCTGGATGCTGTGCAGGCCTTGAGAAAGAAGAGAAATAATAAAAGCTGGGATGAAGGAGATGATCTGATAGAAGAGAGGGCGTTGGAATAAGGGAATCTGGAGGAATCATAGAATCACAGAAGATTTGGGTTGGAAGGGACCTTAAAGATCATCCAGTTCCTACCCTGCTACCTTGGGCAGGGACATTTTCCAACAGACCAGATTGCTCCAATCCCTGTCCAGTCTGGTCTGGGATAAAGAAATCTGCAATAATGACCCACAGAAGAGGCAGAGTGGGGAGAGCAGGGAAGGGTTGGGAACCCAGCCTGGGAGAAGGCACAGAGGGAACACAACCTTCAGCCCCTCACACAGATAGGATGGGGTGGACAGAAGAGCAGGGCAAGGCACAGAGAGCTGTGAAGCAAAGGATGGATCATTCAGGGGACAAGGAAGAAAAGAAACGCCCCTCTCGTTTTCCAGTGGTGGGAGAGAGCAAGGTTTTCAGAAAGGATGAGCACCCAGGAGCAAGAGGAGGAACCTCTGAACAAGGAAACCTTGGTGTGGGGAGAGAGGGAAGGGCACGGGGCTTGATGAATGAGGTCAGTGTGGGACAGGATGAGAACGGTCTGGTGAAGGGGAAGGAGAAGTTTGGAAGGAGCTGCCCAGAAGGTAGGTCATAATAAAATCAAAGCTCAGTAGAGGGGGAACTGGGTGAAGTTCTGCACTCTGGGACGTGCTGGAGAGCAGCTCAGACCTCACCAGCCTTTCTGACTTGCTACATCAGGCTATGAGGAAATCCCTAGAAAAAAGTGTCGCTAAGGAGGATCATTTGTGATCACAGATTCAGAAGAATTTTGGGAAGCAAACAGAAAACTGACTTGTAAGACCACGATCAGTAGATATGGAAGGGGCAGAGAGGAATGCAGAAACAGAAGGCAAGGACAGCAAAGAAGCTCTGACAGACGGGAATGGATCCCGAAATGAAATATTTACACTCTGTTCACAGCTTTAGATTGGACAAGGTGCTTACACTGAGCTCAAAGGAGTGGTACAGGACTTCCTATAACATCTGTCTCCCACCCTGCAAAGGCCTGGACTTTCCCTTTATTCATATTTAAGATTGAAGGGATTTATTCTTTGCTTTTGAAGGACCGAAAGAATTGTGGCGTCCAAAGAGAAGAAAAAGAAGAAAATAACTGGGTTAGAACAACAAATAAATTAACAACATGCACTGAGGAGAGAACTAGCCAGGATGTTATTTTGCCATCTGGGAATCTGGAGATTTTTTAACATTTTCAGATTGCAATGGCAGAGAGGGGAGGAGTGCCACTGTGGTTTTGGGACAAGTATTTTTATTTGAAATATGTAAAAACCCACAAGAATAACAAGTGCACAAACTCTCTAGACGCTGTGGTATTCTGAGGCAAGTGAATGCATCTCTCTGCTTCTCTCTCTGAAGCCTTGATCTCCCTCCCAAGTCAATGTTCCCAAAACTGCAGCCCTTCTTGAGACATCTCAATTCAACACATTAACCCTTGCCAACACCACCAGATCTCTTTGTCCCGTGCACCTCTAACCCCAAAAAGCAGGAGAGAAAATTTTTTTAGCATCAGCCATGTAACGTGCCCACCACCAGCCTACTGGCTGGCTTTGAACAGGGCTTTGAGGAGATAAACCCTTTTTCTTGAGCTTCCTAGAGCAAGGGATAAAGGGTGCTCTAAACCTTCTTTTCTCCTTCCTGGCAGTGCAGTGGAGCTCATAAAATTCCTTTTTGTTCCTCAAGCAGAGCCTCTCAGTGGCGGCTTTGAGACCTCACAGGACAACATCTGAAGGTGCCCAGTGGCACCACCGAGCCCAGTGGCCACTCCCACACAGGCAGGACTGAGCAGTCAGCAGGACACTGGTCCAGGATGTTGTAAGATTATTTTTTTTTCTGCTTCTGCTGCCTCTCTGCAGGAGAAAAATCACACAGCCTGGCCAAAAGTCTTCATTTCTCACCTACTGTCTGCCCTGTCTATTTTTTCACACTGTTTGTTCAGCACACTGGAGTCAAAATCCTGGTTGGAGGCTTTGGGCATTGGAGTTTCCTGAATTTTTTGAGGAATGCATCACTTCGTAAATTGCAAAAAAGAATGACAGTTTCAAAAAAAAGTAACTACTTTTAAATTTGGTAAATGTTTCACGTTCCTAAACGCTGCCCTGTGTTTTCCAGCATAAACACTTGAAGATTTTTCAAATGATTCAAATATTACCGACTTGAACACTAAGCTGGATTTCATTTCAATTCTGTTCTTTATAGTGGTTAACACCTGAAACAATAGCCCTGAATTAAACTAAATATTTTTTCAAGATTAGGAGAATGATTTCTTCATTTAAGTGAGAAGAGCTAGCAAATCTTCTAAACTGATTTCCGTATTTTCAGTTCAAACTTTAGCAAACCAGAAGCAGTACGTATTGTACAGATAATCCTATCATGTTCCATATATTTAATAATCAAACCCCCTGCCCCCCACTTAAAAATAAATATAGAGGAGATGAAGGAATTGTTGAGGAGTAAGTCTGAATGAATGAGTAATTTATTGTTCCTTAGTCCACAAATCAGCACCATTTTTTAATAATCCCAGTTCTACTGTAACTTCTTGATGAAAAACTAGTTTTGCAGCTATCCCTGGGTACAATTAACCATTTCGTCAAAGTTTCCCTCTGACTGGATCTAGTCAAACCCTGACTGTGGCAGTTTGACTCATTTGATGTGAAAAGGGTGTTCTTTATGCAAGAAGCAAATTCAATTAAATGAAAGATTGACAGAAATATGCAGCTGCTGACACTGATGCTTCTCTGCTGGTGCCATGGTGCACATGACACAAATCAGACCTTGCCAGGCAGCAGGCAGCAGAGATCTGCCTTAGAAATTCCTCAGTATGCCAAGAAAGCTGGGATTTAGTGCTTGGCAGGCAGAAAAACTTTGCCAGCTTCAAAGTGGGCTTGTGCTGCTATTCACTGGTTGGTTTGGGTGCATGTGCAAGGTTCTGGAAGAGAACAAGACAGACACAGAGCTCAGCAAGACCCTTTTAAGAGGACATATTAAAAGGTCACCTACAGTTCTTCTGGGAAAGGAACGAGCTCTGCTCATAAATGGCAATGGAAACCTCTGTATGGCAGCCCTCACACCACTGTCACACAGCTGCTTTCTTCATCTACAACCCACTCCAAGCCACAGCTGATGGAATTAGCCAGAGCACAGCTTTGAGTTTGCCCCACTAGCAGTGAGTAACAAGGATGAGCTGTGCTTATCCATCAACACCAAAGCTCTACGCAAACCCAAGCAGCCACTGTGTGTGTTTGAGAACGGTGGAAGGAGCTCCAGAACCCTCTGGCTGCTCCTCAGACACTCAGTCTACACAAAATCAAGAGACCACTGTGTATTTCAAGACCCAGGATGAGTATTGGGGTGAAGAAAAAAAGGAAAAAGGAAAAAAAAAGAGAGCACCAGTTCTCTCCTCATTTCCCCTCTTCAGAGGAAGAAAAGCTGCTGTATTCAGCCTCCCTCTCCCACTACAGGGAGTTTTATCACTCGTCTTCTCTACTTGTCAATGTGAAGAGCTCCTGCTCTCCAGGCACAGCACTCACCCCTCTGCTCTGCTTTGTAACACAAGGCTCAGGGCAGGAAATGCCCATCATCCATGGAACAACCTGGTGACACCTAAGTCCTCTGAACCTCAGTGCCAGCAGCTTTCAGGAGTTTTACCTCATCAATGTGGAAGTGTCACACAGGGTCACGGTCCCCGTGCTGGCTCTTTAGGTCTCTTCCTCCTAACCCAGGTGTACATATCCACATCCATGCTCATCATCTAATGCATAAACTGGTCTGTTAGCTCAGTCACGGATCTGTTACTTCTAAATGTGAGGGTTTCAAATGGCACAGTAAATTTGTTCTCATCTCCTTTTTCTCTCTAAAACATGTCCCCCAGTAATCCTGTATTATTGCAATGCCCTTCCAGCATCCAACTTTCAAGTTACTGGGACTCTTCACCTTGGTAAGGAATGCATGATTTGGAGGAAGGTACAAATTTACCAAAGTGGCTTCTGGGCCACAAAGCTCAAGGCCCTCCCTCTCAACCTGCACTGCAAAACTGCTCTGACTGCACTTTTCAAATGCAGGGACAACATGACCATGATCTGGTAGAATAGTTATCTTCCCATTTCAGGTATGTAAAGGCATTTTTCAGAGTGGGAGGATGTTCAGACCACAGGGAGCAAGGTAATTCAAGCAGCAAGAGATTGAGCACAACTTAAAGCTCTCCACAGACAGCTCTAGAACTGCCATGGGAATGTCATAGATGGCTGATTTCTCTGCCACATCACACTATGGCTCCTCACAATGAATTTCACTCTGCTACAGGAGTAGACTGCTAGAGACAACCCCTTCTCAAACTGAGGACTACACTTTTAATCAAAATCTGGTCCTTTCTGCATGTACTTGAGACCTACACTGAATGTGCAGAGTTGAAATTTGCTGTACGTGGAGAGGAAGATCAGACATAGATAAATAAAGATCTTTGTTTCAGCTGATCAAGTCATTTGTTAGAAACAGGAGACATCCTTTATTGCTAGAAATGAAGTATGACTCTACTGAGCAAAGATAAAATTAATAAATGCAGGTCTGTGGTGATGAATCTTTGCAGCTTCATTGATGCTGGAAAATATTTACAGGGGGAGTAAAAAGATCCAACAGCATAAATAATAAACAGCTTGTAGCCATTTATTATCTATGCTGTCGAATCAATATATTTCAATATAACATCAATATATTTCTTTTGGCACATTAATACACTTGTCATTCTCTTCAGCTATAAAACCTGCACGAGTGAATCATGTTACGTGAGACAAATGATGAGACACTGCAGGGAGATTACAAGAACACAAAACACACAAAAGAACCAACCTTGACATATTAATAAACTGCCAAAGTTATTTTTCTCGAAGCGAGCAGTTCCAGATGAATGTGCAGAACATCACCTGCTGCATAAGAGCACAGCAGCATTCCAGAACAACTCTTGATTTTATACACGGTCAAATTCAGAGTCAGTGCTTCACAGGCACACAAGAACACAAAGGAACCCATTTGATTTATTTATCTACACCTGGCAATGGCCTGGTGCTCTGTTTACAGCATAAGCACAAAAAATAGAAAAAACAAAGGGGAGTTAAGTCCCATCTGAACAAATGATGACCATGATGATGTGGATCATTAGTCCCACTCTTTCTGTTATGGACAATGGGACCACTGCCAAATAAGATGCAAAGATTCAGGGGTCTTGCTCTGTTCTCCCCCTCACAACACATCAGCCACAAAATTCCTCGTGGCTTAATTCAGGATATGCCAAACTTTTGCTCTCCCTGCCTACCACTCTGCTTTGTTGTGCTGCCTTTCAGTGCATGCTGGGAGGATCTGAGGAGCCGTCCCATGCATAAGCTGGGAGGATGTACAGAAATAAAAGGCACCAAAACGTTCAGAAGCCAATCCCTCATTTCCTCTGGAAGCTCACAGGCACTGCACGGTGACTGATTTTGAAACACCAGGTAGCTCAGAAAGCAGAAAGAGAGAGAAATAACACATGACCACGCTGCCCAGTATCCCAGCTCTGAAAACAACCCAGATCAGATGCCACCAACAAAACCAGCCTGCTCCAGACTGCCATGATCTAATCAGTACGGCTTCCTAAGGAACTTTAGCAGAAGAAGTAAGAGAATTAATCCTTTGGGGTCTGGGCCCTGCCTTCATGGCCCAGCACACATGGTAGCTACAGTGTCGTGACTCCCAGTTTTAAACCATCCAACTCATATTTGCTTGGTGTTTTTTTGGGGAGCACCATCAGTCTGACTTTGGGACCGTGGGCTCATGGCTTCTGCACTCCTTTGGGCCCCAACCAAGTGAAAAAATCAAGGACTTGTAACAGATTGAAGCACTGTAGAGTTGCCAGCTCCGAAGATTGCTCTGACTCTCTGCTTTCCATGAGCTATCAAAGCTGCCATTATAGGCAAGAAGGATCTAGACTTTGATTCAACAGCCCAAAAGTGTTTGACCTGCAGGATGTGAGGTACTCCAGCATATCTGGAATAGCCACACAAGGCTGGCAGAGAAACTCAGGACCTTGGGAAGATCCATCCCTTCTGAAGCAGCAGCCACAGGGCAAACATTTTGTCCTCAGGCATCTCAAATGTTCTGGGACACCTGTGGATATTAGACTGGGCAAAAACTGGGCCTCTCATAAAAGGGAAGAATTCTACCAGCAGCATGTCACAGGGAATCTTTCACTATTACTACTTAGGCTTTACTCTATGTAGTAGATTTTCATTCCTTGGGCTACCTAACTTAAATCCTTCATAAATGTGGGAAAGCGGCTAAAACACAAAGAGCAGCACAAGCAGTAGCCTTGCAGAGCAACTGAAGTTTTCCTGACAATTTCCCCCCCTTGGTTGAACTGTTATGTTTATAACATCTTCAGAAAGGGAGCAAATTTTGGACACATCGCAACTCTTACGGTGTCCCCAGTGCAACTGTTTCCAGAAATGCCAATTAACTGAGGTGTGCAGCCAACAGAAAAAAATAAGAACTTCTGCAATGAGATTCACCTGATGAGATTGATTTTGTCCCCAGCTCTGACCAATTTCCTGAGTAGATCTTTGCTGTCTGCAAGAGGAACCAACTTGGATTGATGTAAATGTCTGCATTAATCAGATTAATCCCATTCCAGATGCCCCGAACAAAGACCCAAATTGTTTGCTGACCTCTTCCCCACTGGCCCACCTCATCTCCCTGGAGTGTTTGGTAACTGTACTCCCATGACTTTGGGCCTGTCATTGCATGGAAGAGCAAACAAAAGTGCTTTAAATTAAACACATCAGGAATAAATATGAGAAGAAAAACGTCCTGTCAGGACAGGACTATCACAATGCCGACAGCATTATGTTTAGAGATTCCGTGCCTTAGATTTAATGTAATTATTTACCAGAGGAAATCAATACAACACAAACACTGCATAATAGATTTGCATCTCTCTGCCAGCCACCTGATTATTGTGAGGACCCTGGGACACTCAGCAAACACCAGAGAAAATGGCTGGAAATGAAGTGGAAGGAATCCTGAGCAGAATAATGACTTGGAGAATTGAGACAGTGGTTCTCAAACACATCATTTTCAACAGACAGTGGGGAGGATCCAGTCACACCAGACACCAGCTGGAATGATTAGGCATGAAAACGGATTATCATAATATTATTATGGCCATGATAACTGAGGAAAAGGAATGTAATAAATGCCTGATGTGTGATTTTCAAACTGCTACTGCATGTTTGAAGCCCCAGAAGAACAGAGTGGATGTCAGAACATTAATTCTGTTGCAACAGTTTGTGCCTGTGTCTGGAATCAGTGACCTCAGATAATTTTGGATACTTCCTGGGATAAAAAATCCCTCTACTCCTCTCTAGATCTCCTCCCTAGCTTAGCTCACTACTCTTTGATGCTTTTACCACCAGGGCCAGTATTTCTGATTCTGCAGCACAGGGTACCTCAGGTCTTGCACAGTTTAGGTTATCTGAGAGGTCCAGAGAGGCAGAGGGATTCATCTCACCTAATTCCAGCCAACCTAAAATTTGGGTGTCTAGACTAAACCAGGTTCTCTAACAGTCTCCAGGAAAATGGCCACTTTCAGAGAAGGATGATTCATTTAATTTGGAGAGAAATACCTTCTTCAAATTTACAACTCTTAGATATTCTACTCAGTAAGATGTTATTCACCCCAAGATACATTTGTACTTTGCCAACACATCACATGTCTGAGATGGGTATTGGAGTTTTATTGACATGTCAGGCAGAAATTGAAAACTAGGACTTTATTGCTGCTTTGAAATGCACACATATTTGTTCAAATACTGTGTTTTCCTTTGAATTTTATTAATCTTGTATAAAGCTTAGAGAACCTTGTTATTCTAAATCATACATTTTGAGCAACCTGTAAATTGTCTGTGTCCATTTTATGGCTAAGAACTTTCACAGTAAGTATAACCCTTGGAAAACAGTTTAAAGCCTCAAAATCCAATTTTTTTCTGTTCTCATCAAGCCTTTGGATATGCAGATCTCAATCTATAACTGCTTACATCAGCATTGCTTACAGTGGATTTTTACAAAAGCCATGGATCAATCTACGAGAATTGAAAGCAAAACAGTTGAAAATTGAAATAAGCACCAACATTGAAACAGATTTATTTCAGCGTAGATGTAAAACATGGGTAAATATCATCAAGTAGCTGATGATGGGATAGATATTTTAATAACAGGTGCAGCAACAAATTAATCCTGGGAAGTGTGGCACTCCCAATCTGCTTGACAGCACAGCTGGGTTTCTTTCCCCACGATGTGTTAATGTGTTTTTTTATTTGGAAAACTGCACGTCTCACCCCAATGAATATTAAAGAATGAGTTTGGGGAAAACATGTAACATTCTGATTGAACATTTTGTCACTCACATGCTCTCACACTCAACTGCAAAGGGAAGATAACAACAACTTATTGCTAAGTGAGTGCTGCTTCTCTTCTGGACTCATCAATCTCCTCGTTAACCTTCCAAAATCTCCCTCCACCCCTCAGAGTGCCCATCCATGGCATTGCTAACTGCCAGTTATCACAAGCAGATGTCAAAATCTGTCATTAATGTCTGGGAAAAAAGATTATTTTTCAGCATTTCTTCCCTTTCCCAGTTAATAAGATCATCAGAATCATCATTTACAGCAAAATTTCAGATAACAAGCACCTGGTCATCACAGCTTTACCTTTGGGGGCTACGAAACGAAGAAATAATAATTATTCATTTTCTTTCGAAGAGATTTTTTTTGGCAGTTATTGCATTCTGAATGCTAAAAATTGCTTTTGTGAGGACCAAGTTCTTTTCATTTTCAATTCCTGTAAAGTTATTAGATACAAAAGCTATTATTTTATCTCTCAAGTTTATCCCCTTCACGCAAATAGCCCTTTTTTCAGACGGAAATAATGAAGGAATACACACTTATTACTTCACTCACAGAGTTTCTCAGGTGCTGTGGAATTCCTCTGGGTCAAAGGACTAATGTAAGCAGGGTACAAGTCATCCCTAACAGGGTTGGAAGTTCCTACCTGTGAAATATGCAGCAGGTATTTCTGCCCCTGGTTTCTAGGCTGGTCTGGCTCTCCGCCAGAGCTCATCCCTTTCCCTCGGCCACTGGAGGGCTCTCCTAATTCTTCATTACTGCAAAGGAACCGGCTGATGGAGTACAGAAACATTGCAAAAGAAAACCTGCTCGTGGTTACCTGAATGCAAAACCAGCAGCTATCAAAACAGGGAGAGTTCGCCGGTTCATCCGGAGATCCACGTGTGGAAAAAGATGCATTTTACTGCCCTGCCTTTGGCAGCCAAAAATGTTGCTACGGTATGAGATGAATTTCCCTGAAGAGAAAATTTCCTTTTCCACAGAGGTTTATCACCTGCACAAGAGATTGTGGGTTTGAGATGGCCAGCAGTGTTTGCCTTCATCACCCATTCCTCCCCACGCCGCATCGTTTCACTCCGAAACCGCTGCACAACTCGATTCCTTTTTCATCTAAGTGTGATTTCAGCCCTCTGCCAGCTCATTTCTAACTTATTTCCCACCTCAATACCAATTTCCCGGGCTGGTTCAATTTGCTCTTGATGGATCAATCATCTTTATCCCTTTCATATTAGTGCTGCTCCTGTGGAAAGAGGAGATTGTTTAAGGTTTCCCATTTCCCTGTGGGAAGGGGGATGTTCTGTCCACACTGCTGTGAGTACCTGCAGGTTATTGCCAAATGAAAATTTCTGACTGTTCCTTTTTCCCCTGCTTCTTTTTGATGAGAAGGACTGACTTAGTTGAACCTAAATTGTTTTGTGGAAACAGAACGATTTTTTCTATCTTTTCTTAAGGCCATGTCGAGTACCAAAATAAAAGACAGGTAGCTTTGATCAGGCCAGAATAACAAGGTGGGATGAACTTTCCCCTGTGATGAAGCAAAGGCAGCTGGAGAGCTCTGTTTCACTCAGTTTTTCCCTTCACCTCTGTCACTCACAGCTCACCCAGACTCTCAGGTATATCCTGAATCCAACTCAATTTTGTCCCTACCAGCTAGGGAGGGATGTGGATTTTGCCATTATCCTGGTATGGCTTCTCTGACTTACTTAGAGTATTTTTAATTCTAAGTGAGATATAAGCCAGCCAGCCCATCAGGCATGGCAGAAAATACTTTATTTTCCATGAATTAGAAGTAGCTTTGAATAAAAAACCCTGGCTGTGGTCATTTTATCCCAAATCCTTTGAGATAGCCTAACACAGATAGAAAAAATACCAGTGATAATGGACAAATGGATTTTCTTGGCCTCTGTGACTCTACTTCTGTCTTTGAATATAAAATTAGCTAGAGTTGGGCTGAAACATCCTAGGGGTCATTTAAATTACACCTTAATTATTTAGTCTGAATTGTACTGGATTTTTAGTTTGCCAGGTTACAGAAAATGTAGACAGAAGAACAAAGGTGTCAAATTTTGAGCTGGAATTTACATCAGTTTCCCAGATTTTTTTTCAAATCTGCAGCTTCCCAAATGAAATAAATGGTTGGGATCCTTAAATTTTAGATGTTGATAAGTGTTCAAGGCCAGGTTGGACCTGTTGGAGACCTGATTGAACACTTGCAATTTCCTTGAAGTGGAGCCTGAGATGTCTGACTTAACTGTGGTTGTCTACAATATGTACATTAAACTTTCTTAAGCTGAATTCTTTTTCCACCTCTATTTTTTATTTTATATATTTTGATTTATTTATATATTTGATTTATTTATACACATTATTATTATTATTATTATTATTATTATTACTACTACTACTACTACTACTACTACTACTACTACTACTACTACTACTACTATTATGGCATTGGAACCAGATGAACTTTATGGTTCCTTGCAACCCACTCTATGATTCTGAGCAAAGGTTATTCCTCCAACACAGTCCTGTGAGTATAACATTAAAATTCCACTCTCCACAGAAATCAATAGCTGAATGTTCCCCTACACCAAGAAAGCCATGGTTTCATTTGAAATAATTGATTATTTTATGGAGATGAAAGAACAGCCCAATTTACCCTCTTAAGATAAAAAAATAATCCTCTCTTTATAAGAAAATTCTGAGAATAAGAAGCAATTTATGGCTTTTAGAAGAAAACACCGCCCCTCTTCAGAAGAATTACACTGGTTTTTATGGATTATGTTCCCTAAAAGGCTTTGCTGGAGGCAAAACCTGCAGAAAATATAAACCAAGCAGTCCATAAAAAATGGATAGATGGGCACTGCTCATGCCAGCCCTCCTCTGAGTTGCAGCTGATGTGGCTGGGATCATTTGTCTCAGTTTATGGTCTGCAGAAGAGCTGCCAGGGGCAGAGAACTCTCCAGCTTCCCTTAAAAGTCAAGAGGGATCCACTGAGTGAAGTCAGTGGACTCTCTCTGGGATGATTTCTGTGACCATAAAGGAGACACTTAAATTGGATCAGATAAATTGTCCCCTAAAAGTGTCCCCTTCTCGCCATTAACAATAAAGACAACCTGGGCTGACCTGCTCCCTGGGACATGTCTGTGCTATAAACGCCTGAACTGAGGGACAGGAATTCCATCTGTAGGGAACATACAGCTGAAATCAGGCCTGGGAGATCTTTCCTGTAAAGACAGCCTCAGTTTGTGCAGAGCTGAATGCTTCCACTGAGGTTTTGCTTTGGCTTTTGGTTTTTGTGCAATTTTCTGTGATAATCTTTATGGTGGCTATGGAGGAATCCTGTTCCTAACCATGGTGTCCTGCATCCAGATCTGGAATCCCCAGCACAGGAAGGACATGGAGCTGTTGGAGGGAGTGCAGAGGAGGCACCAAAGTGATCAGAGGGATGGAACAGCTCTGCTGTGAGGAGAGGCCGAGAGAATTGGGATTGCTCAGCCTGGAAAAGAGACACTTCAGGGTGACCCAAGTCACCTTCCAGGGCCTGGAGCAGCCAACAAGAAAGATGGAGAGAGACAATTTACAAAGGCCTGGAGTGACAGGACAAGGGGGAATGGCTTCAAACTGCCAGAGAGAAGATTTAGATTGGGTATTAGGAAGAAATTGTTCCCTGTGAGGGTTTGGAGGGCCTGGCACAGGTTGCCCAGAGAAGATGTGACTGCCCCTGGATCCCTGGAAGTGTCCAAGGCCAGGTTGGACAGGGCTTGGAGCAACCTGGGACAGTGGAAGGTGTCCCTGCCCATGGCAGGGGGTGGAACTAAATTGTCTTTAAGATCCTTTCCAACCCAGACCATTCTAGGACCCTACAATTTCTTTTTACCAACCAATAGCACCAACTAAGAGGAAATGAAGAAATAATTAGAAATAATGAGCTGTGTCTTATAACTGCACCTGCTGACTTCACAAATCCATGGTCTGTGTTCAAGCATGTGGGAGGCTGTAACAACCAACCAGCTAAGCAACAGCACTACAACAGCCCATTTCGCCCCATTTTCTGGACCCAGTAGGAGTTGAACTGCTCAGGACTAAGAACTCAACATTGCCAGGTTCCTACAAAGCACTCCAAAAATACCCAGCTACTGCAAAGTGCTGAGTTTGGGGATTTTCTGCTGAGTATCTTCCATGTGCATAGCAAAGAGATCTTAATTTTTCAGCATTTACACGTTAATCCAGCCCATCAGTTTGGGACTGATGTAATTTTAAGAGCAGCAGTTAAGAGAAGAAAAATCTCATTGAAGCACATCCTTTCCAGAATAAATACAAAGGGAAGGAAGGAGGAAAACAAGCAAGTATAAACTCTTACTGTTTAAAGGATAAAATTCTCCTCCATTCTGATTATGTTGAGCTCTGCAGTGTTTATCCCAAGAGACTTGCTGATCTGGTTTAGCTTCTAGATCCTATCCTAATGAGAAAATGAATCCTAACAATAAAAGAATGATTTATAACCACGAGACAGATTTGGAGTTTCCATCCCTGAGATTAGAAGTGCCCCAGAAAATGAGAACTCATTGGTCTCCTAAACACTTTCATTAATGGGCTGAAACAGTAAAAACAAAGGAAAACCTATTAAAATAGAAAGCAGCTGGGGATCTATGAATGCAGAGTTTACATGGATTTGCAGAGAACCAGGTATAGAAAATTAAGGTTTCCAAGACAGAGCTGGTGACGTTCCAGCAAGGAATACAAATGCCTTCATGAATGAATTTATTTCATCCTGTGATTCGCTCCTAAGAGGAGCCATCCCTCAGGAGATGCCTGTTTCTGTATGCTGACTGTAAATCAGTAAAGACCAGTGGCTGGTTCTGAGACAGGCAGACACCTGGGTGACCTGGCCCTCTCCAGGAGGACAAAATATTTAAATTGAAGCATGAACAGGTCAGAAACAGCATCTGCATCCTTTTTATCCTTGCTCCATTGCCTGCAGGCCGTTCCCTTGCCTTTGGACATGAGGTGTCCTCCTCTCCCCGCTGCAGCAACACAACCAACCCTCAGGTTATCGCCTTCTCTTGGGGTGACTTTATGATGCTGTACCCCCTATCGCCTGCTGTATGCCAGACATGAATCCTGTGCCTTTCTGTGCCTTTAAACTGGGTCCAGGAGAGAAGGGAGAGACGCCGAGCGAGTTCTTCAGAGCAGTTTGTGCTCAAGGACACCCACGCTCCCCTGCGTTCCTGCTGCTACAGAGCCGAGGAAAGAACTTCCCTGCTTTTCCCCAGCTTTTGGCTCCTTTTTTCCAGGAGAGAGATGGAGAGTTAAACCTCTTTGCTCTTTAGCTAGCCTGCTAGCTGAGGCAAGAAGGTTTTTTTTCCCGGGACTGTGTTTTTTTCCTCTTCTTCTGGAACTGTTCAGCAACACCAGAACATGACCAGGAGGCTTCACACTGTGGCCCAAAGGGGCCCACGCCGAACCCCAGCTCTGGAGAGGGCAGAGCCACACCCACAGAAAGGACTCTGAATCTTCACAGGTCTTCTCCACAGCGAGAGGTTTTATTATTTAACATTATTCATTCTTTTTGGTGCCTGCGTGCAACTTGCTTGTTAAATAATAGGGGTTTTTTTTCACTTTCCTCCGAGAAAAATTCTTTCCGAACCTGGTGGGGAAGGGGCTGCTGAAATCTGCCTTCTCTTAGAGGATACGTTCATTTCGGACATTTTCCTCCAAATTTGTCTCAAACCAGGACAACACCTGACTCAAATTGTCCCTCTCGCTGCTGACAAAATGGTTTTTTGAAATGTTTTCAAAGAATTCTGCCTGCACTTTAACAACCATTCCAGTTCTCAGGAGCCAGAAGGCTGAATAGCCCCTTCCTTTGTGTTTCTGAGCTACGTAATCTACACCAAAACGTGCTGATGACACACAAAAAATGGTGTCTTTTCAGCATTAGATTCCTTCATTATGAATCACCAAAAATGGTCTTCAGTGGCACACAAATTGTGGAAGCAGAAGCCCACAGCAATAGAAAATAAATGTTATTTGCCAAGTAGCAAGTGATAGGACAAGAGGAAATGGCCTCAAGATGCACCAGGAGAGGCTGAGATTGGATATTAGGAAAAAATTCCTCATCAAAAGGGTTGCAAGCATTGGGACAGGCTGCCCAGGGAAGAGGTGGAGTCACTGTGTAGATGTGGCACTTGGGGACATGGTTCAGGGCTGGGCTTGGCAGTGCTGGGATTATGGCTGGATTTGATGATTGTAAAGGTCTTTCCCACCCAAATGATTCCAATAATTTTAGGATCATTCTTAGAAATGCATTTGCTGCTTTCCCTAATTGGACTCCTGTTGTTCAGAACAGCAATTTACAATTGCTGAATTTACAATTCAGTTTATGAGAAAAGCATGCAAAAATGCAAGCCAAGGGCTATGAAATGTTGATAATACCTTAATTGCACTAAAATGAATGTAAGCAGCGAACAGGCCAATAAAAAAGAGGGGTAGAATTATTCTCTCCTAATTTTAGGCATCCACAGTGGAGAGTGAGTTTTATCTTCATTATTTTAGAGTGTGGAAATGTCTGAATTTACTCAGACAAGCCTCTAACTTTCTAATCATTTTCTAATCATTTTCTAATCATTTTCTGATTAGAAACAACGTAAAAAAAATTGATTTTAAGGCCACTTTTTCATTTATGGATTTAATATTATTTTTTTCCATAGATGGATTTTCCAGGCATGTAAAATTTTTCCCCTTGTTAAAGGAAAACATTCCACTTACGGAAATCAAGATTTTTATTTTTTTTTTTTAATCTCCAGCAGTAATTGTTGAAAATGAAACACATTCCTAAATCTGTATGATTTGGAGTTTCCTAAAGGTAAAAATTGGTTTACTCTCACTTAGACAACTACTAGCAGCCAGAAGTATTAAGCTTTTAAGTAGATTTTTTTTTTTTAAAGTTTGCTTTTGCCTATGGGAAATTTTATATTATCATTGCCTTAAGAATTTGTGTTGGAAATTCCTAAAGAAAAGAACAGCAAACGCTCTGGCTGTAATTGTATTTAGTGCTTGGGAATCCCTCAGTACGTCAGGGGAACCAAAAGAAAACTTTGGTTGGAATATCCCATGGCAACTGCTTCTGCATTAAGTCTCAAACCACTGAGCTTGTGCAGAAATGGCAGCAGAAGAAAACCTTAAAAAGTCCCTGATGCCCGTCCATTCCCTGATCTTCAGAGCAAAGCCCACCTCTAGATCCTGCTCCACCACATCTCCAGCACCCCCATCTTTCCAACAGCCCTGAAGGCTCTGTAAAATGAATAAGGACGTCTAGAAATCTGCAACAAGACGTAGGGGAGGACCTGAGGGTCCAAAAAGGAGGATGGAGTGAGAGATGGACGTCTTGTATCTCAGGAGTCTGGGAAGGAGCAGGAAAAAAGTGGAGAGAGAGTAGAGGAAAAGTCTGGAGGAGAAAGACATGCACTCATCTGTTCCCCAGCTGCTCAGCCCCTCCCCATCCAGTGGAATTTCCAAATGAGCACTGAATCTTTACTGTCTCAGGAACGGGGTATAGAAGGTGAAGGAAAACACTGACTCAGACTGCACTGACACGAGGAGAAATAAAAAAAAGAGCTTCGGAATGCAGCACTTCTGCTGCTTATTCACGGACACCCTGAGAGATTCCAGGAGGAGAAGTGCCGGATAGACCCAAGGCTGTCATGGTAACAAGGTTAGCAGCACTTCTGTCACACATTAAACCCTGTAACTGCGTGTGCTGAGGTGTTTGGGCAAATTCTCTTTGAGGTAAAGCCCACAGCTGACCCCCTCCTGGGCTTTGTGCCAGAATATTCTGCAACAGTTCAGTGGGGTCTGCCAGGACCCAAGTGACTCAACAGCTTTCTTTAACTCACTTGGACTGGGTTGCAGTTTTCCTTGTCAGGTTTGATCACGTGTTTGAGACTTTCCAGCTACTGCTCAGATCACACAAAGGCCAGACACGCTCATGTGAGACTTTTGCCTTGCCCACATCCTTATTCTCTTCCATAACGGCCTTGTCCACCTTGACCATTAATTAATTAAGCAAATATATTTACCCAATAAACACACCCACAGCCAGGGCAATCCAGAGCATCCACCATTAACATTTCCATATCAATAACCAGCTGTATCCATGGCACAGATAAAGAGGACAGATGTTTTTATAATGTTGATCCCCTCACCCTTGCTCCACAAAAACCTTTTAAATCCCATCTTTTGTATGGCATAAAGGTGTTTCTACAGCAGAGAACTCGCCAACCACTGTCAATGTCATAACATTTATATCCTATTTTCTCCACATCAAAATATGTAAGTGACACATTTCATACAGGAAGAGAGTGGTTATTAGAGCAAGGGGCAGAGAGACAGGAATTTCAAACCCAGCTCCAGCTAATGCTGGGATGTTGGAGAAGTTATCTCCATTGCCCTTAGCTGAGCTTCCAATAGTCACTGAATTGTTCACTGGGAACACCTCAGCACGCCCTTCTCCAGAATCATTATTTCTATTCCCTGGAATTTCACACCAGCCACCAAAAATCCTAATGGAATCCATTCTTTTAGCATGGATTATAACTATGAACTTCAACTTTGGGGCCTTCAGCATTTCTGAGGAAGATCAAATGAAGATATCAACGCTTAAGAGATGCAGCTAAAAGCAAGAGCAGTTGCATCAATCAATTAGAAAGCTCGCAGGTTGGGTGTGGGCTTGCCAGGCTACCATGGAATATTTAAAACTTTTGCAATGCAAAAATGTCAGCTGCTTGCTTTTAATTGCTCTGGGTTCAGTCCCAACCAAGTACTGCAGGCAGCCTGCAGAGCGAGAACCCCTCAAGTTCTGATATTCCTCTGGTGATTGGCTTTGAATTCTTGGCAAGTCATTTCATTTTTCATCTTTCACCATACATAGAACAGAGCTAAAAATATCCACCCCTCAGCTTCCAAGGATTCTGCTTTGGCTATGAGTTTTTAAAATTTTAAACTATAGAAAGTTAACCAGAACAAAGTATTTCTGTTTGTTGTAACACGGGAAGCAAGAGATAACTGCAAAATTGTGGACTTAAAATAAGCCACCACAGTCAGGTCTCCTGCAGTGAGATAAAGAGTTACAAAGTGCTCTGAAATCTGCAATGCAGATCAAAAATCGAGTATTCTTGGCTTGTTCCATCTGTGGACTATGGGACTGCAGAAAAACAAGGTAATGGATACCATGTAATGCTGCATAGATTTTTCCTTTACTGTGTGTCTTCCCCAATCAAACATACACGTTTATTTCATTATCTTCTGGATTTTGATAAAATTCTGATGATTATAACAGAAAAATAGAAGACAGAACAATTTTTACTGTGCATGTTTCAACTGCTGCCCCTGAGCTCTCTGTCTCCCTGTTGAAAATGGTCATAAAATTTTATCCTCCAGGCTGGTGAAATAATAGCCAAAAATTTAATAACATGTATAGCTACATTAATTTTCATTGTCATCTTGTAAAAAATGATTGCCTTTTTAAAAAGTACATCTACTAGGTGAATTTCTATATCACTTATCTCAGAGATTCGTAGCACAACAAGCCATTTTATAGCAACCTAAAAAACTGTAATTTTTTTCTGCTAATAAGAATTTTACGTTTGGATCTGAGGAGGTTTCGTAAGAAATGAAGCAAAAGAAGAACAGTGATCCACGAAAACAATGTGAGAGAACACCAGCCACATCTGAGTGAACTGGGCACTCACCCAAGCAGAAGTGACAAGCACTTTAGGTGGCAACTGTGGCATTAAAATAGCGTTTCCCTCCTCTAAAACTCCAGACTTTTAAAACCTCTAGGAATAACAGGGGAAAAAATATTGGTGAGCATCCTGCATAAATAAATGCATAAATTGAGTTTATTTATCCATGAAGAAAATGGAGATCTGTGCAAAGCTTTAAATTAACTCAAACAAGAGAACAGATATATTTTTCTGGAGAGAAGACAATAAAAAATACCAGTGATACTCCTAAATCCTAGAACTAGGACATTTACCCAATGGTTACTGGAAGGACAGTTTCAGCATAATGACACTCTTGATTTCTAAAATATTGAGATATCAATATATATTTATATGTGTATATTTTTATACATATAGGGGTATAGGTACATTTAACAACCCACAAGAAATTGCTCAGATAAGAAGCCACCCATCTCAGTCAGAAATCTTGTGTTTAGCTGATACAAATTTCAAAGACCTGATGCCCACTGAGGTGTGGCTCCACACTGAGGATTCATCTAAAGATTTCACACCCTCGTTCACAGGGATGAACTCGCCAGCACTCTCCTTGAACAGATTAACAACAAAATTGCAAATACATCTCACTTCTGATATTAACTCTTTCCCCTTTATTTACACAGAAGGCAGCAAGTAATAGTCTCCCACCTGCTGTGGAATTACCTCAGGGATACTTTCAAAGAAAGAGCAGGTTCTTAGGGGAATGATTAATTTCCTGTAACTCTGGATATTGCAAAGTAGGCATCTACAGCTGAGCGGGCCTTAGGCTGCCTCTAAACTCAATAAGTAAGAAAAATAGGCTTGTTTAAAAATACCAGAGCAGCCCTTTTTGGTTCTGCCTGAGGGTCTACCTACTGCATCTTCCAGTCTCCAGCAGTGGGTATCTAGGGAACAACACAGAGATAGGAGATACATGAACACTCCCAGCATCCATGTTCATCCCAGAGGATTTCCTGCACAGGACCAGGTTTCTCTGGTGTGGTGGCCCCCGTGTATTTCACAGTGACAGCAGGAAAGAGATCAGCTTCTAAATGCTTGGCCTGATGTATCAGGGACACCTGCACAGGGTAGAGAGTCCAGAGGGTGAGGAGGGAGCCTTGAAATCAGACTCCTGTTCCACATCAGTGGAGCTGAGACACCACCATTTCATACCCTTAGCAATCTATTTCTCATTTGTGTCACCTCTTAGCTCCTGGTATGTGCAGCTTGAAATACCTGCATCCATAAACAATCCTTTTGTCTGACCACTTACACCCAGCAGTACCACGACAAAGAGAATGAATCTGCTACAAATAAAGATGCACACAGGGGGTGAAGTGTTGAACAGTTCAGGTCCAAGTGGCTTACATAAACCACGTTAACATTTTCCATTATCTCTTTCTTGTACAGCAGTGTCCACCCTCTGACAGTTTAATGAGTAAGATGAATGCCTGGAGGAAAAAAAAAACCCGACCTCATAGCTCTTATTTGGTAATGGAATAAGAAAGCTGAGCAGTATAGAGCTGCAGCTTTTCAGGTTGCTTTGCATTTTGACAAGCTTTAGTGCTTAACTATTTTTGTGCACATGGGACAACAGGCTGCCCAGGGAAGTGGCTGAGTCACCAGCCTGGAGATATTTAAAAGGTGTAGATGTGGCACTTGGGGACAGGGTTTAGTGGTGGAATGGGCAGTGCTGGGTTAAGGGCTGGACTCAGTGATTTTAAAGGTCTTTACTAACTCAGACAACTCTATTATTCTATGGTTCTATGACTATACAAGAAGATGCTCTCATCTCGGGGTTGAAGGCCAAGGCAAATTAATTCCCTGCATAACAAGAGTTTACTCCTAAAAGTACAACCAAGTGATGCAACTCAGAGTTAAACAAAGAGCTTCCAGCTACAACTTTACAGCAGGTGATTTCTTCAAGCTGAATCTCTGATCCATTTTCTGTGTTCAAATTCTAGTCCAAGGTAGGCCAGAACAGCACCTGCAAGTATGGAGCAGCCTTTCACTTTCTCTTCCTCAAACCAGCCACTGCTGGATTCTCAGACAGCTTTGGGCACATCTTGAAGACACCAAGAACAGGCGGTGGAAGGTCACCCTCTTTTTTTGCTGTCGGTAGTTGCCAGTGAAGAAAGGCAGCACCTCCAGATACCATTTTACACACAGAGGCCTAAGACACACAGAGTTCACCCTCACAGAGAAATGGATGGAGCTCAGCCTCACCTTGGTCTGGCTCTGTGGTGAATCTGGCTCTGAGTGTGGCTCAGGACACCCCTCCAAAAGAAGCATGGAAACATCCACGTTGTCCAAAGCAGGGAGACCACGACTGTGTGTCAACAAGAGCACATCTAGAGGCCCATTCCTAACCTGGAGAGCCAACTCAGACATGGGTTCATGAGCTCTTGGGCATTTTATTGGAATTAGAAACAACAAAAAAAAAATTTGTTTATTCCACCCAATCTCTCCCATTTCCTAATAACACTTATCCTGCAGCACTGTAGATGTTGGACATTCTCTGAACCACCCATCCTTCAGAACAGTGCAGACTGCAGTACCACTGGTGGGCTTACTCTTAGATTGGCCACAGCGTTATTTCAACGCTTGGAGGGCTCATCATCCCCCAAACCCAGAGAGAAATGCTGATTTAAAGGACAGGGGGTGTTTTCATTTAGGAGCAGACACACTGACACAATTCTGTGTGAACAGAAAAGGCATGTGATCTGTTCTGTGGAAGTCAACAAAATGAGAGGTTCTACAGCATGTATTATCATCTATCAAGTGTGCAAAAAAAAGGTATCTAATTTAGAAACCACATTCAGCAAATGGTGTTTATTGTACTGACTGCATAAATTCAAAGATTTAAGTGCATTTGATGGAGTGGGGCATTGTTAACAGTCACTACTGAGGGTCTGCTGGGAACACACCAGGCAGAATTCACAGAGCCAGGACTGAGGTGTGCCACTCTTCTGAAATATGAAAGAAATCTCAGTGGTATATTCCCAGGGTGTTTACATTCCTGTATAATGTAAAATCCAAGGGCAGGTTACTTCCTCTGGTGCTTTACTGAGGTTCTGCATCTTTCCATGGGATCAAGACACTGGAGCAACTTCTTGCTGAAACATGTTTCATGCTGAGCATTTTACAGCCTCCTTTACACAGCTTAAAGCTTTGTTGTAAATTTGGAAGAACTCATCAGCCTCTGGACACCTAGGATAAATGTGGGAACCTTTAGATATGTTTATCTAACTCATCCATAAATCATTTACCCCAAAAATAAACCCCCATACCCCAAACCCCTCATAAATATTTTGTTTCTACAGCAAATGTAGAACGTAGATGTCGTGCGTAGGGACATGATTTGGTGGTGGACCTGGAGGTGTTATCTTAATGGTTGGACTGAATGATCCTAAGGGCCTTTTCCAACCTAAATCACAAAATAATTTGATTTGGAGGGGACCCACAAGGATCATCGAGTCCAGCTCTTAAGTGAATGACCCATACAGGGATCAAACCCAGAACCCTGGCATTATTAAATCATCCTATTACTCTAATAATCCTCTCTAGTGGACCACAGAACTTGTTGGACTGTCTACAGTTTCCTAATACACAAGAGATTTTCCATATCCTCAATTTGGAACTGCACCAGACTTTAAAAAATGCAACTTTTTAAATTATAAGGGCAGTAACACAATTTGTTCAACAGCACCCAGCGTTGTCAGCTTTATTTTGGGAAGCACAAGCAAGCAGAGCCAAACTGCCTGGTATGTCATTTGGGGCAGTGGGAAAGTAAACCAGCATCATCACCTCTATTTAAACAGTGCTGTTGCAACCTCTGAAAATAGGAAGAGCTGGGAAGGTTGCTGGTGTCCAGCTCAAGTGATGATCATGCAGACAGCAGTGTCTGAGGTTATCTTTATGACTGGGTGCTGTGGATGTGACCCTGTCCCCCAGGCAGCTGCAGGAGCAGCGTGGGAAGCCACAGCCAGCAGGCTGACGCCAAGGGAGTGAAAGCATATGTGAAAATAAATAGCCCATCCAAGTCTCATCCTAAATGGGACTGCTCATTGATGTGACCTGCTGGGAAAAGCAGAAGGGAAGCAGCGAGAACTGCTGCCATGCCATTACTCTGGAGGGATATTTAGGGATGTAATGATGCCAGACTTCTGTTTCCAAGAAACAAATAGTGTGATGTACAGAAATAAATAACCCCCGGAGCAGAGGGGGCCTCACCTTCGCAGTTCGGGATGGAAAGAGAGTTATCAAATATGCTTGTGGGTCATAAAACCTTCATCCACTAAAAGGATGATTGATTCGAGAATGATTGATTCAAGAATGATTGAAACTGATTATCTAAGACTAACAAATCAGCCAAGAGAAACACTATTCATACATTCCCAGTTTTGTGCTTCTGTAAATGCTGGAGGAGCCTCTAGTATAAAACACTGTCCCAGCAGCTGGGGAAATGGTGGCACTCTCCAAGTGATGTCAGGTTAGCTGGAGACTTGATGAGCATCTTTGATGAGCTGTGGATCCATCCCTGGGATCCATCCCTGGATACATTCCTCCCACACCCATCAACACTTCCCTTAAATCACAGCTTCCCCAGAGACTTGAGGACACAACACAGGAGTAGTGTAAGCCTGAATTTGTGCAAGTGGAATCCTGCACCACTCAGAATCAGGATGTTTACCCCATTTCTGTGAGACAACAGCCTTTCACTACAAACTGACCAGAATGAGGGCAAGGAACCAACCCCCACCTCAAGAGGATCCAGTCACCAGGAGGAACAAAACATTTTTCCTTTCAGTGCATCCCAGGACTTCCTGAAATGAAATGCATGACATCTAATTTACTGCCTCTCCTTTACTGGATTTTCTGAATACACCTAAACACCATAAATGCAAACTGCAACCTTCAAAGTGACTGAAGGGGAAGACAGAGAACAAAAACAGAGAATGTAATTCTTTTACTGATACAGCATTGGCCATCCACGTGCTGGTTTATTTTTTTGGACAAAATTCCTGTTTTCAGATGATCGTCTTTTGACAAGGTCTTAAAGATTGTGTGGTCAAATGGATCAATGGAACAAACATGGGGATCAAAAGATTTCCATGCAGATCAAAATTAAGTAGGATCAGATGTAACCCGAGACTTGCAGTCTCTTGTGGAACCCCCTAAAATGGGAAAGTCAAGGGATGTGAAGGGAATAATGCAAAAACACATGGAATGTCAGTGTGAACTGAGGACCCCCGTTCTCTAAGTTCCTATAAAAATTCAAGTTATAACTCAGTGCCTGTGTCATACAGATATATAGAATTACAGCCACCTGCTCGTCCTGGATATTGCTGTAATTCAGACAGGAGATTACAACATCAGAAACATCTTCAGCTGAGTCACCTAAAAAAAAATAAATTCTGCCATTTCAACCAATTCCTCTTATATATGAAGGCAAAGTAACAATTAAATCAAATTTTTCTTCAGGTTCACAAACACAAACACACATCCCCACCTGGACTGGTGCATTTCCCCCATCCCCCAGCTCTCCTCTGGATTTCTCTATGATCCCAGGAATTCCTGCTAGGCCGTGGCCTTTGTGAAATGAGTTTGGTGGTAAAGTGTTCCTTGATCCCATACCAAGGACTTTTGTGTGGCCAAGGTAGGAGTGGTGACCATGTTGGGTGGGGAATGACAGTGGGAATATTCAGTTGTTCCCTGACAGCCTTGGAACATTCCGTACCTTCATTGTTACTGGAATTTTAAAAATTACCTGCCCAGATTGTGGCCAGGATGGAAAGTTAGATACCTACAGCAATGTTTGCCATCTTGGCTCTGTGATTGACTACTGCAGTTGTAATAAATTCTATTAACTCCCTCTGTAAATGTTAAATTTGTCAGTGATTAAGGGCTGCTAAAAAATCTTGTGATCCACCTAAAAACTGTGAACAAACCTCAGACTGCTGCTGGTTCAGAAGCTGTGTAAAAATTCCATCTGTGCTGAATTGGTGTTTTTACAACATCCTATGGAGATCACCTTTTGCTGGTATGTTTGATGGTGGTGCTTTAGGTGATGCTAATTAATTACATGTGTAATTCTTTAGATATAAACCATTGACCAGGTCTGAGACTAAGACTGGACTGAGCTGCACCTAAGCTCTATCAATGGTTTAACAACCAAGGGGGGTCTGCTCTGACCCTCGTGACTCAACAGGACAGTCCCTCTTACCCTTCTGCATTTTCCATCTCTGTGTAAATCCTTCTATCTCAATTCTAACCCGATTTTCCTTTGTGTGTTTCATCCATGTGAAAAGTGATGGAGTGACCTTGACACTGAACTTTGCTAACTCTCACTTTTTACAAATTCATGCTAAACATACTTTTGCTAATGGCTTTGATGAATCACTTCTTTAACGACCTAAACCACTCACTGACAACACCATCAAGCTCAGGAACTGAATCCAAGCAATCCTGAAGGTGCTCTCCAGGGATTTTTCAAGGAAACGATGCCCAAATGAGAAAATGAATTACGTTGCCTTCCAACTCTGAAAAAGTATTTCTTGGTTTAAATTGCTTCGGAATGAATTTACAATGTCATTCCCTCAGCCATTCTGTGAATTTACCCATGCATTACATTCTCAAAAGCATTTTATGCCATCTGTTTGGGATACTTAGTTTGAACATATTTGGGGGGTGAAATTAGTAATTATAAGAGGAGGAAATTAACATATTGGACTAATTAACAGCATCTTCTGGAAAAGAAACAGGGAAGATAACGAATTACAAAGCTTAATGTTTACTGTTCTCCCAGCTAAATAAAGATTGTTCAATATGGCTCTCCTTGGGTTTCTTTTCTTGATTTTTTTTTTTCCCTTCTAAAACATGGTATCTGCACTGTGTCAAGGAACAGCAGCCAGAGAAAAGACTCAGACACTGGAGGTTCTGTGGTCTGGTGCTCTCCACCCTTGCTGCTGAATGGATCTCACCAATGCCCCTGTGTGACACAGCCTTGTCATTACCAGGGTTCAAAATGAGGGATGTAACACAGCTCACCTCATCTGGGACATTGAAATATTAGAGCAGACGCAGTCACAGGAGCTCGTTGTCCTTGGATCCCAATAAAGAAAATGCATTTCATTTCTGCTCCATTTTAGGTTTTAATTTAGGATGAAATCGTGCTTTGGTCTTTAACTATACCAACCAGAGCTTTACTGACCATGAAGAGCTGATAATTACATTGCAGACCTCCATTTTTAATGAGCAGGCTCATAGCTGAATAGTCCAGACTGTGTGGAAGATCCAGTCCTCATGGAGCACAAAACCAACATGTAAGGGTTAGAACCACCATGTTCTTGTTGATGATCCACCACACTGAGAAAAGAACATTGGTCCATGCTAAGCAAAAAAGTGAATTTTTGTCCCTAGGATGCCCCTAAGTTCACCTCATGCTTATGCCTGAGGCTGATCATGGAGGAGATTCAGGGTTTACTATATTTATATATATTTGATTTATTATGTGTATAAACCCACTCTCAAAGCACAGTACAGATTCACAGGATTTTGAGTTATCATAGGAAGGTTTGTTCTAAAAAAGCTGCAGGTTGGACTGACTCTATAAAAATCAACTTCCATTAATTTCGGAGCATTGCTTTACCTCTGATCAGTGATACCTCACAACGACAGTGGGATAGAAGAGAGGCTTCTGTGGCTTCTCCCTTCCCTTTTCCCATTAAAATTCTGTTCCAGTAGCCCCACTCCACTGGAGAAGATGCCCTGTGTTCATGCATCGTGTAAACAGCCCAGAAAATTATATTTTGTCAACAACTGAAAAATAAATTGTTTGCTGACTTCTAAGACAGCCTGACATGAAATCTATTTTTTTTTTTTCTAAAATAATAGCTCTGCACAAGGAAAAACACTTAATGGATAAATGGCAAGTTTTACAATAATATTTACAAACACATTCAAAGGGCAAAGAACACCTAAAAGAAAGGTCCAAATGTAGAACCTCATTTATCTCCCCTTTGTTTCCAGCTACGGAATGGAATAGATGGTCAGGAAATTGATATAAACAAATCTGCTCCATGAGGCAGAGCTGCTCCCTGGAACACAATGGCACAAGGGGCAGAGCTTGGGCCAGATTCATAATCCAGGTCAACACACCCATTTATATGCAAACTGAGAGGAGGTTAAGGCACCACAACTTTCACGCTTCAGTCTGATATCCAGATCAGCTTATTGTCCTTAAGGAATTGATAAAGTCAGAATAAAACACCATTGATCTGACGTATTTTACTGAAAGATTTTTAATTCCCTGAGCTTCGTTTCCTTTGCCATTTCCCAGGGCTGGAGAACTGGCTGAATGATAATACCTACATTATATTTTAAACTCCTCCCTCCGTGAAGACTCACCAGGGGGAAAAAAAAATGAAGTGGAAGGGAAGAAATTTAATTTTTCCCCCAGAAACACCACTCGTTGCAGCAAACACCCCCCAAAAAAAGGTGAAGAGGAGTGGCTCTGAGTGTGCTTCTCCCACTTCTGAAGCAAAGCTGGATCCAGTTTCACATCTCTTAGAGCATTGCTTTTGTGCTGGTGTATTTTAGCCAAGAGTCAAGTGCTTTGCCCTTGCTTCTAAAAAGTGGTCTGGATAAATGGGTAAGACACTTCAACTGTACCAATCTTCAACTATCATCTCAGCCAGTAAGTACAGCTAATTCAACAGATTAAACTATGAGAAGGGGCTGTCATTAGTTCCCCTGAAGTTCTCCCCAGGTGTGTAAAATTCCAAGTTCTCTGTCCTTGTCACACCACTGCACATTGTCACCAAGGAAAAGCCAAGGCTGGAGACACTGTGTTTATCTCAGCAGGGAAAGATGTTCCTGGAGCAAGGACACTTTGAAAACGGATCCTCCAGTAACAAGAAGCCACCAAGAAATGGGGGAACAAATACCTGTGACATTGGTGCGGGCTGACAAAGCTTCGCAGTACTTTTCCAGCAGCACAGACAAGGGCAGGTTCACAGAGGATTCACAGTGCAGAACTATCTGGATAAACAGAAAGAAACCAAGCAGGTAAAGCAGCAGCCTAGACCAGATTTTCTCATTCATGAGTACAACAACCCTCAGCACTCTCAGAGCAGTTCCCATTCATGATTTATTCAGGTACAGACACCCCCTGACATAGAAGGTTTGTGGTTATACGTGCTCAGCTCCAGGACATCACATGGAATTCATCTGACTAATGCAGGCAACTGCAAATTAACCACCTCTTCTGGATCTCTTCTTGTGGGAGCTGCTGAATACCTTTAACAAAGCTCAGGATCCACTTTGTCTCACCTAAAAGTAGACGCCTGAAATAGCAGAGCTGAACCACATCCCAATAAAGCTCAGGTGCAGAGTTTTTTCAGTGAACTTTTAATTGGTAAGTGGGTGCTAAAGATCCTTGAACAACCAAGAAAGACAGCAATTGGCAAAGGGGAGTTCAGAGGACTTGAGGAAGGTGTTTTCATGGAATATATAGGATAACTGGGCACCCCTGTAAGGTGTCCTGTGGCTGTTTTTAGCCAGTGAAAGACAAACAAGTTCCTGACCCTCAGCATTCAGGGCTGAGCCTTCCACTGAGGGCAAATAACGGTGAGAAAGAGCAGTAATGCCAACATGGGCACTTGGAGACAGCTGCAGGTTCAGTACAAGATAACAGTACAACCCCAAGTAAATTTTAGGAAATAAGAGTTGAAAATCAATGGGGATATTTTAATTTTCACACTCAAATGAAATTACTGAAGCGCAGACAGAGGAGAGAAGCCCATAGGGCTGTACATCAAAATATAGAGCCAAGGTGGTATCCTGCTTGGAGCAAGAGAAGCTCTTGGAAAGCCCTTTAAGAAAGGCAGAACAAAACGTGGCAGGAAAATTCAGGAGTGACAAATGAATAACAGAAAATTCCATTTTCAAACTATGAAACAAAATCATCCTGACTGAGGGGGATATAAAGCCATGGTAACACACAAAATGCCTTTGCCTTTCTATTTACACAGAATGACTCCAACACAATTCAGGCAGCTTTTACTCAGGGAAAGAACTCTACTCCTTGAAGGTTGATGTTACATTTCAGTGCTCTAAGGTGTGTTAAGTGATTGAGGAACCCATTTTATGTCACTAAATTCTTTGTCACTTAATAAAAAGGAGGGTAAATGCTCATGACAATAGAATCCATCAGCAATGTTGCTCTCTAAAGAACAACCAACTGTTCTTTGGACAGCATCATTTTCTACCTATTTTCACTTTGCTGCTATTTCACAAAATAGGCAGTGTTGAAATACAAACAGAAAGCCTTTCTCAGACTTTATTCTTTTCATATAAACACCATGAAACTGCTGTTTCTCCTCCAGGGAAGCTCAAGACTCCTGCCTCCCACAGCAAAACCTCCATGAATGGTCAGGCCAAGGAGATGAAGGCGGTGGCTGCTGTGCAGCCAGCACAGATTCCATCTCCAGAGGCACAGAGCTCCCAAAACCAGACTCTGCAGTGGCCACGTCTCATGTCAGACCCAGTCACATGAGTTGACACAGCAGAGGCATTTCTTCCCCTCCATCCCTCACCCCTCTGCCACCTCCCAGGCCAAAGCACTGCCTCACTTCAAAGAAGAAACTCGAGCCCTCCCCATGTACTGTAAATGCGCTGCGTGTTCAGCTGTCCCCTCCCCAAGACGATGGGAAAGAACAGACAGAGGTCAAGTTCAGCACAGCTTGGGCAGGAACAAGAAAGGTTAAATGTCACATTTGCATTAGGGTCAGCTCAGGTTAATTTGGCTAGGGGGGAAAAGTGCCTTCCACATATTAGGTTACTTTTGGTTTCATTTTCTCTCCGCTAACCCCAGTTAACAGCCTTGCTGTGCATGTAACTTCTGAAAAAAAGATTGTATTTAAAGCAAATAAACCCCCAAAGACTAAAAAAACCCTCTTATAATAATAAAAACCAGCAAAACAAATAATAATAAAAAATAGAAACATTTCAGTAATGTAGAATTGTAAAGATAAATAATTGGGCCTGTGACTGCACAGAAATTATATTTTGAAGTATTGAAAAAATCACTTTGGGTTACTAATGCACTAGTTTCTTGAAACTGCATTTCTCTTAAAACAGCTATTCCATGACCTCTGCCCACCAAATCAGTTCTTTGTTGTCCTGCAAATTTACCTAAATCATGCACAGAAATGTCCAACTTAATTCCTCTGAGCCACTGTGGACATTTATGAACAAATAAAACTAATGCGCTGAGCCAAAGATTGAGGTGGAAATGAATCCCTTACTTTCCAAAGCAGGGACACCAACTAAGAGCAGGCCAGCTCTGAGTCTTCAGAAAAAAATACAGAGCCTTTGGTCAACTTTCCATTCACATCTGAAAGGTCTTTGGGAAAAGGAGAGGATGAATTGCTCTGGTGTGTCCCTGTCTGCCTCTCTCATGGGCACTTTGTTGGACCTTCCCCCTTGGATATGGTCAATGCTCTTCATTAATTCATTAAAGACCTTTATCTCTGTCAGAGGGCATCAACTACAAGACACCAGTGTTGCCTACTCTCAGTCCCCCCCAGAATTTGTGGTTATTTCATCCAGGTTAGAGAGGATTTATAACTTCATTTTAAGAAGAATTAACAGAGAGTCCTGGTTTGAAATACTGAGTTCCACTATGCAGCAATATAGAAATACAAAACCAAATGAACACCGGTGCTGTAAAATTCACCTGCATGGGAGAGTTTGTTTTCTCCTCTCAAACATGGAAGAAATGGCTACAGGAATACAAAGGAATGGCTACAGGAATATATACAGCCCCCAAAGCTCTGGAGAGGATCCAAAAATGCCAATACAGGCATGGGGCTACCACAGAGTCAATGGAGCATTTGCTAAGTTTAAGGATCTCACAGTAAGTAGCAGCAGAGTGGGTGAAGTCAGCAGGAGTGAAAGCTGAAGGGAAGGACTGAAGTGGGAAAGGCCGACCCACGGCAGCAGAACACCCCTTGCCAAGGTGGGGGTGAGTTTGGAGGCAGTGGATGCTGCCCAACATGGACAGATGCACACACTCTCCTTTCCCATTCTCACACAAGAATTCCCAGATACCATATTCCAGTGGTCTAATAAAAGCCAGTTGTTAGGCCTCCCTGTCAAACATCTGGTGGCATGCTGAGAGGTGCTGACATCTGACACAGCCTCAAAGCAACAGAGCAAAAACTCTCTTTTAAAAAAATGCAGCTCCTACTACTCCCGAGGTCCCAGAGAAATCCATCCCGTGGAAGTACAACAGCGTCTCATCAGAAAGCCCCTCCCAGAAAAGCAGTGGGATTTGTATGGAATAGCTCAGACTTCAGAACAGAGAGCAGCAGCTGAGCTGATCACCCAGGGATTCCTTTGGAATTCAGGAAGAGAAGCAAGAATTTTCCGGATGCCGTTCATCCGCAGTACTTTAAATCTTTCCATTGGAATAACCTCCACTGACTGCATCGGTCGGGTCATGCCCACTGTAAGGACAAGAGTCACTTACATGAATCCTTCCTAAATTTTCTTTAGACACTACATACAAAAGGAGAAGTAAAAACATTCCTAGAGATGACGGCTAAAGAAGACATGAGCACATCACCATCTTATGAAATCATCTGCACTCTTTCTTTTACTGAACAAGACAAAGTGACCTTCCAACATGGGAAAAATTGGGAGTTATCAACCACAAAATGTGCTCAGTCCACAGCTGACAAGGGAAGGGTCCGTCTCGTGTCTTCTTTGCCACACAAGAATGAAGTCTCAGCCTGAACTATGCACTGTGCTCTCTAAAAAGCCAAAGTATTTTCCACTCCTGAGAAACCACCTCTGGCAGTGGCATGGATCATGTCAGGAGGGTGCTTCTTCCTACCCTTCATCTCTGGGAAGCTCCACTGCTCTTAAGACTCCTGATGCAGCTTTTCCCATGGGTTTCTTTAAAATATCTGAGGCTGCAAATGCTACCTCATTTCGAAATTGCAGCAAAACTGTCTTCAGCACACAGAAAAGCTGGTGCTTAGTAGCTTTGCCACAGAACTCAGGGGGAAAAAAAGAGAGAGAGAAAAGGAAAAGCTGCATTTAATTTTTAGTTCTTCAGTAAGACAAGGCAAAAAAATTTACTCCATCTCCACAATGACACTGAGTCTTCACCCTGACTTCTGGGAAGGACATTCTCAGACCAGTGGCCCAATTAAATGAAAACACTGTTAGTTTGTGTCCACAGAAACTCATTTTAGGGAAACACATGCTTCCAACTCCACAATGAAATTGTCATTAGTGAAAGAGTTCAATGCAGCAAAATCAAAGAGAATCCCACACTTCCTTGACAAAATCCATACTCTGAACACAGCTGGGGAGTTTCCAGGGCAGGTGGGCATCTGGCAAGTTCTGCATCACTGGTGTGGGGAAACAGATGCTTTGGGAGAAAAAAACCACCAGATATTCCTTGGAATGCTCTTGTAACAAATGCCAGCGCTCATCTGAGCAGCTCTTTCCCTCTAAGAGATGGCAACACATGGGAGAGAATGAGGAGAGCTGGAATATTTGCTGACTATTAATCACCTGAAGGAATATGCACAATCAGAAGAGTGAAAGCTGCTACTTCAGGAGAAAAACAGAGGATAGCACAGGAGAGCAGGGGAAAGTCATCTTTACAGTGGCCAGGATGGATTTATATCCACTGCCATGAGGTTACTTCATCCACAAGATGCATGTGAAAGAGATGCTTATTAAAGTACAGTATTAAGAGGGCCAGTGTGTTTGTTGGAAATACTTTGTTTTTTGGAGAACCACAAAGGTCAGCCCTCTGCATCAAGATGTTTTTGGCCTTTCTCAACCCATTAACTTAAAATCGCTCATGCAGCAGCATTTGGCAGTGTCCAATTGTTTGGCTCTGCCTCACCAGAAAAATAATTTCCATTTGGGATAGAAAGTCTAAATACAAGTTTTCACAGGAGCCTGCAACCTGAAACCTGAGCCAGCTAAGGTTACAGTAGAGGGAAAGACTCTGAGCACAGTTCAAGAAAAACAGGCTCCTTTCCAAGTCATCCTTCAGCTCTTTAAATTCCCTCCGAGGTAATCCAAGCGGCCACATAAAACATTGCTACTTGCTAGAGAACACCAACTGCTCCAGGAGACACTGCTCCGTGATCTTAGAGGCCAGATGTATTCTGCAGCTCTTCCAGGAAGTCTGGAAAAAAGAGACCCAAAGTCTGCATGGAATGGGAATTAGGACCCCACTTCAATAAAGCGACAAAACACATGCTCCGTTCTAAGGCATGAAATTAAATCAATCCTTATGCAAAAATAAATTAAAAAAACCCTCGAGCATCTGCTGCACTGAGCCCACCGCTGAACTTCAGTGCTGGCTTTGAAACGTGGAGATCTGCCTTCAGTGAGCACTGCCTACATGCTCTGCTGAAGAAGCTTTTCGAGGGGAGGTTCTTCATCCACTGAAAGCCACGCAGGTGCTGAGGGATGTTTTGAGTCACGAGATACAAATCAAAGCTGTTTGAGGCCACCCAGGAGCTGGACTTGTCCAACCAGGTCGCCGAGCCCTTCCAAAGAAACCTGAGATGTTATAAATGAGCATAACAGCATTTGAATCACAAGCTGCAGGTCTCCTGAAATAAAACTGTTTAATGGAAAGACTTTTCAGTTTCACATCCTTGAAGGGTTTTGTTGTTCATTCTCCACACCTGTGGGTATCATATTAAGAGTCTGGAAGGGGAGCAAGCCCCTCACAGCACTCCTGTCTCCATGTCTGCCCTCTCCTTAGGTCTGCACACCAAACCTGTGAGTAATTTTTTCCCACCTAATTCCTATTCCCATGAATCCTCTCAGCAGCTCAGATATGATTCACCTCACCCCCCTATTCCAGCAGGCTTTGCTTCAGGCTCTCTGATGCTCAGTGGAAGAGGGAAGCACTGTCAAGGAACAATCCATCATTTGTGCTTTAAACACGTATTTCAGGGGGAGATAACTCATGCACTGGAGACAAAACACTCAGGGAATCCAGACTAGCTCAAGTTTAAAAGTAATTTTTACGCAAGTGAATGCCAATATCTCATTTAACTCTTATGTACATGCAGAGCCTCTGCAGGGATCATCCACCTATCCACTGTCACCACTGCCACTGCACTTCCAAGGCTGCCCTTCACAGGCTCTCCCAGCTCCAGCTCAACAATCTGAGCTCCTAATCTTTGGTTTTCAGGTCTCTGCCACCTGAAAAAGGTAAAAACCCATCTGGATCAAGACTTTATTCAGCTCAAATCTGCTCAGCTTTCCATGGAATGCCAACAGTGGTACCTCTGTATCCTCCACAAAATGTTCCTCTGACCCAAGATTTCCTGACAGTGATTTAAAAATGAGCCAGTGAGGTGGTACTGGATATCAGCAGTGAACTTTCTCTCCATCTCTCCTTAAACTGCTAATTCTTGGGCGAGAGCCCACTTTTAGATTTGAAAACTAAGTATCACAGTGAAATTGAACTCCAGGTCTGGAATTATCTTTCACTACCTGAAGGGGAATCACAGACTCTTCTCCGAGTCAGATTCCTCTCAGGAACAGACAGCAGAGCAACCAGACAGGCATCATTCACAAGTTGAAGCGAGGGAAAATCTCACAGAACAGAAAAGACAAATTTATGCACCATGACAAGGACTGAGCATTAGAAAAGAGACGTTGTAAAAAGACATTTCAGAGATGTTGTGAGAGCTCCTTCTTTGCAGGTTTTCACAGCCTAACTAGGCAAGAATGATTTGGTTTTGGAATTAACCCTGCCTTGAGAAGGTGACTGGACAAGAGACCTCTGGCAATCCCTTCCAGCACAGATTATTTTTTCATTCCTTGATTCTATAGTCCCTGTGGCAAAAAGAATCACAGGTAACAATTATTCCCCAAACTTTTCCATTGGCAATGCAGTAAACAGCTTACAGACTGTATCTTGAACAATAATCAGCAATCCAGAGGCTCTGAGATTTCTCTCACTCATGTTTCTAAGATTTTTGACTCTATCCACATAATCATAATTAAAATATTATACCAAATACTATGAAAAGATATTTTTTAATTATTTCTGTATTTAAAGATAGAATTTTCTTTTAATATTTTTTTTCCTGTCTGAAGGAAAGGAATACTGCAAGCCTGACAAGACTTCAAAATCTTCATGAAGCCACTTGTTTTGATAAAGTAGGGGATTCTTACACCTTGGAAGGTGTCTCAAGTTCAAGCTGGACTAAACAGCTGATCTCCCAGCGGGTGGGTTTTGAGGCAGGATGAGGAAAGATCCTCAGTGCATCTGACGGGACAAAACACCTGGTCACAACTCTTTCCTGAGCTCAGACACCATTCTCAGCAGCCAGAGGGACACCCTGGGCTTCCCCTCTGCTTTGAAAGAGCCAGTTGATGGCAGAAGGAGCAGCCTGGTCCCTGGCAGGGATGTTTGCTCACAAAATGAGCAAGCAGTGGGAGGACGGCACCGCTCTCAGCAGCCCCGTGCACTGGAGAGAGGAAGCAGCAAGGGAAGAGCTGTGATGGCCACACAGCCCTGGATGGCTCAGGAGCCTCTGCTGGCATCAGCCCTCTGAAACCCAAGCCATGCCCGGGCCCTGGGATCTGCTCCTGCCACTCAAAGGGAATCGATACCTCAGTGAGCAGAGCCTGGCTGGCAGCCCCACAGGAAACCTGTTCAGGCCCATCAGCACACTTCCTTTCCTTCCCTTCTGCCTCCTTTCCTCCTTCCTTTGTGCTGGAAAAGCCACCCCCAGCAAGAGGACAGCACTCCCCAAACTGTGGCAGTGCAGAGATACCAGCACTGAGCAAGTCCCACATCCCAGGGACCTGGGGAACAGCAACAGGGACGATCCCACAGCCCTCAGAGGCAAGTGGCTCCTCTGCAGTCCTCTGGAACTTCAGCTGCCATTGCCAGGGCAAGGGTTTAGCATTGCAGTGAGGACAGCTAATGTATTTTAATCTCCAGCTGCATTACTCACTATTTACTTTCCCAGCATACACAACCTGGAGCGGACAGTTACTCAGCCAGCATTATGCAAAAGTTCATAGAGCTTTAATTGGCTCCATTTAATTAGTTTCACTTTCTTACAGCTCGGTGGAAGAAGTACTTTTCAGCTCTTGAATTATCAAATGGGTTTTCTTTCTTATTTAGTGAAAACATGCTGACTCTCTGTGCAAGCACACGAGGCTTCAGGGATGTTTGGAAAGGCAGGTTCCAAGTTCTCCACCCACTGAGCTCCACACCAGAGCTGCCAGCCTGGGGAAGGAGCAGCACCCTCCCAGCACCTGCCTCTCCATGCGGGCTCTCCTGAACAGCAGTGAGCGACTTGTGAGCCAGAAATCAGGATTGGATTTCAACTTTCATGTTGAAATCCATCTCTGTGAGGTGGTTTTCTCTGTCCCTACCACAGCCCTGGTCAAGATGATGCAGATCCAGCAGAACACCTGCTTGTGAGAGCCAGCCCAGACGGCCCCAGGGCCAGAGAAGCGAGCAGTGCTTACCCCAGCACGTGCTCCGTGTCAAAGAGCATTGCAGGGAGCATCTAACAAACATCCCCACGCTGGCACCACGAACTGGACGTGAAATTTTCATGTATTTGGATGTGCCTGATGAGATCCGAGCAGACAGTCACCTGAAGGACTGTTCTGTCAGTTGACTGATCTACTTTCTATTTGTCTTCTCTTGTAACAAGGACCACAGCCAAATTTATCCAGCTCCTCAGAGAAGAAAATGAAAACACTCTACCCAACACTTGCCAACTTAAATCAAATACAGCTATTTTCAAAGCTGTTAAGATGAAAATAATTATTAGCAGTAAAAGAAAACAATTCTGTATAAAGAAATAGTTTAAAAAAGCAAACCATCACAAAGTATTTAGTTGTCATGAATAGAAAGATAAGGAGGCAAAGATGTCCATGCAAGGCTTTAACACAGGTCACTGAGTACCCACAGGAGGCAGGGAGGTGCCAGTGGCTCGCTGGACAGCTCCAGCTTTACATCCAACAATTAATGTCTGCACTTTAAGGAAGAGCAGACTACATTTGGGGTTAAAAGTGCTCTAAATTAAAAGAAAGAAGGATATGGGCACAATCTGTTGCAATTTATAGACATGGTGTGGAAAAGAAAATTCCTGCAAAAAAAGTCATCTGCTGGATAAACTTTTAATCTAGAGTAAATCAGCTTTCCCCCTAAATCCCCTTCTTGGGCTTGCAGTGCTGCAAAACCTGAAAGTGATAAAAACTAAAAAGGAACAGATTCAGCAGCATGTGCAGCCTGTTGTTACCACCCACATTTCCTCACCTCCCCCTCTCCCCAAAAAATAAGATCTGCAGAACTATTAAAAGAACCTAGAAATGTGCAAATGTTTGTTCTAATTCAATATTTTAAAAATATTTGGTTTACTAATATATGGGGCAAAATGAAAATAAAAAGAAAACAGAGAAACGCTTCCTTAAAAAGACCCTGTCATCCACTGCCCTGTTCTTCTCGTGGTGAATCTCTCAGAGCAGCACATCAGCAGCAGGAACCCGCAGTAATCCCTGACACAAAGAGAGCTGATCACCAAATTCAAAGCAAGGAAGAGTTGGCCTTAGAGGAAAATCCCTCCCTGGGGCGCTCACGGCGAGCCCTGAGTGATGGCAGCACAGCGCTCTCCATCTAAGCCAATAAATCAAGCAGTGCAAGGGTCTGTTCTAAGTCCTTAATCATTTAACTGATAAATTTTTAGAATGGCTCCTGGCCACGTTTCTGCCCCGAGCACTCTGCTGGTGTCTCAAACAGTTCCTGGGAAGGATCTGGGAGCTAGGGAGCACCACAGACCTTCTCCTGCACAGCCTGCACAGCAACTCCCCGTTTTAGAAGCTGAAGGAGCTCAATCACATGAGCACAAGTCACTCTCTGGCATTTTTTCTGAAGGCTGGAGAGCTTTCCTGGAGATACTGATGTACCAGTGGAGTTAGAACCCGTGAGGCTGAAATTAAAATTCTGCACCTGACAATGCACAGCCTGCAAAGATATCCCTGCTCTCTCTTCTTCCACAGCCACACTCTGGTTTGGAATATGAGGGTCAGAGAGTTTAGAGGACTTAATCATGACTTTTCCTCGGCTCTTGACAGGATAATGATATTCAAGCAGATGCCTTATATGCACAAAAGCTAAATCAGCTTTCTTGCTGGCTAAGGGCAGGGATCACTGAACATCATCACTGAAATGTTTTATGGCAAAACTACAGCCAGCCAACACCAGCACAGAGCCACCTCCCTTTAACATCCAATAATTGCCATGGGATGGTTACAGACTAAACCCTGACAGAGTACTGCCCCAGGAAAGGCTTCTCCTGATGAGATGTTTATGCTGCATTAATTCACAATAGGGCTGAATTTTGGCAGCCTCAGACCAGGAATACTATTTAACTTGTCATCACTGCCTGATACACTCACACTGCCCCGGCTCTTTTAACAGCTCCAGGAGAACAAATAAATTATAGCAAGCTTTGCTTTTGGGTTTGATGAATAATCCCCCCTCTCCAAATTATGTGAACTTAGCAAGGACTTTATATAAAAATGTCATAAGACTCATTTGTCTTCGTTTTATGGTTTGTTTTTTGTTTCCCACATTCAGTCAGATGTGTTTTCAAGTGTATCATACGTCCAGAACCCCTTTAAGAGAACATAAATCTCAGTGCAAGTCTTCACCCTTCTGCTGACCAGCCCTGTGAAATCTGTCAGGTCATTTGCACCAGCATTTTCATGTGGCAGATCTAATTCTGTACCAGAAGATTGCCTCATCCCGTGGGCGTTGCAAACCTGCAGCTCCCATAAAACACAATTGCTCGGCTGCTGTGAAAACTTAAACTCCCTTAATTGGGTAAGGGCCTGCTCCCACAAGCAGCTATTCCTTTCCTCAAATCCACAAATATGAATAAAGACACTGACTTCGAGTCCACTTTCGAGTGTCTTCAAGTTAAACAAGAACTTAAGAGCTTTGGCTTTCAGCCAAAGTTTTAAAACACTGCTCTTAAGCTTCTTGGTGCAAAGTTTCCTCCAGCTGTAAAGCAGAGATCCAGATTTACTGACAACATTCAGGGATTAAAACACTCCCCAAAGGAGCAGCAAAAGCTTCTGCTACAGCTGGAGCAACCAGAGCTGTTCTGAGGCTGAAGATTCAAAATGTTCTTTCCCACACAGGTGTACACGAGCCCATATCAGACACTAGCATGTTCCACCCAAACAAGCTCCTCTACAAAAACACACAGAACACACTCAGAGTTCACATTTCTTGCACTGAACACACTTTATGGAAACTTCACATTTTGATCCTTAATCTGCCTTTTTTCCCCCTTTCTTTTGAGGCAGTTTTGTTTTTAAAGCAGCGACGCAACTACCAAAATTTGCAGAAATAATTCAAATGCAAAGTTGCAGCAGAACTGGAAACCTGGAAAATCCATAGATTATATCCACAGAGGAAGCACGTGATGATTTTTGATTCATTAAGAAAGAATTACTCTGACTGAATACTTGGTACCTGAGTACTTTTGATAACCTCACTGGCAAGTCCTGCACTCTAAAGACAAACTGAGATATTTTTAGAGACCAAAATAAATCAGTGAGAGAAAACACAGCCTGGAAAAGGGACCAGGAAACAAAGATTAGGAAGAAGTGGCTTGGTGTTGAAAACACCAAGTGTGTAGACCCATGCCACTGTGATCCCATGTGCACTGATCTCTCCCTTTTTTTGGGGATTATAAAAAGACATTGGCAGAGGTGAGAAAGTATTCTCTCACTTCTAAAAAAGCTACTGCAAAAAAGAATTTAAAATTAAATTGTTGCTTCCCTCTGAAGCCTGTTGTTGGCCTGGCTTTTCTCCACCTTTCTTTCTAAATTAGAGAAAAAACCAAACAAACCCCAAAAACAAACAAATAAACCCCTCACAAACAAACAAAACCCAAACCAAACCAAAATAGACGAAGCTTAAGGAAATAAAACAGATTTTCTTTCTTGATCTGAGGAAACGTTAAAGATAGACCAATGCAGTTCAGAAGGGTCACTGCCACTTTTTTAAAGCTGTGGGAACAGCCTTTACAAATTCTGCACAGGATCAATGCTACTTCTGCTTAACCTCTCACGTTTTCTTTTCAAGTCTGACTGAACCACACTTGAAACCGTCGCTCAAAAACAAACAAGCCACCAAAAAGCACTGGGAAAGCTTTCTGAAGTCCAGTCCGACAGAGGCCAACCTGATCTCCACCTCATCCCTGCATCACCCAGGGAGATGCTCGTGATGGAGGAAGGACCAGGCGGGAAAGCTTCCTGCACGTTTCACTCCGGAGAAACTCGGAGCAAGTGCTTGGCTGGATGCGTGGGCTGAGCCCTGCCCTTCGCCACCCCTGACTGCTGATCCCTGCTGGAGCACACGGTGCGAGGAGAGGCACCGGGACAGAGCCCGGGGACACGGGGCACCGGCAGGGAGCGGGGACAGGGTGGGAAAACCCCTTCCCGCTGGGGCACGGAGCTGCCACCCCAGGGCGNCCCCGTCCCCGGCACTTACGGGCAGGAGCAGGAGCGCGGCGGCCGCTGCCGCGGGGAGGCTGCGCTGAGGCGCCCGCCCCGCCATGAGGGCTCGGGGGGTGCCCGGGGCTCAGCCGGACCCTCGGCGCTGCCCCGGCGCCGGCATCGCCCCCCGTCTGCTGCCCTTGACCCCTGCCCGCCGTCCCGGAGCCGAGCCCGGCGCCGCCGGCGCGTCCCAGG